>JAUMJL010000326.1:1837500-2360000 GCA_033558185.1 Dromococcyx pavoninus | reverse complement strand
CATTCTGTGAGCAAGTATGTTGTTGTAATCTGTAGAAGATTAGAACAGTAAGGAAGTCATACTGAGAGGCCTGGTATACGACAGTTGTTCTGATGCCCTTGGTGGCATATATCGTATGGTCCCTGGAAGACAAATAAATGATCAACGTGATTTAACTGTACAGCTGGAAATATTGTCAAATATGTTCACTGTGAAAAGAATGATGTTGCTGAAAGTTCCTCTCAGAAGCTAGCCTGACCTGCTATTTGAAGCTTGTTTGTTTTGAAGAACAGAGCATACAGAAACACAGGGAGACTCTCTATAGTCCTGAATTTTCAGTCTTCCTATAAAATTATTGATACATCCAGCATAAGGTATATATGAAGATGACTTCTGAATTACAAATACATGACTTGCAGTTGTATTACCCTAGGAACCTGTGTAGAGATCAAATCACAAGTGGTCATAGTGAAAGAAAAGAAAGTTTGAATCATCATCACCACTATAATTTTTCCACTCAAAAACATTTTCTAGGAAGTGATGTTGACCTGGCAGTCAAACAGACTAAGTGATCTAATAAGGTATGTTTTTTCCATATCAGATCTTATCAACAGATTGATTAAATCAGAAATTGCCTTTCAGTTTAAAAGAATAGATCAATTTCAAAATCACTGTTGTCGAGATATATGATTCGCAGTATTGTTTAGGGGTCAGCCATGGTTAAAATAACTGCCACTACTTGATAGTTTGAATCTCCTTCTTTTCATATAAGTGGTATTTTCACACTAGAGCAGGAGAAAACAGAAGAAAAATACAGTGGAAAAGAAAACCTGATTTTTATCTCTGGAAGACTATCAACAGTTTCAGTTCATACAGTTGATATTGTTTCAAGTGAACACAAATATTGATGTTTATATTAAAATATGTTTGACTTCTTTCTAATTATACATATGTAATTGCACTCTGGAGTGTATTTCACCTCTACTTGAAAGAAGACCTTGACTTTCCTTACAACACATCTATTTGCATTTGTCATTGAATGCATTTATTCACAGATACTTCTTGCGTGTTAGAAACAAGTACTAGCTATAACAGATATTTTTCTCTATATAGACAGCCTTTACTGCATACCATTTAGTTCTGACTGCTTTTCCTCTCAAATGGGCCACAGATCAGAAGTATATAATTTGATGTTTATTAGTTTGCACATTTTCAATAGTTTGTGTTAAGTTTACATCTGTGCGATTATCTGTTTTTCCTTGATGTCCAGTGATTAAAATAATGATTTGGTAATAGTTTCATGATTTTTGTATGCTGATGAGAAATTCTCACTCTACATTTTTTGTGTCACTTGTATGAATTCAACCAAAAATCTGGTTTTAATATTTCTGTTCAAGACAAAACCTTACAAAAATACATTACAAGATTGTAGGCAGTTGCAAAAAAAAGGTCAGTCAGCTAGTGACTACTTACTTACAGCTTTTGGTGATCTGCTGCTCCTGAGATTTACACTTCACAGACTTTTACTCTTTAAGATAAGTAATGAAATGATGAAAGTATGCATGATGACTCCATTTTTTTTCTTGTGGTAGCACATATTAAATAGCTTGTTTTCATTCAAATAGTTCCCGTTCTGTTCCAATTAATACATGTAATTTATATATGAGATGTCATTTGTGATTACTCATTCTGCACTAATTGGATTTCAGAGGCCTGTATTTGTCAATCTCTTCATCCTTAAGTATGCGATTGCCCTGTTGGTCACAAAAATCTAAATGCTTTCTCTAAAGTGCCATTGTAATGAAAAATAAACCTAAATGTTGAAAGAGGAGTTTACTTTGATCTATTTTACAAAATAATATTGCAGAACATTTCTCTTTTTTTTATTATTTCTTTTTTATTCTGTCTGAGAATACAAAAATCTGAAAGAGAAGGACTGTTTAGTTTGTGATTTCAGATTCGTCTTGGAGATAGTCAACATTACAGATTCTCTGGGCTTTTTTTTTTTACTTACACTGGTAAAAAATTATTACACTCACATTTTTTAAGTAACTTAAGCTCCTCGATGATTCAGAAGTCATTTAAGATATATTTGATCATTTTCTAGTTTAACAAATTGACAGAATTAAGTTTTTGTTTGACTTCGTTCTTTGAATCTCTCACCAGAAAGTAAATGTCTCTTTTAACATTTGCACCAATTAAGTGACTAATACTGTAAAGAATAAGCCATTATGAATTTGCTCATTGCTAATGCAATATGCTTGGCTTCTAGGGTATTCAGTTCTTGCTTCTGTGACTGTGAACTGTCTGCCTCATGCTTGTAACAAGCCAAATTTTGAAGTCCTTACTCTGACATGGAATACATTGCAGCCACTGGAAGATTTTCCAGCATGCCAACTCCAAGATTTATACAGGAATATTGCTTAGTTCAAAGGATTTAAATTTCTACTCAGACAGAGGTATACAGATACCATTGATCTAGCATGTGGATATTGCTTATTTGACATTAGAATCTGATCTTGACAGAGACAGAGATAAGGAAAACAGATGCTATTTTATTTTCCCCTTATGCTATGTTTTACCATAGAAGTATAGCAAAATGTAACAATCTATGTGAGGTTTAAAATCTAACAACAGTGATTAAGACACTTACTAATTAAACAAATGGAACAAATCATGAGCTAGGTGCTAATTTACTGTGGGACAATTGGGGTCTCTTGCTCCAGGTCTACACTCTTTAGAAGTGTTGCTGACTTCTACATGCATGAGGTCAACACATGGGGAGCCATATCAGCTTATGTATATTTCACAAGGCTATATAAACATCCTAGTTCCTAGTTTTAAAAGCTTCTAAATCAACAGCAGCTTCATTTCAATAAGCTATTAACTCACAAAAGTCCTGATATGAGCAGAAAAAAATTTCCATGGCTAGCACTATGAACTAAAAAAGTTTAGAATTTTAAAAGTATCTTATCAAGTCAAATGCTCTTAAATACCTTCCTTTGCCTCTCTTTTCAGTAGTATGGTAGACAGAATAATGGCTAAGTGGGCTATTAGTCTCACGCAATAGAACTGTTCTTATTTCATATTAAGTTTACCAGACTTCCCATTTATGTCAGTACTCTGGAAATCACCAGAGTAACTTGACCCTTAGAGCATATATATAGTATATTAATGGCGAATTTTGGCTCGACTTACATTTCCATTTAAGAGGTATTCTTTTCAGTATGAACCATTAATTTTACATCTCCTACAGACAACTTCCAGAATAGTGTCAATGTTCTGAGTGTGCCAGGGCTCACCACTTTAAATGAAAATTAAAGAAGATGAAAATACGAAAATTGGAACTGGACAGGACAGTCATATCTTACCACCTTTTTCCTTACTGCTGTAATGATAATGAGTAATATTATCATTCTTAACAAGTTCCATGGTTTCCTGCCTTCTTTGTCAGTGATAGTAGGTTACTCTAATTAGTAGTTTCATGTCGCGCTTTATGTTAAATTCCCTTTTTTCTTTTTTTTTTCCTTGGAATTTTAAATAATGTTAGCTGGTTTATACTTCAGTATTGTTTTTATATTAACATTTCTAAGTCAATAAAAATAGTGCAAACTCAGTAATTTTGGAAAAAAACAATATTCTAAAAAAAGATGCAACTGGAAGTTTTTAAAATGTGTTTTTAGGTTTTCAATGAGGTAAAAATCAAGAAATAGTAAAAATATTTTTCATGTAAATAAATTTAAAAAAAATGTCATGACTGGAGAATGAGGATATATTTATTTTATGTTTAAATCATCTATGAATGTATTTTAATTTTTAACAACTGAAAAACCAAAAAGGTGAATTTTAAACATACTTAGGCACCTTATTTTATCTGAGGGATATCTATGGATGTTAGAGTCAAAATACACCTAGAAGCAGAGTTATGATTGACTTTCCAATCATGAAAGAAATCTGTAGTAGAAGAAAGGCTCAGATCCAGAACTCATAAATTCTAGGCCTATTTCCTAACTAATGGGTTGTTTTTGCTGTATTATAGTCACGCATTTAACTTTGTGCTCATACATTCTGTCTGCCTCTGAGAGCAAAGACATGCAACATAGTCCTTGGGAAAAAAACTGATCACATAAGAAGGAACATTGTTCTATTCAAGATGTATGCCATAGGTAATCTTTTGATTCACATCCATCCACGTTCAAAGAGAGGTTTATAGTGATGATATACGTTAAGTGAGAGGAAATTAAAAACAAATCATCTGTCTAGGGAAACATATTTTCTTTCAGTGTTGAATAAATGGGACATGAAATGCCAGAGGAGATATTGGTTTCAGTGCTGTTTCTATATCTCCTGTTTGATTAGAAGTCACCAGGTAGCTGAAAATGCTCACACTTAAAGAAAAACCCTAAAGTATTCTGAAAGAACAGTGGAAAGACTTCTCTAAAATAAAGTGGTTTTTAGCTTTGAAAATCTGATTAGAGCACAAGCAGAAGAAATTCTTAAACCAGGAAAGATGGCTAATGTAGGTAGTAAACAAGCTCTAAATTCACAGATTTTTGTTTAAGCTTGTTCATTTTAATATACTAATAAACTTCTTTTTTTGTGCTAACTTTAACAAATATCATAAGTTATTTTCAAAGGCAAAAAATCGACTTGGATACTTGGTAAGAGGGAAATGGTGTTAAAATATAGCTTACTTTAGGTCTCGGTCAAAGTCATAGATCATAATGTATAATATAAAATGCACGTATATGAAGTTGATGAAAAGTCCTAGAGATAAAGTGTGAAAAGAATAGAAACCTATTTTCCACACACGTTCATGATATCTTAATATGTAAATTCAAGGAATCTTGCAACGACTTCATTTTCTCAAGACGTAGAAAATCTCAAAGGACATGGAGCATGTAATGATTTCTCTCAGAAATGTGCTCCAAAATTCAAAACATAGCTTCTGAGGAACCTTTTTTTTTCTAACAAGTCAAAATACATCTGTAAGGATTACTGTCAACAGGAATTCTTCAGAGGCTGTCCTATGGTTTTTTTCCCTCTTATTAAGTGCAATATATTTATTAATATTCTAACAATATAAATACTGAGGAGGAAAGCAAGTCAACCAGTCACAAAAATAATCAATGAAGCAGGATCAATGGAAAAAATGAGTAATAGAGAAATAAAGAAGAGAGAAGCAGTCAAAAAATCAAGAATTAGAAAAAAACAAGAACAGTTCAGGTCCAATCACCTATTCAAGGACAAAGCCTCAAATCTCTTCAGAAGCATAATTCATAGACTACCTTTAAAGTAATCTAATACTGAATCATAAAGATTTCCATTCAAATACATTCCTGCATCTACCTAAAAACATAAGCAAGAAAAGAATACTGTGGCCATAGGATATATGCCAATATTTACCTGTTGCAGAGAATAACAGGATTTGAAATTCTTTTTAAAAGGGACAGTAATTATTCCTTTAGAAATGTATATTTAAAAGTATGTTAGCTTGTGACAGCTATTCAAATTGTAATTAATTTCTTATCATCAGAAGCAGATATATTTGCAGTAAGTTTCCTTCTGATATTAACTAATGAATCTTAACTCTTGTCCATAGGGACTGCACCTAATGATGGAAAGACAATTGCATCTTCGTGTCAGTCTTCATCCTGTTAGCAGAGATTACGAATTAACACCAGTTGTTTTGGTGTTTTTTTGTGTTATAGATGCTTGTCCACCGTGATTTAGCTTCAGCTAGTGACTTTTACTTCCCCTCAAGAGCAGCTGCTAGATGGTCCCTATCACCCCCTGTGGCATTCAAGATGAAGACTTAGAGGGGAAAGATACTCTATAGTTTTTCTGAAGCACTGAACCCTCACAGTATAATAATTCTTTCCGAAAATCTCACTAAATTTGGTGCCCTGTTGTAGACTATGAAAAAGAGAAGGTAAGAGCAGGACACATAATTCAATAGAAATGCAGACATTGGTGAAAAGTACTCCTTTTTTATCTTTCTCTTTTTTTCTCTTCTTTTTTTTTTTTTCATAGAATCATAGAATCATTTGGTTGGAAAAGAATTTTGAGATAATCAAGTCCAACCATAGTTTCTCCACAGTGATAAATATTTTCCTTGAAAATTTTATTGCAAGAAAATATGTCAGTAGATTTACTTACCCACAAAAGACTGGGAGCAGTACATTGTGGTTTAGAGTTCGATGAACTTACCCATTCATCTTGAAAAAGACCCAAGATAATGTAGAAATGTAAATGGTAGAGCATGAGACATATAAGAACTGGAAGAGAAGTTTGCTACCTACAGATGATATGAGATAGCAAGCCAAGAGAAATGAGTACAAGAAAAAAAGAAAATGTAAAAGAAAAGTAAAAATTAAGAAAATATCTTAAGACCACTCAAGCACCTATGTTATGTGCAATTAAATTCAGCAATAAAACTATTCAGACTGTCACTTTAGAGGATCTGATGGTTTAAGGAATGAAATTTACAAAGAAGATGATCAAATATATGAATTATGAAGACTTTAAAGACTGTAAAGATTGTGAGAAAACATTTTATTGGTATTTCAGTAATTCTCTGAACAAACGAGGAAAAAATCCTGTTTTTAAAAAAGTTATATCATAAAACTATGAATTTTTTTACCATTTTGTGACAGTTCGGCATAGATGAAACTTTCAAATTTATAGGTGTTTGTATTACAGCTAAATAATTGATACTTCTGTAGTCAGTGGAGAGTGACAGCTACATTTAAAGAAACATTCATTTCAACCTCATGTAGAAGTCTAAAAGAGTTTAGACTTAATTTTTAAAAAAATGCCTATTTCTCTGCTTTGACTGTGAAGGAAGTCTGAGGTGAGTATCTCAAATATTGATATCAGTTTTGTTGAGGAAAAAGTAAATGAAAAGGGCACCATTATTTGTGCATTTCTGATTCACCATGAAATACACAGCAGCTCATGCATTGTAAAATGTAGCAACATCTCTGAAACTGGAGGAAGACCCACATAATACCTCAAAACCCACACTTGCCTCAGTATTGCACATTATGTAGTACTCAAGTGGCAGTCAATGTTGCAGCTTCAAGGGCTGTTTTCAGTTGTATTCACAATCAAGATTGCTTTCTTCCTACAATTATATTTTAATAATATATGAAGATATTTTAAAACTAAGTTTATTCTGTTAAATATCTTTCATGTTGGGTGATGACGTGTGACACTGTTTTAATTCTGCTAAGGTAACATATTTTTATGTTATCCATTGTCAACAGACAGAATCATGGCTTGGGTTGGAAAAATCACCTAGTTCCAACCCCCTTGTCATGGGAAGGGATACCTCCCAGTAGACCAGGCTACTCAAGGTCCCATCCAACATGGCCTTGAACACTTCCAGGGAGGGGACATCTACAGTTTCTTTGGGCAACCTATGCCTGCGTCTCACCACCCTCATCGTGAAGAATTTCTTCCTAAAGTCTAATTTAAATCTTCCCCCTTCCAACTTAAAGCCATTGCCCCTCATCTTATCATTACTTGTCCTTGTAAAAAGTCCCTCCTTAGCTTTCTTGTTGGCCCTCTTCAGGTACTGGAAGTCAGCTATAAAGTCTCCCCAGAGCCTTCTCTTCTCCACGCTGAAAAACCCCAACTCTCTCAACCTGTCCTCATAGCAGAGGTTCTCCAGACCTCTGATCATCTTTGTAGTCCTCCTCTGGACCTGCTCCAACAGTTCCGTGTCCTTCTTATGCTAGGGATTCCAGAACTGGACACACTACTCGAACTAGGTTCTCACAGGAGTGAAATAGAGGGAGACAATCACTTCCCTTGGCCTGCTGACAATGCTTCTTTTGATGCAGCCCGGACACTGTTGGCCTTCCAGGCTGCGAGCTCATATTGCCAGCTCATGTTAAGCTTCTCATCAAACAGCACCCCCACAACCTTCTCCACAAGGCTGCTCTCAATACCATCATCACTGCCCTGTATTTAAACTGCGGGTTGCCCCGACCCAGATGTAGGACCTTGCAGCTGACCTTGTTGACCCTAATGAGGTTCACATGGGCCCACTTCTCTAGCTTGTCCAAGTCCCTCTGGATGACATCTCTTCCTTCTGGTGTGACAACTGCCCCACTCAGTTTATTATCAAGTACTTTCTATATTGTTCTTATTGCTTTCATTTGAGTTTTTGCCAATATGCCTATACCACTGTCAAATTTAGAGACAGCAAGGAAGCGAAAATTCATGAGTTCTTAGGGAGAACTGTATCATTTTACAAGCAACATGTCTGATAACACATTCCAGAAGGGTATAAGGCTATTTCACCTTCTGGTGAGAACATTTATTTTTCTTTTTTTTTTTTACCTAATTTCTTGAAGACCCTAACACCTTCTTGCTGTATTTCTGACTGATTGGTGTACTAAGGAATATTTACAACCTGTTCACTTGGTTATTCCTTCCCACGTATAAGATTTTCTACTTGTTTTTACTGTTTTCATAATTTCAGACAATTTCTGCATGATGTATTTTAGAGTGATAGATGCGTCCATATACTTCCCCCCTGGACAAGTTATCCTGTCCAAGGAAGAATATTAGGTTGGTTTACACAACAAAAGAAGAGACCTGTTGCATCCATAAAAGTGGAAAGACACTATAAAGCGTTTAATCAATATTAGCTACTCTTAATCTTGGACGTAACCAGACTAATGAAGTATAACTCTATAAACATTTATTAGTTCAGTGGGCTTTGTGAAAACAATGTAGCATTTGTTACAGACATACCACAGATGCTAACATTACAAAACCCCATTTGGATAGTCTGACTGGTTATTACTTTATTAATTGCACTTGTTGCATGAACCAGATCTTGACTCTGGATATGTCTTGCTATGATGTACAATGCTAACACAGAATAATGGCAAAGGCCTTGAAAATATTGGTAGATGTCAAAACCAGATAGCCCCAGAAAACATTTTACTGATGGTCACTTACGAGTCAAGATGTTTTTCATCATGGTTTTTCCAGATCATGGCTGTTGACCTCTGAACCTGAAAACAAAATCCTTAATCTAGTTGTACTGAGCAATTAGACATCTTGTCTTTTTGTGGTTTCACTGACAGTTTATAAGCAGATCACAGAAAATCTACCATTTTCAAAATCATGAGACTTTAAGTTAGTGTTGGAAATATATTACTAGTCAAGAAAAATTACGGAGAGGGGGAATATACTGAATTTCTTTAATATGATTTTTTGAATGGGGTGCAGTTTTGTGCAAGAAAAGGGAAGTATCATTTTCAATAAATTGGGTTATATCTGATGGACATTGAGTCTTTTGCCATTGCCATCAGAATAATGAAGCATATTAGGAAACCTCCACAATGTTTTGGATTTGAGACCAAAAGAGTGTTGATTACACACCAGTGTTTTTCTTAATGGTGAGCAGCACTTACACAGAGTCAAGGCCATTTCTGTTTCTGTTTCTCACACCACCCCACCAGCAAGTAGGCTGGGTATACACAAGAAGCTGACCCCAAATGAACAAAGGGATATGCCATACCGTATGATGTCAAGCTTAGCATGTAAAGCTGGAGACATAAAAGGGAAGGGAGGGCTTTTGGAGTTATTGTCTTCCCAAGTAACTGTTGCACATAATGGAACCTTACTTTCCAGGAGGTGGCTGAACATCTGCTCACCGATGGGAAGAGGTGAATGAGTTCCTTATTTCAATCTGCTTGCATGTGTGGCTTTTGCTTTACCTATTAAGCTGTCTTTGGCTCAACCCGTGGGTTTCCTCACTGTTATCATTCTAACTCTCTTCCCCCTTCCGCTTTGTGAAGTGAATGAGTGGCTGTGTGGGGCTGATGTCCCAGCTGTGGTTAAACCACTATAGCACTTAATGATTACATAGGTCAATGACAAAACTTGTTTATATTAAAAATCCAAATTCTTGAAAAAGACTCAGCATACAGAAGAATGCCCCATTATCTGTGTTACTGCATGCAAGAAAACAGCATGTATGTGACCACACAATTTATCATCTCCTAATTGTGATATCTTGTTTTGATATTTAAATAAAAATCCAGTCTCTAGTTTTGAAAAGTGATTTGAAGTATCCTATATTACACAAATATGGAGGGAGGTTTTTGAAGAAGCAGGTTTGGGAAGTGGCAGTGTTGTAAGCTCAGGAAATCTTGTGAACTTGCCATACGTACATACATAAATGTATATTGCTACATAATTTCCAGTAAAATTGAAATGCTGCAGATTGATAAGTTCTTGTCTAGATTAATGTAATAAAAAGAATGCTCTTACTTGGCACAGGAAAAGCCCCAAGGAGTATTTTTAACCTCAATTGTTCTTGGCCAATATATACTTTGATTGACATTTTTTTGTGTAATTGTTTGTGTGTTTATCAGCATGATCTATCATACGTGGACTCCCTGGTGGGGAGTTATTAATATTTTGTTTTTCTTGTAGATAGAGAGATGGAGTTCTAGATAAATTAGGTTTCTGTTCATAATATGTGGGGTTTTTTTCATGAGAACAACATGCAGAAGTCATAAATGCTTAAGTTATTATGGGAGGGAAGAAATTTAGCTTAGGCACTGCAGTATCAAAATATTAAACATAACATGCCAAAGTTTCCTACAGTTTCTCTATAGTAAATCTCTGAACAGCAGGGTTTTCACTAAAGAGTAACCTAGGAAATTTGCATTGAGAAGGTTCTTCTTAAATTCAGCAAGTATAAAATATTAGTATATGTAAGAGGTTTAGCTCTTTCTTATGAAGTTTAGTAATGTTGAATTCTCTTCAGGGAACTGATGCATGTTGGAGAAGGAGGAGAAGATAATTTTTGCATTACGCTCTAGTGCATGGCCATTTGGTTTGGAAGTGTAAAACATTTTTCTTAAATGATTGAAGAAGGACTGTACACAACATCGATTTTTAAATACACCAGTTAGCTTCCTCTGAAAAAAAGTTCATGTGTAGGATGCGTTTAATTCATCCAAAGGACTCTCTCAGTAAATTTTAAGCATGACATTACAGGAGATTTGACCCCTTTCTCCCTATTCAGGCTTCCAATTTAATCTTAGCATTTCCAAGCACCCCAAAGTGCCATTTTGTGGCATGCTACAGCATCCTCATTTTTAGGCAGTAAAAATCCTGATGAACTGCAACACAGTCCCCATGTCATTTCAGATGTTTTGACTTCATATCCCCGTTTCTGCAAAGAGAATATATGAAGTTTAGGACCACATGTCCAAAAGAAAAGCTACGGCAATCCACTACATATGGCAGATGTAGTGGAGGGAGCTGCATTAGTGGGTGTCATGCAGTATCGCTTGGCCTTGAAGGCCAAATATTATTCCATGAAGCAGAATATTTAAAACTGTAGATGTCACCTGTGACATTTGTTGCAGTTCGATGATTTGGACTACCATGTTTAGATAAATGTAAACAAATTTTAGAGTGTCTTAAGTTTTCCCTTGAAAAACTTTACTGGAAATCTTGCTATAGTTGACTTTCCAGTATTTTTTTTATTTTTTAATTTTTTTTAATAGGTAGGAGTTAAAATCATCGGTTACTTCAAGCGTTAGTGCAAATGGTATTACTTTTTAAGCAATATCACTAAAAATGGAACTACTTGTAAGCCAAATTCAGTATGGACAAGGAAAAGAAAATTGTACAGTTGGAAATGTAATTTTTGCTCCTCTGGTGTAAAACAACATAAAAAATATCACTACAAGCAACATTTTCATTATATTTATTCAAAATTCCAAAGAAGAAATGAGTTTTTGTACACTTAAAAATAACTTCAAAGTAAAAGAAAGTTTTATCTTCACAAAAATAATCCCCTTGACACCCTCTTTAAACTCATTTTTGGGTTTTTTTGTGTTACATTTGAATATAAAAAAATACAATCAGAGACACTTTGCATTTCCTTCTCCTTTATTTGTTCTTTTTCTGTGTCTCTGTAGAAGATACCAATAAAATAAATTCGGTTTAAGTTTTAACAATTGAAACTTATGTCAGAAGTTTTAGAGTTAAGTTTTTTCTATGTCACTGTTAATAACCGTATATGTAGATATTTGGCAGAGGTCATTGAACGTATATGTGTCAGCATATACTCACATTAAGTGTGCTGTTAACTTTATAGCAATTTCATAGATTCCACTTAGTATTTTGTGTTCAGGATAACCAGAATCAAAATCGTAATGCGGATTCTTATATTCAAAGTCTGCTCTTTGCAACTTTTTCTATCTGATCCATTTAATCTTGAACAACAGGATGATCACAAAGAGCTCTGAAGTTCATAGGTCTTTCTGGCAGCTGACAAATATTATAGAAGTAATTTCTGCAGTCCAGTGAAATAACTGTGGTTTGTTCTACATTTAACATAGTGCACAAATCATACATATTAGTCTTATATGTCCTGCAATAATAGAGAAAAGGAATATGTATGGAATACATCTCTTAAATTCAGGAGCGATAGATGACTGTGACAACAAAATCTGAAGGTAGGAAAACTGGAGGGAGAGTGCATGTGGAATTGTGAATGGCTATAAAGCTTCATGAACAAGGAAAAATATGGATAAATTATGGAACAGACGTAGATTCTCATTTTATGAAAGCCTGATAATTCTTAGTGTATTAAATGCTAATTTTGGGTCATTCAAATGAGAAATGCTATCAATGTGACTTAACTAAAATGTGTAATTTCATGTGATTCCTGTGAAGTCTCTTTTTCTGTGATGTTTTCCATTCTTAAAGGTTAAGCAGAGAAATTTTTATATAACTATTGAAAGCCTCCTAAATTTCCAGGTTAATAGGGGATGCTAATGGTATTCCAGCTGCCAAACATTTAGTTACAACTCAGTTTTAAATAAGGAAAGAAGGAGGTATATTCAGAATATATCTTTGGTTGACTGACAGAATTTAAATACAGCACCAGTGAAGCTTTTTGAGCACTTTTGAGAGTCCCACTACATCCTTGGAGAATACCTTTTTTGGACTAAATAGGTTAAAATATGTTTTATTTACCCATTACACATTACCACTATATACGCATAATATGTTATTGCATAGATGCTAGACTCTGGCAGATTGACTTCAATAAGTTTTTGCATGTTTGACAGATTTTTAATGAGTTGAAAGTTTATTGGAATAATGGGATATTGGGATAGATAAATACACATATATAAAAATACAAATACACGCACACAGACACATCTATCTATGGTTGATGGACCAATCTATCGATCTATCTACACACCTACACAGTCATATGTAATAGTTTTATTTGGTTATATAAGGTATATCAAATGCTAATGAGAGAAATCTACTGGGCCAAAATCCTATAGCACTACAATCACCACTTTTTTTCATCAGAGGTCAAAAATGACTCATTTATTACTAGCAATATTTTATACACTATGACTTTTATGAAAGTTACAGAAAGAAAATGAGCACTTATTTGAGCTGCAACCCCCATGTTTCTTCTGTTACATGTTAGACTTGTCATTTGCATTTTAGAGTCATTTTGAAGCTGATTTATTATTCTTTTCTGCATTTTTAAATGTGAGATTATGGTACCACTATTATAGACTGTTAAAGAAAGGTGGTGAAAAGCAGAGAGATCACTGGCATCCTTAGATTTCCTAAATGTTATAAGTGCAAATAAATTAGATGATCCTTACAGCCTACATTTAATTTACTATTGCACTATAATTTATGGAATAATATTTTAATACCATATGAACAAAAATATAATTATAGTATCTGTAAATTAAATCTGAAAGTGAACATTATTTCAAACCTATTTAGTGTTTAATTAAACTTTTTTCTTGTTTGCCTAGAATACAGTCTGTATATGGTAATGTATCAATATTTCATAAAATGCAATTATGCTGAGAACTGAACGTGGTGCATCATTACTAGCTAAAATCTATCTACAATGCAAAAATCATTTTTAAATAACACTGCCTGCAAATACATTTACAGAAGTATACAAATGTTATTATCTTCTTTCTGACTTGAAAGTTTCATTTAAAGCAGAAGGAAAAAAGAGAACATCTGCATGACTTTCCTAAGTCAGCTAACAAAATTAATTGTGTACAACGCATATGTAAGCTTAGGTGTAGGTTGAAATTTTGTCAGTCATTAAAATAAGAAATACAAACAATGTCTCAAAAGTGAAAAATTTAGTGTTTACCTTCAAATTTACAAATAGTTCACATAGTAATGTTTTCTGAAAAAAATGTTTTAGCTTATTAAGTATAAATTAATAGAATTCTAATCAGTATAATCAGAATAAATAAATAGAAATATCCTTAAATGACTGTAAAGCACTTTAAAACATGCACTCATGAATCCTTGCAGTGTCTTTATTGGGTACACATATCGATACTAATTTTAAAGATATTTTTACATGAAACAAAGCATGTTTTTAATCAGCTTTCACAAATAACATTGAGTGGGATTAATCTTATTTGATTTTAGATGTCTATATAATCAGTGTAGATATCTCAGCTAGTCACCTATGTCTGCCTTTCCCTTGTGTAGAGAAATAGGTTGTAAAGGTGTTATTCATATGACTAAATACAGATGTTGAATGACATTATTTCCATTCATAATTTCTACATTTTTTCATTAGCTTCCTTTAAAAGGAAGTCCAAGTTCAGAAGCAGATTTCTATGCTTAAAATATCTAAACTAAGATAGTATGAATATTATGCTACGTGTCAGAAGCAAGAGTGAAATCCAGGGCAACTGACTACTCAAATTTTTTCTCTGCTTTTTTCATACATCCTTTGGAACACTAATTGTAGTTTAAAACATTTCCTCAAATGCTCTTTAAATAAAACTCTTCTGAAATAATGAGGGTTTTCTTTGTTGGGTTTGGGGTCTGTTTGCATTTGTGTGGGTTTTTTTGGTTGTTGGTTTGGTTCTTTTTTTTTTTTTAACCTGAAGACGGTGTCCATAGAATTCCATGTTTTCAGGCCAAAGGCACCATTACTTATAAGGTAAACTGTCCAGTAAGTTTCATTGGACATTATTGTGTCAGCAAACTAGTCATTTTAGAACGTCTTTTAGAATGTCATCATATCTTGATTCACAGACTTCAAAGATTGCAGAATTCATTGTTTACCTTGACAACATACATAATAACTACCTACAGTATTAAAAAATATTCAGCATTACTTGCATATTTTACCACTGCTTGCTTTGTAGCAATCATCGTATTTTATCATGGTTGGGATGGTTTTATTCTTTAGAAATATCAGAAGTTTGAACCTAACAATATCTATCAGCCATCAACACATGGCTCAGCTGAATGCTTAGTCCACCGATACAAAACGGACTACAGTACTGAAGTAAAATAGATGTGCTTTCCGAAAACCGAACTAAGTAATTCTTCTGAGCGATGTGCACTACATGACACATAACCACAGCATCTTATCAATCTTCATGGTCTTGGCAGAAAAATTATCCATCCAAAGGTCTGTTAATTCCCAGCACATAGTTAACAAGACTTGTAAGGAGACTGAAGTCAATCTATGCATGGATTTCCAAAGACAGGCAATATTAACTATATCTATGCCAAAATCTGGGCCTTGCAGAAATCTAGAAAGTTCTCCGATGTAGATGCAGGCTTTATTTATTAATCAGACTTCATGTTTCCAATAGTTCTTAAATTAAAAAATACCATGAATGGTTTATTTCTGTTGTGTAAGGTTAACAAAATATATTTATAAATTCTAGGACATAAGCAATCACAAGATAAGCAAATTATCTTCCTCCAACTTTTTCTACAGGTATAACAGAATTCTACTGTTTGTTGTTCCTCCTATTCATAAATACATAAAGACTAGCGCAGAAACTTATCCAACAATAGCCTGAAAATGCAACTTTACACCAACTACGTGTGAGATTCAATTCACCTGACTTTACTATCTTTCTGTGTAAAAGAACAAAGATTGATAACTCTTGGAAACAACTATCACTAGACACCCACCTTGAAACAAACTCAATTCTTTTCTTCACATGCTTGTCTCAGTTGACTGTATAGGCAGAAAAGATACTAACTCATCCAGGTAGCTGGTGATATACAGATCAATTTTATATATGTTAAGTTGGGGTGCATGAATTGTAACCTATGAATAATAACTCGATAAAATAAGAATGAGTCATCACATGTACACAAAAGAAAAAAAAAGCCTACCATGATTTTTCACATTGATTTTAGTTTGTTTTAGCACTTTCTTGTAGTTTTTGCACAATTCTTTTAAACATATATAACAATATAATTGGAGAGAATATCATTTCAAGAGACAATAGACAAATTTTATAAACAGTGGCAGAAGATATAAACAGAACAGAACTCAGGTGGAAGCAATCTCAGAATTAAGATATATAAATTTGATGGCAGAAATTTTGTTGAAGTAAAACATGAAAGAGATCAGAATTGTTGACATCAGACTAGGCATGACGCAGTCATAAGAAATTACTGAAAGAAATCATGGCTTCTCTTCTGGTTCTGATAGAAATATGCAAATGCAGAAGAAGCTGTAGGATCACAAGGTTTCATTACAGATGTTGAAGCAACACAGCAGAAGGTAAGGGTTGGAAAAACCACACTTAAAATGTTAGTTTCTGGGAAACTTGTTAAGGATGAATGTCAGAAGTGAAGTTCAAAAGAACATCAATAACATCAACAAGATTCTATGTGACTAGAAATTGTGATCTACTGTGACAATGTAAAAGCCGGTTATGACAGTGATAATAAAGACTAGCAAATGCATCAATCCTGCTTATGTTAATATTAAATATCCCCTTCCACTAATGTTAAGAAGCAAGGAACAGATATTAAATGGAGAACACTCTACTTATGTGTTAGCATTGAAATCATATAATTGTGTCAGGTATAGGCATGTTCCTACAAGTTAAGCCTGAAAAATAAACTGAGCTCTGAAAATAAAACTTTTTGACCAAGGGATGCATGAATCTACCATTTGTGCAAAAGTTATAGTTTCTCACAAATTTACACTTTTAAAACTAGACATAAAGAATAGAGAAAAATCAGTCCTAGAGTTCGATATGCCCCAGAAGTGAGATTGATGAATTAATCTAGCAGACCTTTTCCAATTGTGGATTCTAGAAAAGCAGATATTTCATGAAAAATAAAAATTATTTAATTCACAAAGGAATGTAAATTCTTCCGGTCTGAAGAAAACAAACAAACAAACAAGCAAGAAGTTTTTAACTGTCAGCCTAGGTAAATGCACTATACCATATATATTAGCAGAAAGTTAAGGGAGCAGAATATTAAGGGAGCTGGTGGAGGCCCTTGCCAAACCCTTTTCCCTCATCTATCCACAGTCCTGGCTGACTGGGGAAGTGTCACTTGACCGGAGACTGGCAAATGTAACTCTCATTTACAAAAAGGGTCAGAGGGAGGATCCGGGGAATTATAGGCCTGTCAGTCTGACCTTAGTACTGGGGAAGGTCACGGAGCAGATCATATTGAGTGCTATCACACAGCACGTGCAGGACAGCCAGGTGATCACTCAACACGGGTTTATGAAATCAGGTCCTGCAAGACCAATCTGATCTCCTTCTATGACAAGGTCCCGGTTAATGGACTAGAGAAAGGCTGTAGATATGTACCTGGACTTTTGTAAAGCCTTTGACATCATTTTTCCTAGTATTCTGCTTGAGAAACTGCCAGCCATTGGCCTGGACAGGCACACCACATGTTAAAAAATGGGTAGATGAGTTTTTGAGGGACATGGTTTAGTGGAGGATGGGTGCAGTTGGACTCAATGATCTCCAAGGTCTTTTCCAACTGGAAGATTCTAGGATTCTATGAAAGCATCAAACATCTTATGAAGTGCAATGATAGATAATGACTTAAAAAGCTGATTGATTAAGGTAAAAAGACATGGGTGGGAAAAATCAAATTAACATGAAAAAATACTTTAAATGTGCCAGAAAATTTTTATTGAACATTTATAGTCCTTGTTTCATGAAAGCATATAAAAAGAGAATTATTACCATGGTGACAGAGATTTTGTGAAAGATCTGGCTTTCTGTTCTCATGCTCACTCAAGAAATTACCTCCTAGGATGTATTCTTTTCCATTGGAAGCTTGACAGTAATGCTTTAATTAGCTCTGATTTTCTCTCATAAAATACATATATTCTTTTTGTACAGTTTTAGTTGCTTGGTGTTTGGCTTTATTTATTATGGGATGAAATTATCTGTGGAAAAATCCGGTAGATGTCATATATCTAACACTAGTATGTATTTGTCATGTATTTCAAAACACTGACCCACAGACACAAATTGGAAGCCCATAATTTTAGAAAGATTCCCTGAATATAAGTGAAAGTTAGGATTGCCTATTCTTGCTTCCATTTCACTATGTCTGTTAGAGTATTGTAAGATGTTGAAAGACACATCTGTGCTCAGCAGCGTGTCTTCTGTTACATTATTACTTTCTACAATACAAGCTGAAATATGTCACCAATTTTGAAATATGTTTTAATTTTATTTGGTAATTAATACAGCTGATATTAATTAATGAACAGTTAATGAACACTGCTCTAAGGGTCTCGATTCCGGATGGTGATGGTGTTTACAACAACAAAATGCAAGAAAAAATTATCATATTTGGAGTGTCGTTACAAAATTTCCCACATAAAAATTTGTACCAGGCCATTACAAACAGTAGAGAGACGCTCTTTGTGTCTAATGGTCTCTTCCATAATCCTTACCTCTTAGATGCCATACAGAAATTTCCACATAGTGGAGGGTGTGCCATCAATATAATAGAAAGTGCTGTTTTCAAAAATGTGCTTCATTTCCAAGGCTGAGTTCTGTCCCAGACAGCACACTAACAGTGCCCTAAGTAACTTTAATCTGCTCTCATACCTCTCTGACTGGAAAATTTCTGGAAATCACAGAAGACAAGTCGTCTGTTCTATTTGCATTACAGATATTGACCATCCCAGAACCTCTACTTCTGGTTAAACCTGCTGGTATAAGCACAGTCTCTATTCAGCAGTTTTAAACAGTCAAATAGTTCACTTAAATACTTTGCTTAAAATGTAATGTGAAATCTCCTTCAGCAACAGAGTAACCTGTCTCAGAATGCAGTAAATATATTTAATATTTACTGCTTAATGCTACACTGTATTGCTGTGGCTCACATCTCTTAAATGCAGGAGGGCTGAGATCTCAGTGGGTGCACACTAGGGAAGCACAACTTGGCCCTCTTAAAGGTGAGAATTTTAGGTTTACTCTGTTCAAGAAACAGGTATGCTTAAGTTCTGAGTCTTTCACAACATGTTTCCAAACAAGCAAAACTCCTTTCTGTTGGCCACACTCAGCCAAAAAAAGGACCAAACTCAAAAAAAAAAAAGGTAATTCCTAAAATTAAACCAAAATTATTTCTATTTTACTTGCCTTAATTTCTTCTTGTAGACAAGTGATCTACATTGTCAAGGAATGTATCACAAAGTTCAATGTACCATCATGCAGACAGTGTGTGTCCACTAGCTGGTACAAGTAATGCAGAAGCTCAATAGTGTATGCTTTTCAGCTTTCCAGATGTTCTGGTCTACCCACTGCTACTTCACAGTATTTAAAACTCTGTTATGAAAGACTATAAGTATGGTGCTATTTTATTTTTGCCTCAGCAAACCCTGTTTTCCTGAAAACTCCTACTGAATAAAAGATAAATATGTAAAGAAATTGACTTCAGTCAATCTTCATGTATTATTCAAGTCTTCTGACTGTATGCAGTATCTAGATATTCCTTAATGAGCTACCTGGGGCAGAGAAGACCTAGTTTAGCATGTTGAAAAGTAATAGTTTTCAGAGAACAATTAAAGGTAAATATGGGATTAGATTCCTAGTGCAAGGTGAAAAGCACCTGACAACATTTCAGATATAGCCCTATACATTATTTAATTGTGAGATGGAAAATAGTAGTTAGTCCAGAGCTGAACTAATTTCTTTAAACACACTTATAATTCACCAAGTCTGTGGGAATAAAACACTCCAGAACAATGGAGCTTTTCTCCACAAAGAAAAACAACTCTCCCTCCTATGGAAAAAAAAAAAAGAAAAAAAGAAAAAAAATTCTCAGCTGTGATTTATCTTCTGAGCTGTTTATGAGTATTTCATTGCACACAAGAGTAGACAATGAGGATATCTTAGTTCCAGACTGGCAATGAAAATTATGATCTAAAAGCTATATTCTGGGGGGGGGTTTCTCTTTTTTTGTTATACCTAATGCTGGATATCTAACATAAAAAAGCTTCTAATTGATTTCTTAATTTTATATGTTGTCTGGATAAGATAAATTTCATTAATCCAAAATGACTACCTTCTTGATTGCCCTGCTTATAGAGACAGAGATAGACATGAAGATAAATGTAGAGAGTGATAGACAGAGAGAGGCAAATGGATATTTCTCAGAAAAAGAAAGTTTTCAGGGGGGGAGAGCAGTTATTTTTATGGTGTGATATGCGTTATTATAAATCTATATCTATAATTTTTTACAAAATCACACTGATATGTGCATACTGATGATTTAGATATGCTTCAACATGAAACAGTATTCTTGTCATCTGAAAAATTATGAGACATTATTATCAACTAGGCATAAGTGAAGTACATATTTAAACAGTTCTACAAAACTGGGACACTATATTTTGTTTCCATTTACGTTTTGAAAGTTCTCGGGCTTTTTGTTTCTCTTCATTTCCTACCAAACTATGAAATTTTAAAGACCAAAAAAATAGTGGTTTTCTGATGGTACAAGAACGTTTATTGTTCCTCATAGAGAAAATTAGTAATATTTCATTCTTCATTTGGATAATAGTTCTGATATTGATCCAGCAGATACTTTAGTACATTTGTGAGATAGCTGACTGTGATTTAACAACTGCCTAATGTGTATTCCCAAGTCATTCTGAACAACAATTATTATAGAGTAAAATTAATACTATAAGACTTAGGGTAACAGATGATTTAGAAGACCAAATTTTTAAGAACAGTTGATATTCATTTCTATAGTCTTTTCCTGAATTATTTGCCAGATGGTAAAAATTAATGTTGTAATTACCATAAAATGAGAGTGAAAATAAAATGGAGTAACACCCAGCATTTCAGTGCCACATGGTAAAATAATTGGTATTGTGTTATGTGCAGATAAAAATGTGTCTTGGATCAGCACAATATATATGTGATTTCAGTGTGTTTTACCAAGCTCTCCAAAACTGGCCAATTCAATGACAAAATGCATGGATCATAAATAGTTCTCTGACTACTTTAATAATTCACAGTATTGCAAGAGGAAAGCAGTTCCTTACTATTCACCTAACAGAAGGAACAACGTTCATTAATTTAATCAATTTCCCTGAAAAGAAATCCTTTAAACTCATATGAAGCAAGAAGGCAAAGGCATATTTAAGTAAAAAAAAAAAAGGCCTCACAGTGTTCTTTTGAGGATTTAAACCTGAGGTCAAAAAAATAATACAACAATAAAACTGTGCAAACATCACGTACATTATCTGTGACTGGCAATAAGATAGAGGTATGGGGAAATTTTCTGCACCTTGAAAAAAATGAGCCCAAATATGGGTACATTCACAGTTTTTGGTTTGTTTATGTATATGTCAAATGCACACTGTAGTTCTTAAGTCAGCCTGAGTAATGATCACCATTGCAAGCATTAATTCCATAATTTCAAATAGCTGAAGTAACAGGTGGGAGAGAAATAAAGGTCCACGATACAACCTTCTATGTATGCCCGTGTACATTTCTCTGAAAAAAGTAAATAAGATCAAAGAAAAAAAAGGATTCCACAAATTCTAAATCTAATACTGCTACTTACCTCTTCATGGTATTAGAGGGACTAAAGTGAACAAATATAAATGTGAGTCTTTACATGCTTACATTTGAAATAACAGCTCTACAATTCTTTATAGTCAATGCAGAGAATTAGGCATTTCTAAAGAAGGTAAAATGACGTGTTCTGAAATACACCTTTTTTCTCCATTGGCTAGAAAACGACCAAGGACGTCTATCTTAGATTTAGATAGCTATCTTTTGTCCAGTTTTAGGTGAGCTGAAAAACTTTTATTGTCTCTGATGTTTCAGAAAATAAAGATATTAGAAAGCTAAAAGACCACTTTGATCATCTAGTCTAATTTCCTTCACAAGGCCAGAAGCCTTACTTGTTCTTGAATTCAACTTTATAAAAGAACCTGACCTCGAGAATACATTCCAGTAACCTAGAATACATGGAAAAATATTGCTTTGAAGATGCAGCAGGAAGACAGATTCAATGTCTCATTTACAGTTTTCTACTGCACTACTCTAATACCTAAATTTGTTGAAGGATACAGAAAATAAATGAACTGAAAAAATATTTTAGTTTCCAAAATCAAGTTTTAAGATAAAATTTTAATTTAAATTTTGCAGATTGTCATCTAATTAAGCAACTAAATAGCTACAGCCCTTTCAGAAGTGAATTGTTTTACTTCATCTATCAAAACCTGCAAATACCAGAAAACAAAATATCTGTTCAGCATAATGTATCTGTATTTATGTTATTTGTTAATCCACATTTCCATCACAGAAAACACAAAAAGTCTGTTCCTTTGCGTAGTTTCAGTGACATATTGCTGACACTGTGTCAATCAGAAATATCCTGAATATTTGTTCATATTTTGCATGTTTTCATTGTATAACCTTATCACTACTACCTGATCAAATACTATAATTTTCATATATTTATGCACACATCATTACAGGATGCTGGAAAAAAACAGTATATATTTGTAGCTTTTTCTGCACAGAGCATAAAGCACAGAGTCATACACACAGTGAATGTTTTTAGAAGTGTACTGTGCAACTACTACTTTTGCTGTCTCTAGTAATCATATCATTTCCATACCATTTGTTCTCAATTTATATTTTCAGCTAAATGTTTTCCTTTGCCTAGTTAAATAACACATATTTGTCTTTAGTAGAAATTCTGCTTTTCACTTTCATCAGTAATAAACTCATTTTTGTTTAAATCATTGAGAAAAGTGTATAGACATTAGACAGATATTAGGGCATCACCTCTTTCCCTGCAATCCTCCTCTGGGGAAAAACAATAAAGGAAAGAAATATCATCTTTCCTGCCAGCAGTGACTAACACAAGAAATGCTCTATTGTCAATATGCCGGAAATAGCGAAAAGCCTCCCCATTTTTGTAATTGAAATTCATTGTAATAATCCTGCAGAAGAACATGGTGTAATTTATTGTGCAATATTAAACACAATGAGATTTTCATAGGATGCAAATAAAACTCTCATACTGGTAATTTGCCTACAGAAATGAATGCTATTAGCAATATATGTTATTCCTTATGTATATATTCTCTGTCTTGCTTTGTTGACAAGCATCAATGATCTATTTTGTCCCCTTTTGAATATGTATTTAGTATATGAGATTCTGTAAACCAGCAGTGCAAGATACTGTAATAGTGCGCAATGAACTGTGTAACAGTGTCATTTTAATTTATTGCTGAGATTTTGTCTTTAAAAAAACTGTTTTGAAACAAACAAGTATAATCTTCTCCTGAAAAGATATCCTTGCTAATCACAACATAAAATGAAGTGCTCACAGGGAGTGCCTGCTATTCTTTTTTCCCCAGACTAATTGCAGGAAAGCAGTTTATCACATAAAAAAGACAGTTTTAGGGAGACATAGAAATTTAAAGAAATATCAAGATTAGGCATGCAAACTAGGCAACTACTCCTATTTCAAGTGTAAAAAAAATGAGAAAAAAAAAGGCCCAAACCCACAACTCTTCTGAAAGATATGGATATCTCAGATGATAAAACATTTTAACTACCGAAACCATGAGTGTAGGTCTTCAATGGGGTCTAATGGGATGAATGACATGTTTAATATCCTCTTTCTTAGAAGAAATTGAGTATAAAACATGCACAAATTCATCGCTACTTCTCTGCTGTCCAGCTGAGATATCATGCTTTGTGTTTTTAATCACCCTTGCATAACTTCACACCCATCACAAATATCATGTTAAACAGGTGAGATTCTGGCAGGTGACTGAGGGATGCCCTCCAGTCAAGCCACAAAATTCAAAATGGAATTAATTTTTAGTCTCAGATTTGGTTGACACTGCATGATTAAAAGATATTTGTACTTGCATGTGTTTTTGCTACAAGTCAGTTTCTGGTTACTTGTGAGAGTCTCCTTAGAGACTGGTACACACGGGATTAATACATGCAGTCAAAATGCGGCAGCCACTTGCAGCAATGTCCTTCAGAGAGACAATTTCACAATGCTGGAGGCAGTAACTAATTTAATTCAAGTCACAGATTAAAACAAATTCAAGATTAAAACAAATTCAAGATTGCCATTGTAAATAAACTTGCTGTGTTAGTGCTTAAACACTTATAACTGGTTAACACAGCGTAAATATATATCTAACAAGTAACAATGAAAACTCAAGTTGGTAGCTCTGACAGAGTCATAAATGTGCAATTTTTTATCACGACATTTCTTCTTGGTGGAGGAAGAGAGTTCAGGTCTGTTGACCCATCCGTCAGGTAAAGTGGTTACTTTTTCTTCCCCAAAGAAAGGGTTTTCAGGTATCAGTTTTATGCCTTTTGAAAACTTCTTGGTACGTCTTGGTGAGGTGGGACTAAGTCAGTATGTGTTGATAGGCCCTTGTCAAGGCCACTTGTATTGTCAGAAGTGGGAATTTGGTGGTTCACCATGCCCTTGAGGAGGGGAGCTCAGTGCATGCTTTTAGAGATGTCTCTGCTCTCACCTCAGGTGTGACTTAGTTGATATGAGAGACCACCACACAATCTATCTATTTTACCAGATGCAGTTGTCCTTTGCTGTTCCCTCTTGCCAACTCTTCTCTTTTGCAAACCCAAGCTCTTTGTCATCCACAGGGCCTTGCAAGCCCATTATACCACACCAAGGCATGTCATAAATTCAGTGCACTCATTCCCATACTGACCACTCTTCTGGGGGCCATGCAGTCCTTACTGTCATTACAACTGAAACTGCAGACACTGAAAAGATTAAAAAAGAAATATGATCTTTGTTATGTGCCAATTGGAACCCCGTGGTGTTCAAGTCTCTGAACACAACCTGCCTGCCCTGGTGTTGTAGTTTCAGGGTTTTTCAGAATTTTCCTCCCCTTGCCAACACTCAGACAGTTGAGGGCAGGGCCTGTCTGACCCTGTGGGGGACTGGTCGGTCCACTTGGACACTGCGGCCGTGAGTTTTCGGGGGGGTAGCATTATTGGGGACACTTTTTGGCATGTAAATGTGCGACTGCACATGGAGGACTTACTGGGTCATGGAGGACTTACTTAACTCGTTTGAGATGTTGGGTTTTGAACTGTTGGGTTACAGCATTTCTGTCTGTTCGGTTCTGTGTTTGGTTACATATGTATTTTTGCAGTTGAGAACTGTTATTTTTTCCTATATAATTTCATATTCTCCTCTTGATTAAGGTCTATTAATTGCAAAGGGCTGTGGTGATTTTCTTGTGGGAGGTATAACCCCAACAGATATCTTAGTTTTTCCTTTAAACTAAGGCGCCTAGGAAGCCCCATGCTAGAGACATGAGAAGATGAGCTGTTCCAAACCACTTGACTTACAATTAGGGCTCAGTGGTTCCAGAAGCATAGACAAACTTCTCATTACCATTTAGTAAACCACCCTTAACATCCTTAAGGCTTTCTGGGAATCACACCAGTCACCTCTGTTAGGAAGCTTAATGCTTTTGAAAAATTGACTTGGAAAAGACCTGCAACCACCAAAGTGTGGACTTATAAATTGGTGCTCCAGTTGTCAATGATATCTTGCATCTGCAATGCTGCATCTGTGCAGCATCTACTGAAACTAAGAGTGTCCAGTGGACATTAGTTTCTCCCTTTCTCCTTTATAATTCTTGCTAATCCAAACCTGCTCATAAAAAAAACCCAAACAAAGTCGACAAAAAAGTCACAGAATTAGAATAAATTCTCCATTATGTGGGATGGTTATAAGAAAGACAGTTTAAGAAATTGGTAGTTTATTGATTTTGGTAGATTGACTAATAATTTAATGACATTTCACTCATTTGAAAAAAAAGAATGTTTATTGGAAGTAACTTGTTTTTTAATTGCTAAGTGTCTCTATTTTTTTTCATGTTTTAATGAAATTTCTCTAATGTATTTAATTTTTCAGATGTCCTTTATATCTGAAATAAGTTTTTTTTTCAATTTGAAATTATGTCAAACTTTGTCATACACTGCAAGCTGCAAAAGTCAACATTTTTCCCATTTTGAATTAATTTTTATCTGTGAGAATTTGTTCTGTTGTGAACTCAAACAGAAATCATTCAGTTGCAGAGTCTCAGTCCAAAGTGCACACTGGAACATAAATCTGAAAGAAAATGACAAAACCCTCTAACTTTATAATTAGTTTGATCAAACTCAAAAGGTAGCTATAAAGACTATTGAAATCAAGGACCACATTCTCAGCTGGTGAAAACCTGAGATATTCTATTGACTCAAATGAATAGTTCTATGTAAAAATCTATACTGAAACTCAGGATCATTTGTGTTAAGTGGGAAAAATAGTGCAAAAGATGTTGCACAGGACCTCACTACAATTTATAAGATGACCTTGGGATAACCTGAATATTTTCCTTATTGGATCTTGTTTCATAGACATGGGTTTAAAATAAAATATTGATAAAGTGCTTTAGACCAAAATAATGTTTATGCTGCAAAATGGGAAGGATTATTTGATAATCAATATGTTGTCTAACCAGCAATCTGGGCAAAGATTTCAAGAAAGGGTGAAATGTGCTTGGATTGTCCCTTTTACAACAGAAACCTGGTAAATGTTTTCTGAATCGGCTGGAATTTATGCAGCATTTTATTGGGCAAGCTGCCAGTATGGAATTGCAATAATCCAATCTTAAAATAACGAAAGCGTGAATGACCATTTCATTGTCTGGCTGAGAAAGTTGTTGCTGCAACATAACAGAAGTTTTTTAAGTAGCAGGATGATAACATGCCCTGGAATTTGTATATTGCTTTTAAAAGATAAGAGAATTAAGGTATCTGAAAGATTCTGAACTCTACTACTGTAGTAAAAACTGTAGTTTCATTAAAGTAAATTAAAGAATAAAAGTAGTCTAAAAATGTCTATGCTTCATACCTCATTATTAGACTGAGAAAATTATGGTGAAGATAAATGTGAAATTACTTATGTACCCAGTGTTTTGTCAATATCAATATTTATAAAGTCAAGGCAGATGCAAAATTGTTGGAAAAAACAGCAAATGTATTTTTCTCCTCTGCTAGTTTAAATATCATTTACATAAACATATAAAAGCAAGTATTATTATGATTATGAATTTCTGTTAGGCAGTACAAACAAATATTTCAAAGTTAGGACGTACCAGTTAGGTGCTACATGCCCATTTGGTTATTCTAAGCTGTCTTCTTTTTTTTAAAGTGGATTTGTGGTATTTGGTAGTAGTTTGTAAAATTTAGGGGATTTTGGTAGATTTATTGCACTTCTATAATATTGTTTATTTCTTTACATTTTATATTATTAGAATAGTTGTTTTTAGGGTACTTTATATAAGAATGAAAGATAACAACATTAAAGGGAAAAGTAATGTAAAATGCATAGTAATATTCTCAAAATGTTGTGTGTGTATATGTCCACTTACTTGCAGGAAATGACCAACAGTTAGTAGATTGTACTTGATTTAAAATGGTCAATGACTTTTTTTTTTCAAATACTTAGAACCGAGAACTGTGTTCACTTTTGGTCCACTCACTAGAAGAAATATATTGAGCTGCTGGAGCATGTCTGGAGAAGCGCAATAAAGCTGGTGAAGGATCTGGAGCACAAGTCTTATGAGGAGCAGCTGAGGGAACTGGGGATGTTTAGTCTGGAGAAAAGGATTCTGAGGGTAGGCCTTATCGGTCTTGACAGCTAGATGAAAGGAGGCTGTAGTGAGGTGAGTGTTAGTCTCCTCTCCTAAGTAACAAGTGATAGGATGAGAGGAAAAGGCCTCATGTTGCGCCCGGGGAGATTTAGATTGGATATTTGAAAACATTACTTTACTGAAAGAGTTGTCAAGCATTGGAAGAGGCTGTGCAGGGAAGTGGTTGAGTCACTATTCCTGGAGGCATTTAAAAGACATGTAGACGTAGCACTTAAGGACACGGTTTAGTGGTGGAGTTGTCAGTGTTAGGTTTACAGTTGAACTTGATGATCTTAAAGGTTTTCTCCAACCTAAAATAGTCTGTGTTTCTGCAACAGAAAACAATGATGTTTGTGAAATAATTTAGATGCCACCTTTTGAGCAAAGTAATTCTGTTTGAGTGAGCAACCAGAAGGTCAGGAAGAATAATTTTTAAATAAAGTTACAAACAAAACATTATAAGCTAATATAGCACACGTATATAAGAACAAAGTACTAACTTTGAGGTTTACATTGCTATTTACATAGAGAGGTTGGATTACATATCTCTTCTGGCTCACAAGAATGAGTTCATATTTTATTGCTATTATCAGTTTCTCCGATATTCTCAGGTTTTTATTTTGCTGTGGTTATTTCTTTTTTTATCTTTACTGTTTAGTTGAAAATGAAGAAAATATGAATATGTCAATAAAGGTCTTCATGTTTCAAAGACTACATTCTGCTGACCCCCATATTGCATTTTAGGAAAACAGATTTCCTGATAATTTTTAATCATATTTTCAAGTCCCAGATGAATGCCTTGGATACTGTAGGGCCTCTCAAATGGTGCACAATGCTACTGTGTAGGAAACTGAATTGAAACATGAATGTATTCATGTTTGCAAACGTGAGAATGAGGCATATAAATTCAAGCCACATATCTTTAGAAGAACTCAGTAGATGATTGACCTCAATTGCAATGTGAGATATAAAAAAAAAAAAACCCAGAAATTCTCTACTGGACTACAGGAGATTCTCTTTCAGTACATCCTTATAGTTTTCTTTAGTTGAAGACTTCCTAAAGGTTTCAAAGAACAGTCCTTTTTATGCATGATACAATAATATTGTGACATATGTTACAGTAAGTTCTTTATTTTCAAGTGAATTTGGACTATACGGTCAGTCTTTCCAGGTTCCTTCCAATCTGGGCTTTTCTGTGATTCTAAGATCTTCATTTTTTTGTGCTGAAAGAAGGAAAGTTAATTGATCTTTTTCTATTAATATTCTTTTTCTAAATACTATATTGTGTGGCTAGATGAATAATGGACTTTCAGAATATATCCATTCTCAAAAGGATAGTTAAATTTTAAGTGAAGTTGAAGCACATTCAGAATAAGTATTTCTTGCATATTAAAAACTTTATATGAAGAAACACTGTAACAGGTTACCCAGGAAGGTAGTGGAGACCTCATGTTGGAAACATTCAAAGTCAGGTTGGATGGGGCTCTGAGCAACTTGATCTAGTTAAAGATGTCCCTGTTCCTGCAGGGGGGTTGGACTGGATGAACTGTAAAGGTCCCTTCCAATGCAAGTCTGATGTCATATACCACAGGAAAGTAAGGGAGTTGCAGCTACTTTTACTGTGTAATTTTAGTGGTATATGGATATGTAGAGTGGAGTACTTCTAATACAAAGATATTGCTTATAAAAAAAAGCACTATAGTTGTAAAGAAGCGCTGTACGACTCTAATTATAAGAACCATGTAAAAATATAAAACACATCACTGAAAAAGAGGAAGGCAAACTAGTGAATGAAGGGAGCAAACTGAGAATGTTTTTTTGAGTCAGAACAACTAAACAGCTGACAGACTGGTGACAAGTTAAAAAATTACCTATCAGTGGAGTCTTAAAACAAAGCAAAACCCTAAACCTTCACATAAATAAAGTCTGCATCACAATTACATATGGAAATGGCCATACAGGCCCTATACAGCTAGTAGTATTTCTTCAACTCCTCCACAAAATTGAGTGCTTTAATATGAAATGTTAATTTAAGAGATCTTTTGTGGCTTATTATTTTGATTAAATAGTAAGGCAATCACTGCAATAATATCCAAAGACAAAATATCCTGAACTTGTACAAGACAGTAAAAAGTCAATTATATGTATTTTCTGTACTGTTTTTTATACCTTCTGGGGTTTATCTTGTTTGAGTTTTGCTTTTAGCTTGACAAGATTGCTCTAGACTACATCAGTATCAACTACTGCACATCTTTTGACTCTGGAAGTGCCGAAATAGTGGACAACATCCAAATCACAATTTACTCCCTAATATTGTTGAATAATTTCATGATTTTGGCTTTAAAATCTTTTTCCATTGGAAGAACTGTATTATAATGATGTCTTTTTAGAAAGATTTTAATTTCTATTATTTCTGCTTGGAGCAGCTTTTGACAAGTATTAGAGCTATTAAGATTTGTATTCAGACTTTCACTGTAGAAAATATTAGGCAGTCATATGACCTTATTGGGGAATCAGATGAAAATATTCATGGGGTAATGAAGACTAATAGTTTGTACTTTTCACTCTCAGATGAGCTTACAAACGTTAATTAAGTTTCACAATATTTCTGTGGAATAAGTACTGTCCACTCTGTTTAAAGATATGGGACACAGTAAATGGCAGACCATGGAAACATCATAATGAAACTAGAAATAGACTACAAAGCAAGTATATTCTCACTTGGTATAAAAGGCTGCATGTCCTTTCATTTTTCAGCATAGCCACAATAATTTAAATTGCTGAAGTTTTCCCTTTGATTCACAGTTGCTCAGTTATTTTTCTCTCCTGTAGTTACAAGACATCATTAACACCCACACTGCATTTATAGTAAATCTCACAGAGCTAAAGCCCTGGAGGAATTTAAAAGAGTAGCATGATATGGCAACAAAATGATATCTTGATTATTAAATCATCCATGATATGAAACTGGGTAAGGTTTTCTGAAACTTGGAAACAATAAATATTATCAAATGACTTTTAATGTTTGATTTTCATCTGACTAAAATCAACGGTTTTATTTCTGTGTCCAAAGAGAGGAGAGTTGATCCATGTACTAGTGGCTTCTTACTGGCTGAAGTTTAATGCTAAATTAAATTTATAGTAGGATACTATAGGGGGTCGGGTGGAGGGAAGAGTAAAAAAAAGAGAAAGAAGGAAATAGGAAACCTTTTCAGATAGGTGAATCCTTAAACTCCAGTTCTGTTTATCCCACCCAGATGAGCCACATATGCACCTAGTGACTTCTAATTTTAGCTACACATTCTCCATATACTACTGTTACGGTTTTTAACTTGATGATCTGAATTTAACAAAATAATAGAAAGAATATATACTGATGCAGATGAGAAGATGCTAGAAAGGGTCTTGTAAAGATATTTTAGAGAGACAATGGAGAATCGGGAATGATTATTACTGATTTAGGTTTGACAAATAAATATAAAAACTAATGATTTAAACTTACTGAGTTTTTGGACAAATTTGACGTGTCTCTAAAGATTTAAGATGCTCTTAGGTTGTTAAAAATGGCTTATTAATTTCCCTTTCATATGCACTCTCTGTATTGAGTGTGTAGGTTCTTGCCAGAAAGTAGCAAATTACAGAGAGATATTAAATTACACATTTGTTTAAGGGAGACTTCTTGGCTGAGCTTGGAATTGAAAGCAACAATAAGAAAGAAGTAGGTTTGAAATTGAAGCTGCTGACCTCATTAAAAATTGTAATAGAAGATTGAAATAGCACTTGTGATGAACAAAGCCTTCCGAACTGACACTCACTGATAGTTCGGAGTAAATGCAGAGTATCGGTCCTTTCTCTAAGACTGTAAAAACATCCAGGAATTCAAGAATCCCAAGAAATAAAAAAATTAATATATCATAGGAAGCTGTAAATATGATGTGGGAAATCTCTTCCCACAAAACTGAAGAATATACTTCCTGGTATCTTTTACTCCTCAGAAAGACACTATTGGGGTACCTTATTTGTTATAGGGATGAAGTCTTTGATGAAGCATGATGGTGATCAGGTAGGTTGAGTTGTATTAACATAAAATTCCAGAGCTGAAGGATTTTTATTTAGAGTACTTAAGGAGAATATGACCTCTTTTTTAAGACAAAAAGGCTAAAGACAAAAAGGTGAAAACACTTTGTGATGGACGTCATAAAGCTGTTCTAATAGGATGGTGTTCGCTAACTCAAATTTGTTAACAGAACCTATTCCATGCTCCATATATAGAGCAAAAAGTATATAACAATTTAAAAGAAAAAAAAATTAAAGAGGTTTAAAGAAGTTTATAAATCATCCTCTCTTTTCCTTTTGTATTTCCCACTGAAACAACAGGTCCAAATTTTGCTCATAGGTGACTATAATCAGCCCTGCCAATCAAACTATTTTCTTTTTTAAAGGGGAAGTTTCAACAAAAAGATGGTCTTTGCAGCAAGTCTTTAAGGTTACCAAATGCTGGCTGTAGTGAAATGAGAAGTAAGAACCCTCATGAAGGACATCTTGTTTCAAGTGGGAAACAGCTTTTATTGAAGTGATTCTGAATGTCATGGTAACACGAGAAGAGAACTGGTTCTGGGAAAGAGATGTATTCTTGTAAACTGGGAGTTGGTTCTATAGCTGTCACTTATACCTGCATAGATTCTGTCCTGCAACTTCAGTGGTCTCCAAAAGAACAATATCAAAGAAAAATTAAATGGAAGAAATTAAGCAAAAGTCAAGGACTCAGACATGACAGTGGGTATTTAGTTAAAATCTGTCTAAAACAATCATGCAGTTGCAAGGGACATGTAGTCAGCCGTTTCAGCTGCTTAAAGTGTTGGTTGCTTCAGCGTGTTTTCTCAGGCTAAGTCCAGCTGCAGGATAGTCTGGGACCAATTCTTTGGTTTTCTAATGATTACTAGCACTTAGTTAAATGTAAACTTTATTTCCTAAGGTTTTAGGGTTTTTTTTTATCATGATTGTTCAAATACCTTCAGAAAAACCCATTTTCAAAAACAACTATGACAACTTCTGTCCCTGTAAGTATGATGCATATTTACTTCTGTGGAGCAATGATGGATGCCTTGTTGCAATAAATAGAACATTTCAGAGATGTGGGGTGCAATCTATCCTCTGCAACTTCAGAGGTTGGTCACCCTGAGCAGAGACCAGATCAACATAATAGTAAATAACTACACGTAATAAATGCATATGGTCATTTCTTTTCAAATAGCATATTGATTTTTTCCTTCCTCTCCCACTCATCTAGAAAAGAAATCACATTACATTCCAGGAGTAAAAAGGACTGAAGAAAATAAATATGTATACTCATACCTCTACATCTACAAGGTTAAACACAAAAATATCAAGACTAACGCTCTATCTTTGGAGCCAACACTTCCAGGGAGGAGAGACAAAGAGATTGTTATAGAACATGTTCTAACCTGTCACGATGAGACAGGATCAGCCTAATCGCTTCACTCAGTGTGAGTTGGACACATGTTCAAACGTGGATGTTTTCTTACATTCAGTCAGAAAATGTCGCTGTGCAAGAGTGAACAGTGAGTTAATATCAAGTTTCTTATGAAACTGAAGAAATCCCCAATGGCAAATTTTCAGTTATTGACTGAGTCTTACGGTGAAGAGATTCCAGAGATCAAGTTGGTGTTTAAAAGAACCCACTTTATCTCAGTAGAAGATGTGAAAGCAAAAATAATGCAGATCCTCAACAACATTTCGGAAAATAATCTACAGAATTAGTTTGAATGTTAGCAGCACAGTATGCAGCTGTGTGTCAGCTCAGAAGGGAACTATTTTGAAGGTGACCACGGTAGATTGTCTTAGTTTGTTAAATAAAAATAGTTACAGGCACAGTTTTCTTGTCATCTACATCTATATCTACACCTACATCTACATCTGCATCTACATAAACAATATTATATTATTGGTCCATATATGGCTTCCTATCTCTCTTTAGGTGCCTGACTTAAGAATGTGATAATAAGTTCAGAAGTTCACCATTAATGTTAGTGGGACTGACAAGGTTCAACAGAGGAAGAAGTTAATCTTTTTGCTATTTGCATTTATGATTGAAAAAAAAATACTGTTTGGAAAAACAAACACCTAAAACCAAAGTAGTACTAATACTTTCAGTTCAAACACATGAAATGCCGAATAATCACTGATTTCCCAAATGTTTCACAATGGACCAAATGCACCTTTTATTTTACAACTTTTTTTTTTTTTGGTTTGTTTTGAGCTCACCATTCACTAAAATTCTTGACAGGCTGAATTGCTTTAGAATTATGACCGCAGGCAAAATGATATTTCTCCCCTCACAGAATTGGACTTTGTCCACAATTAGTTTTACTGGTAAAGTCAGAAACCCATTTCAGAGAAAAGTGTATTTGAAAGCAACGACAACAAGGAGGAGGAATCAATTAAGCCCCTTTCTCAAATGGTACATAATATGAAGGTTTAAAACTTCTTGTTAAAAGTCTAAGCAGGTATTTGAGTAGGTCCTTACAGTTGTAATTTTCACATAAACACAGATTATGGGTAACAAGAAGGTTCAAATTTGTGATTATGATACATGTACAAATTGTTGAGCCTGTCCCAAAATCATAGGCTACTCAGGAGATAATTTCTGAATAAGACATTTTAGCTCTTATCAGAAGCAGGTAGAAGAAATTTTCCAAGTTTTTTGTTAAAGAGACCTTTTTAGATCCTTCTAAAGAAGGAAGACTTGCTACAGTTTTGATGTACCGTTTATTTGCTTTCACATAGCTTTAAGGCAGACAAGATTTTTAGATTTTCTGTATAATCTATAGAATTATTACAAATTTGATCTCTTGAATGGTAGAGTCCCTGACCTTGATCCAGTAGATAAGCTTAGTATAAGCATACTTAACCACTAGCATACTCAAGGAGATGCTTCAATTAAAACACATGATGGTCCCATTTATTGTGATGGAACTACTTGAAGGTATATGCATACAGAGTTGTTTGCTGGACAGTGATTTTACATGCGATGATATTTCCTTTCCAGTTCTCCCCTACTGAAGATAGTTTAACCCCCCCCTAAAATGAAGAGTTATAATGCAAGGGCTGATGCTTATCAGCATAAGTAAGAGATGTTCCATCTCTTCATATGTTGCAGAGTTCCCTACAAATGTGGTGGGAATAATTATCACTGTACAGTTGTCAGGAAAAAAAAACACGCTTGGAAATCAAAAATGCTAATTGATTGAATTTGTTTGTTGAAGTGTGATTAAAAATACAGTATTTGGCATTTGGGGAAAGAGATGAATGATTAATCTTACGTGCGAATATATGGTAGCATGAACAAACATGGTTTGTTTCTGATTTAGTGTTTCCAAAAGGTATCATAGAATCATCTGGCTGGAAAAGTTCTCTGACATCATCAAGTCCAACCGTACCTGTCCCATTACTAAACCATGTCCCTAAGGGTCTCATCTATCCGCCTTTTAAATACCTCGAGGGATGGCAATTGAACCACCTCCCTGGGCAACCTGTTCCAGTGCCTGACCACCCTTTCAGTGAAGAAATTTTTCCTGATATCTGAACCTCCCCTGGCACAACTTGTGGCCATTTCCTCTCATCCTAACATCTGTCTCTTGCTAGAAGAGACCTGCACCCACCTCGCCACAACCTCCCTTCACTGTAGACAGTGATCAGGTCTCTCCTCAGCCTCCTCTTCTCTAGGCTAAAAATCCAAGTTCCTTCAGCCTCTTCTCGTAGGACTTGTTCTCCAGCCCCTTCATCAGCTTCGTAGCCCTTCTCTGGACGCGCTCCAGCACCTCAAAGTCCTTCTTATAGTGAGGGGCCCAGAACACAGTACTCAAGGTGTGGCCTCATCAGTGCTGAGTATAGGGACACAATCACTTCCCTGGTCCTGCTGGTCCTGCTGGATACTGAAGAAGATAGCTACTGTGACATGTATGTTGTGACCTGTGCAATCACAGTCCATAAGAGAGGTCTGATCATCCCAACATAGTAGAAATAGCAACTTCACTGGCAAGATAGGTCCAGATCAATCCCATCTAACTTTATATGCATATGTATAGCATGTAGTTTAGGTGCATTTTTACATTAATTTTCTAAGCAGTTAATGGAGAGGTCTTAATACCTTCAGAAGGTAATTAAGCTTTTACACTGACAAAGGTCCTGAAGGTTCCTGTCTCTCACCATTGATTGCAAAAGAAGACTAGAATAACTGGGCTTTTTGAGGGGGTTGTTTTTTTTTGTTTTGTTTTGTCTTTTTAAATAGGTGCAGTAATTACCCACTTTAAACTTAGGCAGGAAATTCAGATGTTAGTGAACAACAGGTAAGACAGAAGTAATATTGTCAGGTTTCTGAACTCTAAAAACATCCAAAATAGGGGGGAATAGTCTGTAGTCCTCAAATATATGTGAAATGATCACAGTCAAAATAGTTTTGTATTCTTTAGTTATTGCAGGGGGGTTTTTTTGTTTTGGTTTTATTGCTCTTGTTTTTTTTCTTTTAACAAGGAAATTCACTATATTGAAAGCATTTAATTATTTATCAGTGGAAAAAATGCTCTGAAAAACCTATAAATATTCATTGTTCTCATTGTTTTTTGGCATTAAATAACTCCACAATTTTTTAAAACATTCTTGTTCTGTTTTCTTTTTTTATACTGATCTTGTTATTTAAAAGTACATTTAATGCAAATCAGTTTTGTATTGAAAGTAATTTAAAGTAATATAATATTGTTATAGACATTAAGAGTATCTTTTGTTTTCCAAATAGCAGCATTGAAGTACCACTATACCGAATCAGGTGATATCTTTTCTTTATATTTGTTAGCTATTTTAATAAATGTTTCTATCGCCTTCTTAGAGCTGAACAAACTAAATGCAAGTGTTGTACTATAACGCAAATCTAAAAAGCCGGGTTTTTATGTTGAAAATAATAAAGGCAATGCTAAAAGTATAACATCATGAACAAGACCTGTTCTTTTTGCAAACAAGCGGAGGTTCAAACTAGACATCAGAAAAAATTTCTTCACTGAAAGGGTGGTCAGGCACTGGCACAGCTGCCCAGAGAGGTGGTCAAGTTGCCATCTCTGGAGGTGTTTAAAAGATGGGTAAATGAGTTTCTTAGGGACATGGTTTAGTAAGGGGACATTACATATGAATATAATTTGGAGTTCTTTTTTATGAAAAATTAATGCTTTCAGACAGTTGAAGGTTATCACTGTTGCTCTAAAATAATAAAAAGATGCATTAATATTATTTATTATTAAAATTGTGTCTTGAGAAGAAATATGGGAAATCCTTAAAAGTGAGTTTTTTCCCACTTTGTGAAGGAGAAATTTCTATGAAAAGAGAAACAATAGCATATGCACTATTCCTGAACCATACTCTAATATTTTCCTCTCTAAGTTGTGGATATTTATGTAGGACACGTAAATCCTCATCTCAAAATATTTTCTAATACTTACACAACATAAGATGGTAAAGACTCTTCACATTCTGTAATAAGATAATCCAGAACTCAAAATCAGAAAAAACCCTACAAATCTGGGAGAAATAAAGGAGGATCTAAAACTTCCAGAAACACAGAAATTTTCATGTACATTCTCAAAACATTTGAAATAGATTAAAAACTTATTTATACCATGATGTAGCTATCATGTAAGTTTATAGACATTAACACTCAGCTGTCATGTGAGTTGCTCAAACTCACACAGCAATGTAGACACAATTAAGACCAGTGAACTTAAAAAGTCTGACATTCAAATTCCGGCCCTAATATTAAATTTATGTAGAGATACTAATGGAACAGGCATTATCCTTACTTGTTTCCTTTTGAGATCAATTCATTAGCTGAATTTAATTTAACATTTTTATGGGAGTTTTCTGAAAGACTTATTCTCTTCTGTCTCAGTATTTTCTAGAGACTATGAATTCAACAATGCAAATGAAACACACTCATTGGCCCAGGTACAAGGATGTTTGTGATCGGGATAAGATAGATACTGTAAAGAAAAATAAAGACATGGAAATGCTCCCATAAATGAGGAGAAGATGAAGCTCAAAAAACGTAATACTCACAAGCAAAGTGAATGAAATAATGCGATATTAAAAGAATAGATACACAGATCTATCAGGCAACAATCAAACATCTTCCACAAATTCTATCAGCTAAGGATAGTACCAGAACAGGGCTAAACAGGAATTTGCATCAACTTATTTTAGCCTCCAAGATATGTATGTCTCTAACACAGATGTCATTGTATATCACAGTTTTTTGGTATTTAAAGATATGAATTTATATGGGAAAAGGCACAGAAATAAACAGCATGATGAGTGAAAGAAATGACTCTCTTAAAAATCAGTCTACCTGACTTGTAAGGTTTGGTAAAGTCTAGGGACTCTTTATGTGCAACAATAGAAATAAAAAGGAGAATAATATTCAATAAATTGACAACATCTGTTAAAAATATTACTCTTCATTCCTTTCTATCTTTTGATTGATTACCAAATATTTGCTTATTGTTCAGTATAAATTTTATTTTACCTTAGTTGAAGGCATTTCACATTATGTAGAATCTAATCTGAATATGAAAAGGAAGAAAGGGAGTATAAGTATGGAATACTGTGTGTAAGAGTTTATGTGCTGATTTATACACGAGCAATAAATTAACGAGTTGATTTAGATGAAAAAGTGTTTTGGCATAACCTATACTGGGAATATAATTCATCCTTTTAATTCAATGCCATTTTTTTCATGTCAAAGACTAAGGAAAAAACCAAAATTGCGGTCCTTCTCCTCTAAAGTGTAGCACAGATGGCATGACAAGTGGATGTTTAATGCTGTGCAGCCGAGTTTTGACTCACTTAGAGTACAGTTACGGATACAAGCATCTCTGTTGAGGTTAACAGAGTAGGTTATATGTGTGGTACTCACATTGATAAAGAGATTTCCAATATGGCTTGAAGATTGTACATTTTTTGAAGTTAGCACCCTGTCTTCGTATTTGTCTTCAAAGTATGAAGATTTGTGTATTAAAATTTGTGCATGGACACACGTGTTTTGAACATATATATGCAAATATACACACACCTATATCTATGTTGTTTATATAGACATGCATTATATTATAAATCTTATAATAACAAAAAAAATGTCATTTTAGAGGCACGTGGCTCTGTGGACACCTTTTTCTCCATCTTTAATAAGATACTACACAAAACGTTAATGACACTCAGCAGCTATTGCCATCATGGGTAAAACTTCATGGAATAAAACGTAGGAACTGATAAACAGACTCCATCAAAATGTATTTTCACAATAGTATTCAACCAAAATGAAAGTTATCTTTTGCTTTGATGTTACCATTTGTACTGTAACCTTTATTTAGTTGTTTTGATATATGCAACAATTGATACTTCAAAAATTAACTTGTTTATACTGAAAATGTATTTAAACCTTCTATGGTTCTTTTGGTGTCTTTTTGAGACTGAAATTTCTTTTTGGCGTATCACTACTCTGATGTCTTCTTTGCAAGATTTTCGTTGCTAATATGTTGACATGAATAGCAGTTTTCATATCTTCCACCTACCCAGCACTGAGAAACAAATACAGAATTGCTGTCTTCCTCTACTCACAGTCTTTTGGGCTTTAGCCATACATCATTTATTCTCATATGTGAGAATATGCTTTTATTCAGTGAAGATGTGTAGAGGGCGATCTTGGCCAGCTGCTGCACACTAAGCCAGCTGCCCTCTCAATCCCCATTCTCAACAGATACGGGGAGAAAATAAGATGAAAAAGTATATGGGCTGAGATAAGGATAAAATCACAGATTCACAGAATCACAGAATGGTAGGGGTTGGAAGACACCTCTGGAGATCACCTAGTCCAACCCTCCATGCTAAAGCAGGTTCACCTAGAGTAGGTTGTACAGGAAAATGTCGAGATAGGTTTTGAAAATGTCCAGAGAAGGAGACTTCCCAACCTCTCTGGGAAGCTTGTTCCAGTGCTCTGTCATCCTTAGAGTAAAGCAGTTTTGCCTCAGGTTGAGGTAGAACTTCCTGTGCTCCAGTTCATGCCCGTTTCCTTCTCCCCTTCACTGACCATCACTGAGAACAGGCTGGCCCCATCTTCTTGCTATCTGCCCCTTAGATACTTATAAGTATTGATAAGGTCTCCTTTCAGTCTTCTCTTTTCCAGACTAAACAGACTGAGCTCGCTCAGCCTCTGATTGTAAGAGTGTTGTTCCAGTCCCCTAATTATCTTCATGGCCCTTTGTTGGACCCTCTCCAGTAGTTTCTTGACTTTCTTGAACAGAAGAGTCTAGAACTGGACACAATACTCCAGATAAGAATGCAGCTCAAAATACCATCAACCTTCTTGCCCACAAGGACGCATTGCTGCCTCATCATCAGCTTGTTTTCTATCAGGTCTCCCAGATCCTTCTCTGCAGAGCTGCTGGTCAACCCCCTAGACTGTGTTGACGCAGGGTGAAGAATCTTATATCCCTTTGTTGAACTTCGTTAAGTTCCTCTACTCCCAACTTTCCAGCCTGTCCAGGCCTCGGTGAATGGCATCACAACTTTCTGGTGTATCGGCCACTCATCCCAGTTTTGTGTTATCAGCAAACTTGTTGAGGATATACCCTTTTTCCTCCTCCAGGTCATTGACAAATATGTTGAGCAAGACCAGACAGAGGACCCATCTCTGGGGAACACCTCTGACAGCAGGCTTCCAACTAGACTCTGTCACTCCTAGATGGAGAGATCAACTGCCAGTCACCATCATGGGCAAAATACATTCTAACTGAGGAAGATTAGTTTAATTTATTGTGAGTTAATAACAAAGCAGGACAGTGAAAAACAAAACTAAAACTAAACCCACCTTCTCCCTCACCCCCCTTTATCTCAGGCTCAACTTCACTCCTGACTCTTGTACCTCCTCCTCTCCTAAGCATTTTCTGCCCTTTCCTAAACCTATTTTCCCTGAGGCACCACCACCTTGATTGCCGGGCTCAGACATGCTGTGCAGCGGGTCAGTTGGAGCCAGCTGCAACCAGCTATGTCCAGCATGTGGCAGTCCTGGCCTCTCCTCACAGAGGCCGCTTGTGAAGCCTCCCAGCTACAAGCACCTAGATATGAATGTGTGACCTAAGTTGTTATATATATATAATATATTTACTGGACTAAAAACATTAAGAAGTTCTTTGAGAATGTCCTAAGTGGTGCTCATAGCTGTGTTAATGAATGAATCATGTAATCTTTTTGGTCCTTTAATCACGTAATGCTAGCAATATATACCTATAATAAGAATGTCTTGGGCAGATTCTTAATGAACATCTTTTTCCTAAGTTACAAGTTGGTGGCTATAGCTTTATGAGTATCTCTCACTCTCCTCAATTAATTTATATACTAAAAGACTTCAGGTACAGTGGCCCTTATCCTTTGATACAGACAAAATATCTTCTTACTTACTTCTCAGGCAAGTGTGCAATTGACTTTCATAAAAGATTTGTCATTTGTTTTTTCCCCATGTCATATTGTCACTGTGGCCATAAGAAGTTTTGTGCATGCAGGCTGTTACGATGGACAGTGTACTTGAGCAATGTTTCCTGCTAACACTGTTTAATAACATTTGTTCAGAGGGAAGAGGAGAATGCTTTGGGGGTTAATGGAGAACACAGCTCTAACACGAATTCAAGGTGACTAATGGAAGTGCATTCAGATGCTTAAGTGCTGTTGAAGAAGCCTATCTGAACTGATAATAAGAAAACTCCATTAGTGACATATAATTATTTTTTTTTCTGAGGCTTCAGTGGGATAAAAAGAAAGACTGGTTTCTTACTGGATAAGTGAATGTGTTTTGTACTTTGCTAAACATAAGAGACAGGAAAGAAAACAGAGGCTTCTAGAAGTAGTGAAGGACACGCATATCTACTTGGTCCCTGGAATTGTGTGCGTACCCTGCTTCTAGGCTTGGAATCAGGGGATGGTATCTTCATCAACTACCTCTTTAATGGTAGAGGAACATAGATTGTGTAGATCACATGTGTTTCTGAGTTCAACTGTAGAATAAGATGAATGCAAGTGCATTCTGGTATCATAATCAAAAATGTTATACATGATGTGAAATCTCATTCTGAAAATGCTTATTATTTCCCAGTGTACATTTAGCTTAGAGAGTCCAGGGTGATTAAATCAGGAATTAGGTAGTACAGCTAAGGGGGTTAAAGTTCTACTCCCTCCCACATGTCAAAACTATTAAAATAAAAAGATAAAAACACAGGAAATCAGAAAAAAACAGAAGTGACCTTCAAAAACCCCCCTTGCTTCTATAATACTTCTCCACAAAACTTGAATGCTTCTTTTCTGCAGCTTTTCAGCAGAAATGATCCAAATCATTGCCATGTGTATGTATATACATAGTTAGCCCAGCAACACCAAGCAAATGTGTTTTCTGTATGGACTACTTCACTGCTGATATGGCTCTTCCTTTTCCCTGAAGGAAATGCTTGTCCTAATTGACATATATAACCTGATAAACATATCTCAAAAGCTGACATTCCCCTGCTCTAATACACGTTTCCATTAATTCCTGAGTTGCTTTCAATTCTTTCTCAGAAAAAGAGTAGTTCCAGGTATTAAGTTTAAGTAAGGAAAATATCAAAATAAAAGGATTTTTGCTTTCCTAGTCTGAGAAATAATATAGATAATGCAATAGATGTGAGATGTTCCAGTCTAATGCACACTTTACTAGGGTGAGCATGAGCTCACCCTGGTGAGAAAGTCGGCATTTCTTTAGCACGCTGAGCTGAAGCGATTTGTCAGTGGCACTTCTGGGAGTGGAAGGGGAAAACAAAACAGGTCAGAATGACAAGCCTGACTGTGATCATAACACATGTCTGTGTCTCTGAAAGTAGAGTTAACTCACAAAAATCAAATTGTTATTTATGCAAAGGCTTTTAATGAGGTTATTTTCATGGTGACTCGGTGTTTGCTTGTATCTACAAAAAGCTTTACAAAAGGGAGCTTTCAAAGTAACAAAAAAAATAAACCAAAAAGTTAATACATCAATGTGAATTCTGAGTATATATGAATGCAGATAGGTTTTGTTTTTGCAGGAATTTAAATCTTTATGTCATGTGCCTATGCTCTTTTCCAAATCATAGTAAATTATTTCTCTCATGTGTTTCTTATTTACATGACACTGCTCAAAATACGTCTTCAGTAACTGTACATTGCCTTTATTATAAACATACCTCATGCTACTTCTACATCTCACACCAAGATAAAGATAATTTTATTATTTAATTTCAGACTTTATAAATACATTTACTTTGTTGCATATGCAGAGTTCATTCTAAGCTTTATTCTGTCTGTAAGGATGTTTTATATAAGGATCAACCATGTAAGAGCTTTAAACAAAAACCAAAAAACAATAGTTCTGATTTCATGTTCTTTATCTCTGTTTTTTCAGAAGTGAATTTTGATCCAAATTCCACTAAAATCAATGAAAGACGCCCAGTGTTTTGAACTGACTTTGGGTGAGAATCTAAATTAATGTACTTTAGTGAGTCAAGTAGTTAATAGTCTTCCTATGTATTTTCTTATTTTTCTACAAAATTGTATTTCTTTCTATTTTAAAAATATAAAATCCAGGGAAAGACTTTATTCATTAATCTTCAGTGTGTTTTTTTCTTTTATGTTAATATAATGATTCAACAATATAAGACAATTCAATATACTTGACACATCTGCTATAAACCTATATATCTTACATTAAAACATCTTGGCCTTCAAATGTCTTATTTTTAGTGTTTTCATGGCAAAAGTAGGCATTTACTTATTGTCAGAACCTGAAGCACTTTTTGATTTCTGTGGTTTTGAGGGTTGGTATGTTATGAAAAAAAGAAAAAAATAACAGCCTAATCTCCAGCTTGTATGTTATGAAAAAAAGGAAAAACAGCGGCCTAATCTCAAGTTTACATCTGAGTACTTTTTAAATTTAATTGATTTGCCAGTATTAGGTAATGGCAGCAATATTTTTGAGTATTTTGCTGAGGAAAATACACTGCTACAGAGAAAGATGCCCTGAAGTTATTTAAAGAATACAGAAAATCTTCTTTCTCTGAATACAGAAGCACAAAATACTAGAATCAATGAGAAAAGTAAATACTACCGCTCCTTCCATTTTTCCATCTCACAATCTAGCCCCTTTCCACATAACTCTTAGCTCCAAAAGCTCTATGTTGAAATGAAACTGAAAACAATATTTTTGTCTGCGTATCTCTGTATAGTGTTTCCCTCTCTGTTTTTTTTTTTTTTAATTGGAACTTGCCATTTCTTTCTCACACACAAGGCTTTAGTCCAACCACTTCTGCACATGTAAGTTTATCACAGTAAGCCTCTTTTTTTTGGCATAGTATAGGAAAACACAAATTATTCTTACTCCAGCTCTATGTGTACATTTTTATAGGAAGAAGATGTTACTGTTTCACTGTGTCAGCTGACTTTTCTATAAAGGGTGTAGACAGGTTATTTTTATTTTTTTTTACACATTGTCTGCATGAGAGAGACTACATCTACCAATTTCATTAAGGTTAAACACATACAGAATCAACTGTTGAAAAGGAAGATATAACTGGGAATACAAGTTATGGGAGAGAAACCTAGGGCAACTGCACTCTTAACTTAGATGACTCAGTTACATCTCTGAACCTTGTTTGTATGAATTATATAGGTCAATGTCAGGTGCTCTCTAAAAAACCCAACCAACCAACTAACCAGAAATACTAATAAATTCCCCCTGAGATAAAAGAAGTTTGCAGGACTTTTTCACTGCTTAGTTACAGCATTGTACTATATTTAGTAAGTAAGCTCTAGTCTGATTTCCACTGTTATTCCACAAGCTATTGATTACTTGATTTTATGTCCATGTCCACAAATGTTTGTGACACTTATAACAAGAGAAAAAAGATGTTAAGGGTACAGCCCAAGTTACTTTCTGACCACTCCGCTATTTCTGCCCCTTCTCCAAATATTACTTGGCAAATATTACCATATGGACTAAAATAATTCTTAGATTATTAGTCACACAAGTGTTTATGAACATTCCCAGAATAGTCTTGGCCAATCTCCCCAACATCATGCTTAAGTGTTCTACACACTTGTAACATAGAGAGGGATTACACTTGTCATAAAATAGAACAGTTATATTGTTTTTCATGTGAAGATGAAAAGTTTGGTGTTGAGACCTGGCTTTCATATCACAGAATCACAGACTGGTTGAGGTTGGAAGGTACTTCTGGTCCAACCACCTTGATAAAGCATGGCCATCTAGAGCTGTTTGCCCAGGATCACGTCCAGTTGCACTTTGAGTATCTCTAAGGGTGAAGACTCCACAACTTCCCTGGGCAGCCTGTGCCAGAGCACAGTTACTTTCACTGTAAAAAAAGTTTTGTAATGTTCAGAATGAACCTCCTGTGTTCCAGGTTGTGGCCATTGCCTCTGGTCCTGTCAATGTGCATCACCAAGAAAAGTCTGACTTCATCCTCTTTGCATCCTCCCTGCAAGTATTTATACACAGTAATGAGATGTCCCTGAGGTGTTCTAGGCTGAACAGTCCCAACTCTGTCACCTTATAGAAGAGTTGTTCTAGTCCTTCAACCATCTTAGTGGCTCCTTGCTACACTATCTTTAGTATATCTATATCTCTTTTTTACTGGGGAGATCAGCCCTGGACACAGTACTTAAGGTATGGCCTCATTGGTGCTAAAATATATAGTAGTTTATGTCTCAACATTCTCAAATGGAAGGGATTACTTCAGAGTGTTCAACCAGATTTCTTGACATGGGATCAGAATTTTAAAGTTAACATTAGGAATAATGTTTGAGAGCATGGATTGTAATCCAAGACTTCCCTCTCCATTTTGAATTCCATAGCAGAAAATGGAATATATATCTGCTAACTTCAGCTGCCATAAACGTTCCTTATCACTTTAAGCTTCTTTGTTTGTAAATGCACTGAAAGGGTCAAATTTGGAAGTAAAAGTAATTGACCTGTTTTAATACCTTTCCTCAGTTGAGATGTGTTTGGTTTTGTTGGGTTTTTTTCCCCATTGACGGTAAGAGTGACCCATTCAGGCTTTAACAGCTACTGACTAAATGTCTAAACAAGGGAAAATAAATGTTGCCACTGTCATCTAATATTGGAGAGCTATTCTGAGAGATAGAAATAAGGGATCTTTTTCTTCAGACTAGTGTAGTTTGGAAGGCCACTGTTGCGTGATGCACTTCAGAAGCTTCCTTCCAGCTGAGTGTGCTCATTAGTTTACAGACATAAAACAACTTGTTTCTTCTTCCAATAAGGTTCTATTTGAGACTCCTTGGAGTAACCAAGACATGAAAACGGAATAATCATATTGCCCAGATGTACACCTAACCGAATAAAATAAAAGACAAGCTTTATATAGTTGTCAATAAAAGGGTTTATTTTGTTTTTCAGAAAGTTATACTTTTTAGACATATCCAAAATGAAGTGTATTTGATATAAAGATTTCATGGTAAAATATTGTACTATGGTTTCACTTTATTAACATTTCATAACTTCAAAATATACTACAGAATATTTACAAGTTATTATGAATAATCATAAAGCAATAAAACAAAACTAAGCAATAAAACAAAACTATACTTGCTAAATAAATGAGCAGTGTAATACAACGTATTTTCTTTTCATGCTAATTCTCAGAATTCCATACCTCATAACAGATTAACCAGACATAAAAGGTAGTAAAAACAGTATTATTACTAAAGAACTAATGTAATGGAGATTTTCAAAGCTTCCATCCAATGCCTCTGAGAAAATGCTTCAGTGCTTGTAACCTCCTTGAATTCAGTGCAACTGGAAAAAAAATCTATGACTGGATGAGAATTTGACCACATTTATTTGCAACAAGACGTTTCAAACGTGCAGTGCAAACCATGAGAAAGCTTTCCTGGGTTAAAGGAAGTTGTATGAAGTTGTGCATTATCTCTGCTCTTTTCTGCTCTGGTCTATGACAGTTCGCATTCTCTATTAATGAGGTTAAGAACACAATTGCGTGCTACTACAAATTTATTTATTTTTCTGTATTTAAAACAAAAATACTATTCTGAGTCTATTAGAGAAAGAAAGAATCTAGAAAATTATCAGTAAGGGAGAGGGTGAATTTTTATGTCACTATTCATGTATAAATGCACTATGTGTAACAATAAAGGTGTACAAGTCTGTTATTTCCTTTCCCAAATAAGCAGAAGAAAATTCTTCAATACCTCTTGGTATTGCATACTGATACAAAACAAACCTAAACCAATATAATGTGAAATCATTTTTCAGTATAAGTGAGTAATTTTCAGCTGATGAGCCCTAAATGCCTTGCAGTGATGGTAAAGATCTCTAGACCATTACAGGCACAAACTCTCCTGATTTAAATATTTCTGATACAGTAAAGGAAAACAAAATTGGCATTTAGCTAACAAACCCATTTCTTGCACATGCAGCTCCATAAACTTAATAGTAGCTGGAAATATCACATATATAAAAATCCAAATACATCTGTAAAGGATCTGCAAAACAGTCACCTCAAGGGAAGAAAAAGTTGAGCTTTTTCACGAGTTTTGAATTCAGCATTAGAGATTCTCCATGTTATCAAAATATTTCCACATGTCTTTCTAATTTCCACAGAAAAGAGCAAAATGTTGAATACAATATATCTTTAAAAGTTCACTGCTGTTCTTCATTTATGCTGTGAAAAATGTTAAGGGACTACCTACATATGCAACTACTATTAAACATAAAAAGGAGTTGCCTTTAATTTAACCTGTTACCAATTCAGGTAAAAGGGAGAGAGGGAAGGAGAAGGGAAGGTGAGAAGGCAGGAAGGTAGGAAAGCAGGAAGGCAGGAAGGAAGGCAGGAAGGCAGGAAGGCAGGACGGCAGGAAGGAAGGAAGGAAGGAAGGAAGGAAGGAAGGAAGGAAGGAAGGAAGGAAGGAAGGAAGGAAGGAAGGAAGGAAGGAAGGAAGGAAGGAAGGAAGGAAGGAAGGAAGGAAGGAAGGAAGGAAGGAAGGAAGGAAGGAAGGCTTCTAGTGTCTAAGCTGTAGAATTTAGGATGTTGGGATATCCTGATCCAAAGACAAGCTGTCTGCAGGTTGAGATTAATTTTCCTTCTGAGTTTCACAGGGAGGATATGTCCATACATTTTAGAAACAGATGGAATAGATATCCTACATCTTCACTCTCTAAACTTTTTTCTTTATCCATTAGAGAAATGTATAATAAGAAAAGAAAAAAAAAGTAGCAACTTTTTCATAATAACATATGCTATGATAACCTTGTAAAACAGTCCTTGCATATTAGAGCTGAAACTCCTTATTTCTACCACCACATTCGATTTTTTATTCAGGCATAAAATAGCTGTACTGTATTTTATGATAATGTAATGCTACATGAACATAACAGTGGAGTTGATCTGGATGAGTCAGCAATATGATGTTTTGTCTTGTAGAAGTCTTTGGAAAGTCTTAGTTAAAACAAACATATTGGGTTTCTTGATATGAAATGCCCATGCAGAAATGATATTCTGAAAAGCAGAAAGTTTTGCACGGAATCAGTCTCTTAGAAGAAGGAAGCACAGAGGTATTCAGTCCATACTCTGTTGGCTCAATATTGAAGATCTTGGAGCTACAACTTAATATGAAGAAAGATGTTCATGTTCCTCTGCAGTACCCAACACAGGTGAACAGGTTTCCAAACAGCAAGAGGAAAAACTGGTGCCTCGCTGTTAAAAAGTTGGTCAGAATTTCTTCTTGTACTTATTCAACTGTACAGCTTATCTTTCTATATTCTGCAATGTGGCCTATGAATAAAGATAACACTATTACCTAGTCTGTCACAGGAATGAATAATGTATGCACAATCTTGTCGTTTTATCCATAATTCATCTTTGATATTTGAGATCTTTCATAGTTTACATCATAAACAAAGTATCATATAAAATCAGACAAAATAAAACTGCGATAGGTCACCTATCTTTACATTTATTTGAGTACAGTACATTAAAACTTATTTCTGTGGATGATTATTAGTACAGAGCAATGACTAGAAGATATAACCATAATGTATCTTGAATTTTTGTTTCCTGAATAGTGATTATTATAGAGATGACTGATTATGTGGGATTTCTGAATTGATCTCTGTAATACTGGTATCTGCTAATGTTGAGAATTGCAACATGAAAGAAGTAGTGACATTACTTCATGGTAGGAGATCTCATAATGCTGGTGTAAGCGGAGAACTTTTCTACGTTTTATTCAATTGTCCTTGAATGTCTCCAGAGGAAGGCAAAAAAAAAGCTCATAAAGAGGCTGTAAAGGATGCTCCATGAGGAGCAGCTGAGGACTTTGGGCTTGTCTAGTCTGGAGAACAGGAGGCTGAGAAGCAACCTCGTTGCTCTCTACAGCTTCCTGAAGAGGAGAAGTGGAGAGGGAGACGCTGATCTCTTCTCCCTCATATTCAGTAATAGAACTCATGGGAATGGTTCAAAGCTGCATCAGGGGAGGTTTAGACAGGACGTTAGGAAGCATTTCTTTGCCATAAGGGTGGTGAAACTGTGCAACAAGTTTCCTAGAGAGCTGATCAGTGTCCCAAGTGTTTAAGAAGCATTTGAACAATGCCCTTAATAACATGCTCTAACTTTTTATCAGTCCTGTAGGTCCCTTCCAACTGAAATTGTCTATTCTATTCTATTCTATTCTATTCTATTCTATTCTATTCTATTCTATTCTATTCTATTCTATTCTATTCTATTCTATTCTATTCTATTCTATCATTGCTTCACCTGGTTTCTGTTCTTCCAAATTGAAATCTTGGACTTTGGGATAAGATTTGGAGGTTTGTTGACTGTATGTGCACAGTCGTCAGGTTTGTAGCTTTGACAAATGCTAGTCCTCCCCTTGGCTGTGTTAACTTTACTATATGACTGCTGGTTACTGTAGAGTCTGTGCAACTCATCTCTTGGGTCAAAAACACTTTCTCCTTTTTTTCGATTCAAGGGTTTGTGATTATAAGCATTTCAGGTTGGACATATAATAAACTTGCCTTTAAGTATCATTGTGCAAATCATGTAGCTTAACACATTATAGTGTTAATTTTCAAGAAGTTCCTCTAAATATTGGATGTGCTACTTATGTATTATTCTGCAATAATGTGAATTCTAATGTATTTTCCCATATTCTCTACAGCAAAAATATTCAGATGTAATAGTATGAATTCCAGAATATAAAACAAATATTCTAGGCTTTTTCCAGAAATGAAACTTGAAGTGAAATTTGGATTCTCATGTAAGAACTTCATATCTGATATGGTTTATTTTCTTTTTCCAATAGACGATTTGCTAGAAATTTCACAGTCTTGTTTTTTTTTTCTCTTTCTACTTTGGAAAATTGCCTATAAGCATGTTGTTGTGAAGTAAATTCACAAGACAGATATAGATACGGCATCTCTGTTGCGGGAAGAGTTTTCTAATTTCTGCCCTTTTTCTGAGGATAATATGTACTGAAAAGTGTGTCTTAAAACTGCAGCAGAGAAAGAAAAGAAAATGCACACAATGATAAGGACCAGATGGTCAATACTTATCTTTTGATTCACAGTGAAAAAAAAATTAAGAAGAGGTGATTTGTTCTCAATCCAGACCAGGAATCTAGGGCCAGTTGGACGATGATTTCCTTACTAGCTTTGTATTCACCAGACACATATACCATGGAATGTAGCAGCTTGAAGCAAAAGAAATTTGTCTCTGTTTTATGGTCTCTTTGTCTTTCTGTGACTGAAGTTTTTTAATGTACTGAATAAAAAAATAAAGATGAACTGTATGCAGACCAAAAAGAAAAAGACTACTTATGGAAGAGTTATTAAGGGGACTGAGCAGGATTCATTAAGCTGAATCTGCTCAGGAGAATGACAGTCATTTATCAAGTGCACATACATACACAGTGTTTTATTTGATGGATTTTAAATTCTTAGTCATTTTGAGCAATCATCAACTGCACTTTTATGTTTGGAGGAAAAGAAGCAATCTTGAAAGAAATGAGGCTATGACCCCTCTAAGTCTCTTGGGTCATTTGACGATTACAGGAGGGCACAGTACAGATTTGGTCTCTGCTGCTAAGGGACAGAACAGTAGCGTACTGCCACTGAGGTTGCTGAATACAAAGTAGCAGTTATTCCTGTTTATTGGCATCGTGCTGCTCTTCTAGATCCCCAGATAACCAATTGCTAAATTGTGCATAAACTTCCTAAGTTATTTTAAAACTCAATGTGAAAACACCTACACGAATAACTAGTATGTGGACTACTGATTAGACCTTGATAGAAACACATTATAGACACAGAGACACTGTCACAACCCCTAAAATTGCATCCTTTCCCACCAATCCCAACTTACTTTTGCCTAACTCCATTTACAGCTTCATAATCATATAAAAACACTGCCTGTACTTAGAGCTAGTTTGGTATTCCTCCGTCACTAGAGTTTTTAGAAATATTTTACTCTCTTCAGACAATGTCTGCCAGGAAAGTACTACCTAGCAGTTTCTGGGTTGGCTTGAAGAAGTGTGAGCCTTATACATTCACAGTATTTCAATGTGGCTGTGCTGTAGGAAGTTACTTTTTTTTAGTTCTTGCCACAGAAAGAACTACTGGCACAGATGCAATGAGAAGAATATCTGTGGTCATTTTATAAAGGGCAGGTAGGAAATATTGTAAATTATATATATATTGATATAAAAACCTAAACATGCTGCTTTAAATACAATAGAGTTATGAACAAAGTGACAACAATACTTTACAACAAAACCAAATTTATCAAGTTAAAAATTCTCTAGATGTTAATATGTCAACATCGGCTGCTCACTTTGTAGCTGGTTAATCAACCTCAGGTCCTGCAGGAAGAAAGAAGCAGTCAGAGGATTCTGTCTTCCTTTCTGCTTGTATTTAGCACTTGATAAAAAAAAAATCTGCTTCTGTAATATGTTCGTCATTATATGATACTAAAATATGGTAAACTCTAACGCAATTTGCCCTTATTTGTTGTTCCACGATTGTGTATTGCACAGTAACGAGCCAGATTATTTGGTTTCCTGAGCATTACATAACTAAGTTCTTAATATACACAACTATTTTAAAAGCTTGCCTGTCCACTCATTATATAAATTAATCCCTAGTGGCATAGCAGAAATGCAGGGGCTATACCTAATGTCATTTTATTGTTTGCATTATTTTAAAGACCTTTGTGATACTTAAAAGCTTTTGAAATTAATTTAAAGGCTTTTGGGGGATATTTTTATGGGCTTTTTTTTTTCCCTTTTTTTTCTGGTATTGAACAGAAGTCAATGATAAATATATTAACCAATTATGAGAGAATCATAGAATGGTTTGGGTTGGAAGGGACCTTAAAGATCATTTAGTTTCAGCCCCCCTGCCATGGTGAAGGACACCTCCCACTAGACCAGGGTGCTCAAGATCCCATCCAGCCTGACCTTGAAAACTTCCAGGGAGGGGGCATCTGCAAGTTCCTTGGCCAATCTGTTCCCATGTTTCTCTCCAAGCTCGTCATGAAGAATTTTTTTCTAATGTCTACTCTAAATCTTCCCCTTCTAATTTAAAATGATTATTACGCTAAAACTTGTCAAGGAAACTGCAGTAATTATCATATAATGGTTTGGTGTGGAAGAGACCTTAAAGATCATTGAGTTCCAACCTCCTGACATGTGCATTGACAATTTCCACCAGTTCAGGTTGCTCAAAACCTCTTTCAACATGGCCTTGAGCGTCTCCAGGGATGGGGAGACGACTTCCCTGGGCAACCTGTACCATCCACGATTTCCCTGGGCAACCTGTACCAGCACTTCACCACACTCACAGGAAAAAATGTCTTCCGAATATCTAATCTGAATCTCTCATCTTTCAGCTTAAAACCGTTACCCCTCATCCTATCACTGCACACGTAAAGAGTCCCTCCTCAGCTTTCCCGTAGTCCCTGTTTAAGTACCGAAAGGCTGCTATAAGGTCTTCCAGGAACCTTCTCTTCTGCAGGCTGAAAAATCCAATCTCTCTTAGCCTGTTCTTATACAGGAGGTGCTCCATCCCTTTGATCATCTACATGACCCTCCTCTGGATCGCTCTAACAGTTCTATGTCCTTCCTCTGCTGAGAACTGAATGCAGCACTCCAGGGGAGACCTTACTAGTGCAGGGGTGTCAAACTCATTTTCACCAGGGGCCACATGAGCTTGCTCCTGCAGCGTAACACACATCACACACACCGCATACATGACTGGTGCACTGGCAGGAGTGTAAGGGCAAGGAGCTTGATGCTGCCGCCAGATAGATATAAGGTTCCTGGCTGGATAAGACAAGGTGGAGGGCTGGATTTGGTCCACAGGCCTTGTTCCTGCCACCAGTGCACTAGAGTGAAGTAAAGGGTGAGAAACACCTTCCTCGACCTTCTGGTCACAATACTTTTAATGCAGCCCGGGATACGGTTGGTTTTCTGGGCTACAAGCACACATTGTCAGGTCATGTCAAACTTCTCATCCAACAACAACTCCAAGTCCTTCTTTTCAGGGCTACTCTCAATTTATTCCCAACACCCTCTGTATTTGTGCTTGGGATTGCCCCACTACAGGTGCAGGACCTTCCAGGATCTCTTTTGCCATTCATCCTCATAAAGTCACTATTCCTATCAACTGTCATTACCTTGAACCCTTTGAACTCCACACTGGGCACCAAAAAGTACTGTTATGGTTTATCCCCAGCAGGCAACTAAGCACAGCTGCTCACTAACTCTCAAAGTGGAATCGGGGAGGGAATCAGAAAGGGTAAAACTGACACCTTGTGAGTTGGGATAAAGACAGTTTAATATGTGAAGCAAGATCCATGCAAGGAAACAAAGCAAAATAATGAACTTATATACTACCTCCCTTCAGAAGACAGGTATTCGGCCATCTCCAGGAATACAGGGTTCCATCCCATATGACAGTTACTTGGGAAGAAAAACGTCATCACTCCAAATGTGTGTCAGTCCTCTTTCTTCTTCATTCATTTTTTTTATTGCTGAGCACGATGTCATATGATATGAAATACCCCTTTGTTCAGATATGGCCAGCTATCCTTGCTGTGTTCCCTCCCAGATTATTATGTATACCCAGCCTGATTGCTGGTGGGGTGATGTGAGGAACAGAAAACATCTTGACTCTGTGTAAGCACTGCTCAGCAATAGCAAAAACCACACTGTATTATCAGCACTGTGTTGGCCACAAATCCAAAACATTGTACCACACAAGGTACTATAAAGAAAATTAACTCCATCCCAGACAAAACCAACACATGAAGACAAAAGACAAAAGAATAGTTGAAACAAGAGAAATCTAAATTGCACATAGGAATATGAACGTTTAACTTCAATGCCAGCTGTTAAGTGCCAGAACAGAGAAAATATGGAATCTCTATCCCTGGAGATGTTCAAAACTTGTCTGGAAACAAATAGCTTTATTTAAGATTTTATGCTATCCTTCCATTAAGTAGGAACTTGGTTGTAAATGATTGCCAGACACTCCTTCCAGCCCGTGTTTTCTGTGATTCTGTGATTTCTGCCCACCCCTAAGACATAAAATTACAAGCATTTAAAATGCAGAGGCTTTATCACCAGTCTTCAATCTTTTCCTTGTCTAGAAACTTGTTGTTTCATGCTAGACTATGTTCAAAGCCAACAGTTATCTTCCTGCAGGAATGTGAGCGAGTTGGTGGCAATCTAATCTATTGGTGACATTAAATGAAAAACTCCTTGAAGTACCAGTGGTAGACTGTGCATTATGGATAATCTCTTTTCTTCTCCTCAGCATAATCAATCTGTCGACATGCATACACAGAGTTGTCTCCTCATAAAAGGTAGGAATTAGGTGACCATATTTCCTGTCTCTGTAGTAAGCTAAATTATTTTTTTAAACTATTTTTCAATCTAAATAGTAAGCCTTAAATCAAATGTTTCCAGCCGTTGGACCGCAAGAAGAAGCAAATCATGTAAAGGTAGTGTGAGAAACTGGAAAAGTTAACGTGAATGTCTCATACGTTGTTGCTGCATCGCAGTGGCAGCTGCCATTAGATCATGATAAGTTGGATGTGCCTGAACGAGAACACTGAAGAGTCAAAGTGGTCTTCTTTCGAAGCTCTCCTCCTCTGAGATGGTGACTGCAAAAAGACCTTTGCCTCATTATTGGTCAAATGCATATAACAGGTGACACCCACACTTATACAAACGAAGATTATTGAGTACATGTTAGTTACGATATCCCATGTAGAGACCTATCCAAAACTTACATCACTAACTGACAGTAGAGGCATACAGTGGCAAAAAGAGCACCTCCCCAAGGAGTGGGGTCAAGTGCCTGCCATTCTGGGAGCCTGAAGACAACTCTGGACTCCTTGAGTGGTGATACTTTACTATTTTATCTTTTTCCTCTTCTCCTTTTCTTTCTTTCCGTCTTTCCTTTTTCCTTACTACAGATACAAAAAGCCAACAGTTCTCTAATTCCTGAGATTTCATCTTTGCAAAAAAATTTCTTCTAAATTGATTGTGTCATTTTGCTGTAATTTAGCCTGAGAGGAACTCAGAAATTTTACAGGGAGGTCCAGGGTCTCCCCCAGCAACCCCTGAACAGTCCACTTTAGGTTGCAAAAACTGTACTTCCATCAGAGAGAATTCTAAATTTGGCTAAAACTACAGAAAAAGAATGATCACAAATTACTTCTCCAAAGTAACCTCCAAGTCCTTTCTGTTTCTCAATCACAATAGTACTACATCCCCTAAGATTTTCTCAGAACATAAATGCTTTTGACCCAATATTTTATCTATGTACTTCATTGTGTCCAGATGCAATTATCCTGCCTTTTTTCTGCTTCAAGCAACCAAGATAAGAGGCCAGGTTATTTTAAACCCATCTTTGATGTAATTTCTGCTTTAACCTTGGTCTTGATGTTTATTCTACCTTCTCTCTTTTTTTCCCCAAACTGTTTTCAGGTTGAGTCCATAAAACAAAAACTAATGAAGAGACTCTTTGGTCATTACCTAAATCTCATTTTCTCTGAAGCTTTAATGAAATGCTAGGCAGTTGGGACTTATATGCATATGTTTGTTTTGAGGATTACACACTTTACTAATGACTGCAAGATGAATGTTTGGCAATTTATTAATATCTAATTATGAACATAAATAATTAAGCCAAATTGATTTTTAAAAATTATTGTTAATGTAGAGAAATTTCCTGGATTATCCAGAGATTAGAAGAATTTTATTGATAACATCTAAGATTTTAAATACTGTAAGAAATAAGAAAACAAAACACTAGGGTTTTTCTATACTTAAGAGTCTCTTTCAATTTAATACAAAATTTCCATAGATGAAGAATAGTCTGAATATATAGATGAGTATGTAGTATAGTTTAAAATGCATTTAAAAGTAATAAATTAATTAAATTAATAAAATTAATGATTTTTCCCCTGAGAAAGGAGTTATAATGCCTTAATCTGTTCAAACGATGTTTCAATATTTTTTAACACTTTTACTCCCATTACGTATTAGTAAAATAAGTAGCAAACAGGACCTCACCTCCTGGTAATGTTACAGCAAAAAGAGTAATTTTCTCATTAGGATGTTTCCATATTTAGAAAACATAAATTTGATCTCTTTTACCATCTGATGACATGAGACATTTCACTAGAGAATCAGGAGTACACATTGAACTTTATTCTTTCATTAGGTACAAATTATGTCACCTTGACCCAGAAAAAACCCACACCTGTTCATTTGAATGGGGAATATACTGGCTTTGGCTAAAATGAAGTTAACTTTCTTCATTGTTCCCCGTATAGTGCTGTGTTTAAAATTTGTGACTAAAGCAGCATTGATAGCAATGTTTTGACTTTTACTTAGCAGTGCTTATGCAACATCAAGGCCTTCTCTGTTTCACACTCTGCCCAGTCAATGGGTAGGTTATGTGCACAAGAGCTGCGAAGGGACACAGCCAGGATGACTGACTGAAAGTAACTGAAGAGATATTCCAAGCCTTATAACTTCATACATAGCAGTAAGACTGCATGGGATTTTTTCCAAGGTAACCATTTCTCAGAGAATGCCTGGACATTGATCTGCTGGTGGTTGGTGATTACTTTTGCATCACTGGTTTGTTTGTTCATGTCTTTTTTATGTTTTTCCCTTCACTTGATAAACTTCCTTTATCTCGATCAATGATTTTTCTCTCTTCTTACAAACTGATTCTTTCCCCAGTCCTGCTGTGGGGATAGTGAGAAATCAACGGGGTAGGGTCTTATCTGCCTGTCACAGAGAGGGAAGTGTGGGTGATAAACTAGCAACATTATATTTTATGTAAAATAATCTGTAGAAATGGACTTGGTGTAATTAAATTATATAGCTGAGTAACCAGGGGTTAGACAGAATAATTTATTAACAAGATTTGGTTATACTGAAAAGTTCATATTGCTAGCAAGCTTTGGCTAAAACATTTCTCTTCAGTGAGGGAAAGGTTTCCACAAGAAATCACTTCATTAGTCTTTGGTTGTCATTTTTAGGGTTACTACGGGAAATATTTTTTTTCCAGTAGTCCAGGTTTTTAGTTGATATTGCATAAAATAAATATGCTTTGATTGGCCCAACCATTAGCTTGCTGGTAAGAAACTGAAAATCGTGGTGTTTGTTAAATATAACTGACTTTTTTTGTAAACTGTTGGAACTGATAAAGTATTTGGAATGTCATACTTACTGGACTTATCACAGGTATAAACATAACCTCCCTTTAAATGTATTCATTTTCAGTTGCTGACAGTTATTTCTGATGACTGATCATAGTTTTAAGTTGCTTAAGCTAAACTTTAATAGAGTCATAAAAAATATTTCTCTTTTCCATGGAATCATTTAAGATTTGGGGGTTCTCTACTGTCATGGGATTTTTTTCTTTTTAAGCTAGAAAACGTTGTCTAATACTAAGCCAAATTCCAATGAGAGATTAAAAACATTAACAGAGGCACCTAAATGTTATGGTTTGATGAAAGAATTACGGCTACAATTTGTTTTTACTGCTGTTGGTTGATGGACCCTGAAGACTGACAGCATTATGTTTGTTTTATAACTTCTAATGTTTTATTAGATAGATTTTCTTCATTTGAGGACAGTAATCTTTGGATGGTGTAAGAATCTCAGATGGAACTGGATTGAAATATAAGTAAATATTTAATTAAATGATGCTTTCACCTGAAGAAAAGCATGTAATGCATAAATGATCCCAAGGAGTCACATTTTTTTGTGCGTGAGTATTTTCCAGAAGATGGAATTTTTTGAGGTTTGATCTGCATATATACAGAAGTGTACTGTTTGAAAGAGTCATGTTACTGATATATTTCTAAAAACTGAGAGAGTATCAAACATACTTTACTGTGAAATACATTTATTTTACATAATACTAAATTAAATCTATCAATTATGTTTATAACATGCTTACCTGACATGAATAAATCTGTTGCAGGTGGTTGAAATTTATAATAGAAACTTTTGTCTTTGGAAAACTTGCTTTCCGTTCCAGCTCTGAGTTGTGCTGTAGAATGGAATGCGACAAAAGTGCAATAGACAACCGAGGAAGGATATAGAGATGGTCTATTTTAGACAAATATGAGAGCAATGAAAATAAAGGCCACTTGATATGAGTGTAAAAAGGTTATTAAGGATTATTTTCTTCTGGTTACCACGCAACACCTGGAGAATGCAACTAGATGAAAGCATTTCCACTCTTTTTACATAAAGTGAACAATTTGAAAAAGAGAAAGAAGAAACAAAAAAATGAAATCTCCTAAATCTGGAAGTCAGAAGTCAGATTTTAATTTTTATTAGAAAAAATAGAAAGAAAACATATTTGAATATTTTCTTACAGGGAGCTTGGGATGATGAAAAATACTGTTTGTGTTGGTTGTGATGTGATGAAACCCTGCATAAATCTTGAAGAACAAAACATCAAACTAGACAAAAACAATTTTGGGAAAATGATTTTTTTCTAGGAAAAATGCATAATTTGTTTCTTTACAGACGATCAAGACCAGGACTCATTCTGTGCTAGATAATATATTCAGACTTGAGGCAGTTTTTTCACTCCCCTCCTCTTTGTTGGTCATCTATATATGTACCATCAATGATTGGCTCTGACAAGTAAGTGAGGGAATATGGAGCTATGGTGAGACAGTTTGGATTAATGGAGCAAACAAAATAAAAAGCCAACAGAAGTAAGAGAAATAAATGTTTGTGGAATAATTCCTATGAAAGTAGAAAAAGACAGCGTACTCCAGGAAGGAGTTTTATGTAGTCAGACTCTCACATTGCGTCAATAGCTTTAACTCTGCTTACAATTGCCTTTGCAGTTGTTGAACAGCTTATATTTTTGTATATGATCATAGGTAACTGCTAAATAATAGACGAGTCACCTTACTATTCAAAAAGGAGAGTTTCTAACTACAAAGTAAGGCACCTTTGATTTTCATTTAACTAGAAATAGACCACTCAAAAAAGATGAAGAGGCAGGCAAAACATTCTATAAGCAGCTGGAATAAGTCCCACAATTACTAGCTCCTGTTCTCATGGGGGAATTCAACCTAACAAATTTCTGCTCAAAATATGTTACAGAGGTGAGGAAACAGTCTAGGCAGTTTCTGGAGTGTGTGGAGGATAACTTCCTGACACAACTGGAGAGGGAATGAACAAGGGAAGGTGCCCACTGGAACTGTTGTCTGTGAAGAGATGAACTTTTGGGTGATTTGACAGCTGGAGACTTTCTTAGCCACAGCAACCATGACACTTTTTTGATTCTCAGAGAAGTAAGGAAGTGGTTAGCAGAATTGCCACCTTAGTCTTCCAGAAGGTAGACTTTGGCCTGGTTAAAATCCCAGTTGACAGAGTGCCTTGGGAGACAGTCCTGAAGTGCAAAAGAGTCAAGGACGGCTGAATGTTCTTCAATAAAGAAATCTTAAAGGCATAGGAACAGGCCATCCCCATACGTTGAAAGATGAACCAGTGGAGAAGAAGGTAAACCTGAACAGAGAGCTTGGACTGGAAACAAATAAAAAGTGACAGTTTATGACTTTTGGAAGAAAGGGCAGGCCACTCAGGAGGTCTACAACGATGTCATGAATCTATGCAGGGAGAAAATGAGAAGGGTCAAAGCCCAACTAGAACTTAATCTGGCTCCTACCATAAAAGACAATGAAAAAGGTTTCTATAAATACGCTAGCAGCAAAATGAGAGCTAAGGAAAATCTCCATCATTTAGTGAATGCAGAGGACAACATAGTGAGAAAGGATGAGCAAAATGTTGCGGTACCTGATGTCTTTTTTCTCAGTTTTTAATGGTAAGACCAATTGCTCTTGAGCTACTGAGCACCTTGAGTTGGAAGACAGGGACGAAGAACAGAATGAAACCCCCATAATCCAAGAGGTAATGGTTAGCAACGTCCTACATCTCTTAGACACACATAAGTCTATGGGACAATATTGGTTTCACCCAAAGATACTGAGGCAGCTGACGAAGGTGCTCATCAAACCGCTTTCCATTATTTATCAGCAGTCCTGGCTAACTAGGGAGGTCCTACTTGACTAGAGGTTAAAAAACCTGATGCCCGATTGCAGGAAAGGCCAGAAAGAATATTCAGGGAAATACAAGCCTGTCAGTCTGAGCTCAGGTCTGGGGAAGTTTATGGAGCATATCATCTTGAGCACCATCACATGGCATGTACAGGACAGCCAGATGATCAGAGCAAGTCACGGGTTAGTGAAAGGCAGATCCTACTTGACTGGTCTCTTCTCCTTCTATGACAAATTAGCTGACTCAGCAAATGAAGGAAAGGCTGTGGATGTTGTCTACTTGGAATTTATTAAAGTATTTTATACTGTTTCCCTTAAGCATTCTCCTAGAGAGACTGGCTGCTCACAGCTTGAATGGGTGTATGTTTCTCTGAGTAAAAAACCTGACAGGATGGTCAAGCTCAAAGAATTATGGTGAATGTAGTTAAATCCACTTGATGGCTGTTGAAGTGTTCCCGAGGGCTCAGGATTTAGGTCAGTTCTGATTAATGTCTTTATCAGTGATCTGGATGAAGAGATTGAATGCACCCTCAGTAAGCTTACAGATGAAACCAAGTTGTTCAGGAACGTTGATCTGCTTGAGGGTAGGGAGGCCCTACAGAGGGAACTGGACTGGTTGGATTGATGAGCTGAGGCCAAATCTATGAAATTAAATAAGTCTAAGTGTAGAGTCCTGCACTTTGACCACGCATAGCTACAGGCTTGGGGAAGAGTGGCAGGAAAGCTGCCTAGTGGAAAAGGACCTGGGAGTGTTGGTCGACTGTGGGAGTTTCAAGGATAGGCTCAGATGTGTCATTGGAGAAAGGGCAGCCTTGGAAAAGGGATACTGTCATGCTTGTTGGCACTAAATCATGGACAAAATAAAGTGAAGTTATAAAATGTATGGAATGTTAAGACATTGTTTGAGTAGGTGCTTAAAATATTAAGAAGCTGTCATAAGAGTTTTCCGCACTTTTGCGTTGGCAGGGAGATATTAAAACACTGTAAAGTTGACGGTTACTAGACACATGATTAGTGAGTTATCAGTTCAGTGATTGTTTCATAGGTTTCTGCATGTGGCTGTGATTGGATGTAATGTTGTCATGCTGGTGCGTAGGGTGTGATTGGATGTAAGCTTTGCGATATTTATGTCAAGAAAGTATAAAAGGAGCTGGTTTTGAAAAAAAGTTTTCTCACTCTGCATCTCAGAATAAGTCTGTTCCTTCTCAAGGTGCAACAGTTGACAGCCAGCTGGATATGAGCCAGCAGTGTGCTCAGGTAGCCGAGAAGCATCCTGGTTTGTACCAGAAATAGTGTGGTCAGCAGGAGTAGGGAAGTGATTGTCCCCCTGGACTTGCACACTAGTGAGGTCACACCTTGAATACTCTGTTTAATTTTGAGTCCCTCACTAAAAAAAGATATCGAGGTGCTGGAGCGTGTGCAAAGAAGGGCAACAGAGCTGGTGAAGGGTCTGGAGCACAAATCTTATGAACAGTGGCTGAAGAACTGAGGCTGTTTAGTCTGGAGATAAGGAGGTGAGGGGAGACCTTATCACCCTCTGCAACTACCTGACAGAAAGTTTTAGCAAGGTAGATGTTGGTCTCTTCTCCCAAGCAGCAAGTGATAGAATGAGAAGAAACCATCTCAAGTTGTGTCAGGGGAGGTTTAGACTAGGTATTACAGTATCACAGTATCACAGTATCACAAGATTGGAAAGGACCTCTGAGATCATCAAGTCCAACCTATAACCCAACACTAACACCAACACTAACACCAACCATCATCTAAACCATGGCACGCAGTGCCTCATCCTATCTCCCCTTAAACACCTCCAGGGTCGGTGACTCCACCACCTCCCTGGGCAACGCATTCCAATGGCCAATCACCCTTTCAGTAAAGAACTTCTTCCTCACATCAAGCCTAAACTTTCCCTGATGAAGCTTGAGTCCATGCCCTCTAGTTCTGTCACTGGTCACCTGAGAGAAGAGACCAACCCCTGCCCGACTACAACCTCCTTTTAGGTAGTTGTAGAGAGCAATGAGGTCTCCCCTGAGCCTCCTCTTCTTTAGACTAAACAGCCCCAACTCACTCAGTCGCTCCTCATAGGGCAAATATTAGGAAATATTACTTCACTGGATGGATTGTCAAGCATTGGAAAAGGTTTCCCAGGGAAAGGATGGAGTTACTATCCCTAGAGGTATTTAAAAGACATATAGTCATGTTGCTTAGGGATGAGTTTTAATGGTGGACTTGGCAGCATGAGGTTTATGATTGGACCAGATGATCTTAAAGTTCTTTCCCAATCTAAATGATTCTATGACTGTAGGAGATACAGGGAGAATGTACTGTAGTACCCAGTACTAGCAGACATTATTTTGCTGGTAGCAGACAGTAACAGAAGAAGAAACAAAGAAAATGTTGGAAATGTAACTTATGAAACTGAATGGATTTGTTATCATCAATTTTAAAAAAACTGAAAATGTTTAATGATTATCATGCTTCTGATGACAGCTATGGCTCAGCTATGGCTACCCCATGACTAATAGGAGTAAACAATTATCTGTCTACCAGACTTCTCCCCATTGATTCAATATCACACATACTTCCTATAGGAGGAACAAATATAAAAGGGAAACTGGAAATGAACTGAAAAGAAGTGGAACATTTGGAATCTGAAAAAATATATTGCAAAAGTCTTCCTTGCTGCTACCTGTTCTGAAGATGATTGATCATCCAGTGAAGAACAGAATTTTACTGGAGAGTTTAACAGTTCTTTTTCAAGGTGTTAGAATGTATTTTATTGTTTTTTCTGTCATTTTTATGTTGATATAAGTGTGAATCTGGTTCTTCAGAAATTTATCTGATTGATAAAAAAATAAATAAAGGTATTATGTTCAGGAGTCCGTCTGTCTGTCGAATATCCGACCTGGCTGACTGCCAGGTATAATATAATGCTCCCTCATCCTCCCTATTGGTGATTTAAGGTAGGCTGATAATGAATGAGAAACAAGATTTTTAAGTAGCCATGAGGAAAATTCAGTGACTTTACACCAATACTCTATGTAGAAAAAAGTGCCATTTTTAAACTATTTCAAGAATATTTCCTTAGGGAAAACAAATTGTTTAAGAGGGTTTTTGTTTTGCTTTAAAATTAGCTTACATTTATATTACAAGCAGGTCATGTCTGTAAGGCACTCTTTTTAAAGAATAGTAGAAAACACAATATAGAGTGTCTCCTCAAGGACAGTAAGATCTTGCTTGCAAAGGACCTTTCATCACAAAATTCATGGTCTTCAGATCATAAGGCTACGAAGACAGTGAATCTTAACTTCTGTAATTGTAATTGTGTGAGAGAAATAGAGGATTCGGGATTCTCATTTTTCTACTGAATGAGTCTTAATCTGTGTCACCTATCATGGGACCAAAACCTGCTTTAAAACTACAGTTCAATCTGTTCTATATGCTTGAATTTTTGTGGGTTTTTTTTGACAAATTCCACCTCAAGTTACGAGTATGTAAATTTTAAATTTGTAGAAATTTTCATAAGAACTCTGCATGACGTTTTTTCAGGAATATGTTTAAGGTGGTAGATATCTTAGCCATAATGTAGAGATAGACTGAAACAGAAAATAAAGCTTGAAATATATCTGCCATCCCAGCTGCAAAGTTGAACTCTCTAGATAAATATTAGTATCTTAAACTTTCTTCTACTACATTTCAAATAAGTTGAAATATCTGTTTATTATTATTGCTCCAACTACATTACGCTAAAAGATTCCACATATTAACTAGGTAGAGAAAATTGCAATCTTCTAGAGTTTCCTTTATCAGAAGCATAACCAAAATGAAAAAAAATGTATTTTCTGCAGTGGTGTCATAGTTGAACTTAAGATTTTCACAGAGAGTTAAAAATGGTGTGGAATCAACTCACAGATAAATAAGTGATCTGTTAAAACAGTAGAATATCAGCAGGACTTTTCAGTTGGTATCTAACTACCAATCAGGTCAAAAGGCAAACTTTTTTAGTGGTTTGGTTGAATAATTCAGTCTATAAGTTTTATTTGCAAAGATGTGTGTAAAAATGTAATAAAAAATTAAAAAGGAAGAGAGTTTGAGCTAATTTGGAATCTGGAAGTTTGTTAGGGTCTGATCCATAATCCTTTTAAATCAATTTTACAGTTTTAGGTGGGTTTTTTGGATAAGTCCTCTGGGATGGTACAGAGAGCAATATTGAGATATTTGAGATATACCACAGAACAGGTTGGAAAAAACTGAAATTTGAGAAAGCTCTGTTGTTCATATATAACCTGCATATTATTTTCTGCCCTTCATAATATTTATTAGATTTCAGTTTAGGCAACATTTCTGAAAGTAGTATTTTGAAGGCTTTTGTACTTGGTCAGGGACCAAAGAATGATCGCAGAGTGGAATCTTATTTTCAAACTAGTAGAACAGCAGAAGTGAATTCATTTAAGAGGAAGTAACGTATAGGGCAAATTCTGCTTCTCTGTTTGTGTATGAAAATTAATCCAATGAAGTTTATCCAAAGGGCAAACTTGGCCCCCTACATTGTAAATTTCATTATCTCAGAGCATATATCTTTGGAGAAGAACTAGTAAGTGCTCTTTTTTACACAGACAGGATTCTGTAGGTATATGAATCTTCTTAGAAGCTCCCATACCTGTGCTGACATACCTGTTTCCACAAAGTAGGTCACCATTTATGGAGAAAGTCACTAATCAGACTTTATTCTTAGAAAAAGTTTGCTATTTGAGTTCAGAGAAGTCTTTAAAAATGAATAAGCCACAGAAGCATACACAATCTTTGGCTACCAGATCTACCTTTATGTCCCCAAGAAGCCCTCTATAACAATTTCTATCACATATAGTGACACTTTAGATTAATTGCCAGATTCAATCATGCTGAACTGAGGCAACAAGCCACTCATGACTCAAGCAGATGTTTCTGCACTTCAGGCAAGCTGCGGCATATTTGTATTCCCCTTGCTTCCCCAACTCCATCAGCTGTGACAAAGGCTTTTACTAGAGACATCACAGGAATTTTACTCAAGAGAAGCTAGATGCTAACCCACCAGCAGTGCTGCAGAGTAGCCTAAGTTTCTGTTACCCAGTGCACAGGGGTGGAATATTATGAAAAATACACGATAACTTCATCAATATAACTATACTGATAGCTACTATATTTAAAGAGTAAAGAGGGATTGCATGTTCCTTGCAAAGGACCCCAGAAAAAAGTTTTGTCTGAGTTTATTTTGCTAGATATTGTCATAAAGTTAGAGAGGGTACAAGGCGACTAACTGATGTGAATAGATTTTCTTCATCCTGAGTGGAGCTAAGCAGAGACAGAGTGGACAGCATTAGATACTAGCACAGAAGTAAGACAAAATGTTATAAGGCCAAATCAGTTCAGAAAGTCTCTCCCGGATTATTTTGAGGCCCTCAGGTATCCCAAGGAAGCCTCCCATAATAGGAAGATCAGACAACTTTCCTGCAGATGCTGCGGCATATATTACCGGGCCTTCAGCTATAGACTCAATGCTGCTAGGAACAGTGTCCAGTGCCTGCAGCTGGATCTGTACGTACAACCTCTACTGGCCTTTTGATCTCCCCCTCTCAGCATTAGTGCTCTTCTAACTCCCACACACATACTTTTGTGGTGTCCTTTTATCCTTCAGTTTCTGCTTTTCTCAGAGAGACAGAAAAAATGTGACAGATAGTGTGCTTTTGTTAAATCTCAGCTGCTATTTCAAAATACTTAATCATCCGAATAAAATTGGATTAAATAGAACTGTAGAGTTCTGTGCAATTATGCATAGTCTGTTCAGAACTGCATGAGAATGGTACATTTCTTCTTGAATATCTCACTTTTTCAGTGACATTCCATTTCCATTTGCACAGAATTTTTCTTCCTTCCCTTTCTCCACTCCCCCTCTCCTAAAAAAAAGTTCACCATTTTTGCAGGAAGACTTGGAACAGTCTTTTATTTGGGAAATATTTTGTCCATATGCAGAATTTGTGGGAGATTTGAGTAGTTTGAATTCTTTTCCTTTCTTGTGAAATACATAATGCTGATCTATTCTTCTTCTGAATTAGTTTTCATTTTTTTGCTAACATTGGGACTATTTTTCAGTCCCACTCCAGCTTTCCTCTGATTTCTTCCCCACTTTCAGACCCCATTTTAGAAATCATAAAGCTTTTTAAATTCCTCGTCTCATTCCTTCTTTCTGTATGACACAAGACTCAAGGCTCTGGCTTTTCGCTTGAGTGTCATCCACATCCGTGCTGCCTGTGGATCAGTACCACATGACCATTGTGATCACTGAAGTAGCGTGAACACTACCTGTCCATCTTGTCTGTAAGAACACAGATGTGATACGAGGAAGCAGAGGCTGACACCATCTTCACTGTTTTGCCTGGAGGACAGATTGAGAGCACTTTGGGGAAAGGCTTACATAAACTGCATCTCTGAAGCTTGCAATATATTCAGAAGCTCAGGGAAGGGCATCTATTTATTTTTGCTATAACTATGATCAGAAACGTCTTAGATGTCTCAAAAAGTACTTGATTGTTTTGAAATTCCAAGTTTCAAATTTTAACAAGTCTCTCTCATTAAAATTGTGATATCAACTCAAAGTTGCAGTTTAAAAAATAGCAATAAAAACCCCAGAAACATTCTTTGTCGGACTATCAGTTCCAGAGTGAAGAGGAATTGGTTTATCAAAGAAACTGTCATGGTGACCTATGAATTTGTTTATATTTAAACAACCTATTTTGTTGAACTTCAGAGAAAAAGCTATGCTATTCAGGATTAAATTCTCCCGGAAAGTGAGAACAAATAAAATTGGGCTAAGACAGGCATCTGACACAGACAATAACAATATGAATGTTAAACTATGTTAGTGATAATCTGCTGAAAATGGGAGCATTATAAAACATCAATCAGAGAAATTCAAACCTTTCCTTTTAAAGAAGGAGTATTAGCTATTCCTGTAAGCATCAAAAATAGGAGTTTTGGATACAATAAAATAGTTTGGTAGTAAAAATATCTACTGTTTCTTCAAACCAGATTATTTCATTAAGGTATTCTTTTGTGCATTCTTTAAACACCTCTACTGTGGCCATTCACAATGATATTTTCCTCATAAGAAGGATACTGTAAGTAATCTTTTCTCTTTCATGCACATTTTTCAAGCAAAACCTTTAATTTGTCAACATACTAGGGATATGTGTATTACGGAAAAAATAATATATTAATATTAATTATTGATCCCATACAAATATTTCTAGGTAAAACGTACATTGATATAATGTCTTCTTTTTACTGTCATTTAAAGAAATTGAGTTTGAAAACTTCATATTTCAAAGTAATTTCCTGCGCCTAGGAAAAATAGCTGCTATACATCTCTTGGGAAATCAATGCAATGTCTCCTATTTGACCTTTTCAACCTCTCAATGCATATCTGTAAGAACAAAATTATCTTCTCTCTCCAGAAACTTATATCTAAGAATCATTGATAATGAATTCTTCACATTTACAGAGAAAATACCACAGTTACAGTGCCATTGTAGGCAATTCAGTTTCTTTATAGAACGTTAACTAAGGATTTTATGAAGTATACTGCAGTTTTGTTATTTTTGTTAAGGTTAAATTTTTCCAACATGTTAGCATCAGCAAACTTGTTTACACACTGTAGCTCTAACTAGGAGCTTTCAGTCACAGACAACGCTTTCTTGCTTTCTTATTACACTCCATGGTACTGCCCTGGCTGAATCATTGTCACCCACTAGATATAGCCAAAACGTCAGCAGCTGTGATGAAAAGAAGGGAAAAAGAAATAACTTGCCACATAAAGCCTTATGCTGTGACGTTTTGTGAAGTCAATGCTGTCAGTCAATTCCCATCAATACTGCTAGCGCAAAGCAAAAGGATTACTATTGATTTAATTAACTGGAGTTGAGATAAAATTCAGTTACACAGTGCAATAATTCACAGGATACTCACAGCATTTCACAGACCATGTAACGAGAAAGTGAAAATGCGGAGCTGAAAGGATGGGACACAGCTCTGGAATTGATGACTGACAGACTAACAGACAAGAGGGCATATTTATTAAACGTCCGGGTAAAATGTTCTGTTACTGATATCTAAGATGCAATAGCTGCAAAACCTGTATAGGAGATTAAGTTCTACATTCTCTTTCCATCATCAGATGCCAACATTTACCAAAAACTAAGTAGATCTATATTTTCTCTGCAGTTCTTAGAGAAATAGTACTTTTTAAATATATTTAACTTTAAAAGAATATGATGTTCATTTTAAAACGAGTAAAATACAATACCATTAGTGAACAAAGACCCATATATTAGTCTATTTAGACTTAATTTATGTATCTGATTTTACGGTTTGTTCCCTCAAAAGTTTTTATTAAATTTGATCTACTCTAGGATAATGGATGTATTTGATAATAAAAATAAGATTTGTTTTTACTACAAGAAATTAACAAGTTCTCTTTTCTACCTTTGGCATGCATCAGTGTTTTTATTTTTATGTATGTGTATCTATATATGTGGTCATGTGTCTGTACTTTATACCTATTAATAAAACACTAACTGTTTTGCACCAAATTCAATTATTTTAACTAATTTATTTTCTCAAAAATATCTTATTCGTTTGTAGACTGTTTATACAAAAAAAGTGGGTCTTATCTCGAAATATATGGCTATTTTGGACAGATTCAGTAATGACAACTATTTATGTGAGATTAATTCTCTCATTTTATACAAGAGTTGCTCTAAAAATTCCTGGTAAATTAGTTTTATATATCAGTATTTCAAAATTCTGTTTGATGTTGTAAAACTGTTGACTGTTCCTGCTAGGAGGTTGTGGAGTATTCCTTGCTTTCCAGTCATACTTTGTCTACCTTATTGCTGACAGCAATCCAGAATCCAGGTAAAGCAATCAAGTAAAACTCCTTAGCACTGAGTGAAGGCTGAACACAAGAGACATCTTTCAGAAGAATGCCTTAAAAAAATCACAAAGGAGGAAACAAGATCTTTGTACATGAATGAAGTAATAAAATTAAGATGAACTTTAAAAACAGTAATAGTTAAACACTGATAATTCAAATGACCTTAATTATCACTCTGTCATACAGAGGTGGTCCAGATGCACCCTTTAGCTCAGGATGCCCCAAATCTGTTTTTTACAGAAAGCTGCAAGAGTAGAACACAGGTTTTTTTCTATATTCTTTCCTCAAGCATTTACAACTGGTCACTGCTTGAGACAGGATGCTGTGTTAAAAGAACATTTATTCTTCCCCATGAGGATGTTCTTATCTTATTACACAACTCATTCTTCCTTTTTCTCAGACCTAAATTTTAAAGTACAACCTCTTTGAATGGAAGAATTCTCCTGAATAAATATGGACTAGATGAAGACTCTTCCTTGGTACTGTTTGGGAAGACTTTCTAAGTAAACTACGCATTTTAGAAAGCAATGTTAAGCAAGATTTTAGTTTCATCAGTTGCCTGTGGAGTACAGAAACGATAGCTTAAATTCTTTTCTTTCATGAGCATCCAGTCATTTTGTCAATGCCTAATTTTATGTTTTACCTCTAAACTACTCCGTGTTCTTACGTCTGTAGTTCATTGTTAAGGATATGTTTAGCTTCAAAACAAAATAGTTGTATGAATGTTTCATGATTCACTGTGTGTTTGAGATCGCTTATGCAGAGTGACCAGTGTAAAAGCGGTTCAAATTGCTTTAGTTAGCAATATTCCTTAACTTTTTACAGGCCCTGGCTCTATCAGTTTTGCTGTTATTTTCAGTGACAGCAAAGAGGTATTAGTAAATATCCAATTTATTCGTCTAACTTGTAGTCATTATAAAATTTCTGCACTTTAGCAGAGCAATATATAGAGCATAATAGATGTTCATGATTTATTTATTTTGAATTGATTATCAAATTTATTTTTCTTTTTGGTTGGGTTTTTATCTTCTTTTTTCTAAGTCCATTATCAAATAAGACCTGTCACATGAACCACTCATCATTGTGGAATGTCAGGATTGTTAAGTAAAATACAGTAAAACAAATTTAATAAATAAGTAAATCCTCTACTCACATTTTTACAGATTTCTGACAATACATTTTTGATGATGCTTTTTATAGTACGTTTTGATGTGACACTGACACATACCTTTTTTCATTCTTCTGGGTTTTTTATTTCCTTCCTCATGTCATACTTTATAAATAATAGAATCTTGTACTTTATAAGTATATGTTGAAAATAGTCATAAAACAAGTTCTGAAATTATAAAATGATGCAAATGAAAACACTATGGGTTCTGCAGTAATTGTCACAATGCAGAAGAACTGGAGAGAGCTTGGTTGTATAGCAAATCTCTGGGGAATAAAATGTTCATCATATATTACTGCATTGAGAGACAAGATAGAAAATTAAAGATAAAAAGAGAATGGAAATAGAAGGTGGTCAAATTTTTTAAAAATATAGAATGCACACAGGAGCAGCGTAAATGTGTAAAGGCATGCAAGGAAGACATACAGACACAAAAGGGTGCAAAACTATCAAATGTTTGATCCAAAATACAGTAAACAAAGAGGTGAGAACAGTGGCATGCATATAAGCAGATCTGCTATTTAGCCTTTTCTGAGTTGTAATACCTTAACTAAATTGTATCTCCAAAAGACTGAGTTATTCTATAAGCAATATAGGTATTACAATTTCATAGAATCATAGGATCTTCCTGTTGGAAAAGACCTTTGAGATCATAGAGTCCAACCGCACCCCCTATTCGCTAAACCATGTCCCTCAAAAACTCATCTACCCTTTTTTTAAACACCTCCACAGTATCACAGTATCACAGTATCACAAGGTTAGAAAGGACCTCTGAGATCATCAAGTCCAACCTATAACCCAACACAACACCAACCCATCATCTAAACCATGGCACTCAGTGTCTCATCCAGTCTCCCCTTAAACACCTCCAGGGTTGGAGACTCCACTACCTCCCTGGGCAGCACATTCCAATGGCCAATCACCCTTTCAGTAAAGAACTTTTTCCTAAGATCAAGCCTAAACCTCCCCTGACAAAGCTTGAGTCCATGCCCTCTAGTTCTGTCACTGGTCACCTGAGAGAAGAGACCAACCCCTGCCTGACTAAACCTCCTTTTAGGTAGTTGTAGAGAGCAATGAGGTCTCCCCTGAGCCTCTTCTTCTTCAGACTAAACAGCCCCAGCTCCCCCAGTCGCTCCTCGTAGGGCTTGTGCTCCAGCCCCTTCATCATCTTCGTTGCCCTCCTTTGGACACAACCACCTCCCTGGGCAGCCTGTTCCCATGCCTGACCACCCTTTTGGTAAATAAATTCTTCCTAATATCTAGTCTGAACCACCCCTGGTGCAACTTATGGCCATTTCCCCTTGTCCTATCACCTCGCTTGAGAGACGAGAGCAACACTTGTTCTGCCACAGCGTCCTGTCAGGCAGCCGTAGACAGCGATAACATATACCCTTAGCCTCCACTTCTCCAAGCTAAACAACCCCAGTATCATCAGCTGTTCCTTGTAGGACTTGTTCTCCAGCCCCTTCACCAACCTTGTTGCCCTTCTCTGTATGGGACCCAGAACCTCAATGTCCTTCTTGTAGTCAGGGACCCAGAACTGAACACAGTACTCAAGGTGTGGCCTCACCAGTGCCACACTTTTTATGTAATGTATCTTCAATAACAGACATCGTGTAATAATCTTTATTACATAATACCTTTTACCTCCTAATATAATGTAATGCAATTGAACTATATAACAGTACCTTCTATACCCTGTAGAGTTCTAATCCCTTATTCTCAACAAAATTGTACCAGAACAGGAAAAGATTCAGAGAAGGGTGTGAAGATGACCAGATATGTGGAATCACTTCCTTAAAATGAACTTCAAAGTTACTGCTCTACACCCTGGAAAACAGGCAACTGTAGAGACTATGCTGGACATCTACACAATCATTAGCGACATGGAAAGATAGTGAGGAATCAACTGTTTCCTGTTTATTTCTGCAGTGGAACCAGGGGCTATTGTCAGTTTAAATCAACATTTGACAGTTACAAGTTTTTGGGTCTTTTAAAAGATGACTTGTTCCTTCTAATAGTGTAACTTGAAGTGGGAGAAGCTGAGGAAAGTTTTGGATGTTAAAGCTAAAATGATACAAGTGAAGGCTGGAAAAGTTTGTAAAAGATAAATCCTCTGAAGGCTACTGATAGCACAACAAATCACATCTTTCTCATTAAATCTGTCAGTATAAATTGTTAAAAATTAAGGAAATATTCAATGGTATTATCACACATTTGATTTACTCTTTCCATTTTCTGTAGTCGTTTACCTTGGGTTGCTTCTGGGGGAATTGAAAAAGATATTGGTTCTACTGAACTTTTAAAATTTCTTAGTGTAATGCCTTTTATGTTCTTGCTGTTGCTAGGTTCTGTGTGATTCAGTGATTTGCATCCACTAAATCCCAACTCCAGACTTACACACCAGCAATAACATAACGTTCATAGGGTTGCAGAATCATAGGATCATTTAGATTGGAAAAAAATCCCAGATGGTCAAGTCCAAACATCAGCCCAACACCACCACACCAGATAAATCACGTCACTAAGTGCCACATCTACACATTTTTTGAACCCCTCAAAGAAAGATGACTCCACCACAGCCCTGGGCAGCTTCTTCCAATACTTGACCCCTCTTTTAGTAAAGGATTTTTTTCTAATACCCAATCTAAACATCCCCTGGTGCAACTTGAAGCCATGTTCTCTCATCTTATCACTTGTTACTTGAAAGAAGAGACCAGCACCCACCTAACTACCATCTCCTTTTAGGTAGTTGTAGAGAGCAATAATGTCTCCCCTCAGCCTGCTCTTCTCCAGGCTAAGTAATCCCAGTTTCTTCAGCTGCTCCTCATAAGACTTGTTCTCTAGGCCCTTCACCAGCTTTGTTACCCTTCTCTAGACATGCTCCTACAGCAATGTCTTTCCTGTACTGAGGGTACCAAAACTTCACACAGTATTCAAGGTGCAGCCTTACCAGCACAGAATAGAAGGGCACACAAACTTCCCTATTCCTGCTGGCCATGCTGGTTTTGTCCTCAGCCCGTTGGTCCTCTGTACATCCTTCCTGCCTTCAAATAAATTGGCACTCCACCCAATTTGGTGTCATTTCCGAACGAGATTGTCCTCAACACTGAGCCTTGGGTAACACCCCTTGTAACTGGCATTCATCCCCCCATCCCTATACAGTTTAAAACACAACAGGATCATTCCAACTTGCCCAGACTAATCTCTACTCTATTCATATTTTCTTTCTCTCTTCCATTGTTTTGACGTCTAGCTGTGTACGCTGTAACAACATTATTGTTACATGTAGTGTTTGCCTGTCTAGTCCAATACCTCGCCTTACCATGGTGGAAAGGGACAACTTCCACAGGACTACTCTACATGACAGATTCTCAGTGGGAATAACTCTAAAAAGGGAGGGTTAAGGTTACAGTTCAGGTTATGGCTAGGATCTGGCATAGACTTGTCCCTGCAGAGAGTTGACCATGTCGAATTGTCTCATGGAAAAGTGAACATGAAGAGTAAGAATGCGCTTACCTACGTGTAACGTTTCAAATTTCTTACTTCAGTCATGTGCAGATATGTATACACAGTCTTAGAAATAATTTTTCAATGAGAACACATTAATTTGCCTACTGCTGTGACTCTGAAAAGTTAAAAATTATTTTGCTCAAATTTTATATCAGCAAAATGTAACCTTATTTTGGAACAGAAACAGCTGGAAAAATATAAAGAGGTATTTAGGAAGCTGTGAATGTATATGGATTGGAAAGTTGATACACAATATTAATTCCATTTTTAATGTAGTCACTGCTGACAGGTGAACATTCTATACATGGATATGTATGTATTGTACACACACTACAGTTCTTCTCAGATCTCTTCCTGAAGTCCAGGAAGACTTTCTGCTTATTTTGCTAGAAGATACATCAAACTGCATATAAATATTTTATGAGACAAAGATGAAACACATCAGTGATATTTTTTAGAGTTGTTTGAATATATGTATTCAGAATACAGATTACTAAAAGAAAATCCAGTTTTCAGACATTCTCACAACATCCAAACAGCCATATAGGATGGACTTCTTCTTACCTAACTTTGTTTGTATGGAATGTAAACACATCTGAGCTAGTCATGCTAGACACCCTGTTCAATGTACAGAAAAATGTATTTCTGTGGTAAAAATTTTATCATCTTGAAGAAGTCTAAAACAATCCAGTCAAAGTGTGCACTTAGAGGTATCTATATAGAAGATATAGAAGACGACCATTTTCACTAGCTCAGATGCAGGTATCCACGTTACCAGACATTTAAATTAGGTTGTATTAATCTGCCTCCTATGAAATAGGACCAGAGGTGCAACAATTCTGTGTGCTGAGTAGCTCAAAATTAGAATAAGAGGATTCTGTCAATTCTGATTTCTTTTGGAAGTCTGACCACACTTACATACTGGAAGAGAAGTTGTAGGATTCTGAGCATTTCTGGAAGTGCAGTCTTTCCAGCAAATAAATCAGATTTTTCTGCAGTCATGTTTTCATGATTTATGTTTCCTGATGTAAATAATTTGCAATAATATATGAGAGAACAGAAGGTCTGAGTGGGCTGGTGTGAGATTTGGGTCTAAAATGAGGCTGACTTTTCTAATGAGGGGAAGTTGAGAGCTACCGTATGCTCCTAACATTCAAATTCGTAGAGCCATCTGTTAAACAAGTTGTTATTTTCTTATTTTTTCATTTTACTTTTTTAATAAATAATTAAATAATTACTAATAAATGGTCCTGAATTAACCAGAATTTTCAAAGGTTTTAAAATGAAATTAATCACATTTTGACAAAGATATAGATCTTGAAAACATAAAGATCATAAACTACTCTCCCTAAGGGTTTGCTTCATTAGCTGTTATCTATAGTCTCTTACATCACAGAAACTGTGCGAACCTGGAGATCCAAACTTAGATAGAAGCCATGCTATTCCTGTATTTATGTTTGAAGCCTATTAAAAGCACCAAACACATTTTCTTTCATGACAATAAGTGTCAGGTCTCAGAGAAGTGTAAGAGCATACATGGAAGAAATCCATATTCCCAAGATTCAAAGCTCTGTCCACCTTGATATTTAATTCTTTCTACACAAAATAAGTCTGTGTTAATAAATTTACAAAAAACCTAAAAACAAACAAAACCCCCAAAAATCCCACAACCAAACTCTGCGAAATTACACTAAACAATATTCATTTTAAAAATCAAATTGAATTATTCCAGAATTTAATATGTTTTACTTTTGGTAAAAATTTAGTTAAGAGTATTTTAGGAGTGTGTAACTGTTTATAAAATTTAACCTTTGTCCATCTGTGGAGTTGTAGTTTGCCTTGGACATATTAAACCTTCATCTGTTCCATTTGTGCACATATTTTTTACCTGAAAGTTGGTTGTAAATCACTTGTTGCAACTATTTAACCAAACTTTGCTTATGCTTGTTTCTTACTTTATCTTTTCTAGTGTAAAGAATCTCTATTTTTTCGTTTGCGGTTTTTTTTTGTTTTTGTTTTCTCCACTCATTCAGCAGATCTTATGTTCCAATTGCATATTATGCCTGAACTGTTACAACTCTCCTCAATATTTTGCCATACAATTCTCTTGTCTTTGTTCTGCCCCAGTGGGGCTATCTTTCTTTCAAATAACCTAGTGTTCCTCACACTCTCTGCTAAATAGATTCAGCTCAGTAATCTAGCTGAAAAATATTTTTTCCCCTTTTATTTTTCCCCCAATTGACTGGGTAGTTTTTCCAGTGTTTTAATGAGTTGACTCAGTTCAGTGAGAGTTAAAATGAAAATCAGAGCTGGCTTGAAGAAGATAATGAAAGTGTACAGCCAGGTACAGGAGAAGAAAAGACGAAGTGTTGAGGAATCTCTTTATCTTTCAGAACGAGATTCAAAAAGCAGCTTGCTAATTCATCCTTCAGCTCTCCCTAGCACAGTAAGTTTTCTTCACCTGATATTCAGCTTAAATGGAAAGTCTTCAGCTATATTTGCTTAAAAGTAATCAATAACCAATTAAAAGCACTTACGGACTAAGAATGTAAAAGATTGACTATACATCACTTACTGCGAATTGTGAGGTAAACAAGGTGAGCTGCAGATTGAGATCCTATACACATTTCCAGTTGATGAAGTTTTCTCTATGCCATCTCTAGTTTGTGTATGTGGCTACAGTAATCTGGATTCCTGGTTCAGCTTCGCCTCTGCTTCTGGTAAGCATATGGATGATAGGGGTTGATTAGAGATGGTCAACATAGTTTTACCATGAGAAAATCACACTTTGCTACTCTGGTGACCTTCTATGATAGAGTGACTGCATCAGTGGAACAAGGAAGAGCTATTGATGTCTTTTGTCTTGACTTCTGTAAGACCTTTAATAAGGTCCCACAAGTTCCCTTGTCACTAAATTGGAGAGACTTGAGTTTGATGGAGGGATTGTTGAATAAGGAACTGACTAGATGGCTGCATCCAATGGCTTGTCCAAAAGGAGATCACTAATGAGTCTAAGGGTTCTGTACTGGGACAGGTACCATTCAATATATTATTAATAACATAGACAGTGTGGATGACACCGAGATGAGTGCTGCAGTTGATGTTCTTGAGGGAAGGGATGTCCTCCAGAGGGACCTTGATAGACTTGAAGAGTGGGCATATGTGAAGGTCATGAAGTTCAACGAGGCCAAGTTCAAGGTTCTGTACCTGGCTTGGGGCAGTCCCCAGTTACCTAATACTGGCTGAATGACGAATAAATTGAGAGTAGCCCTGTGGAGAAGGACTTGGGGATACTAGTGGATGAAAAATTAGATATGAGCTAGCAACATGCATATAGTCCAATTGTATCCAGGGCTGAATAAAAATAAGCTTGACCAGCAAGTCATGGAGGTAATCCTCACTATCTACTTGGCTCTTGTGAAACCTCACCTGGAGTACTATGTCCAGCTCTGACGTCTTCAGTCTGGAGAAAAGAAAGCCTTAGGGACATCATATCATGGCCTTTCAGTACTTAAAGGGAGTTTATGTGAAAGATGGAGAGAGTGTTTACAAGAGTCTGTAGTAATAGAACAAGAGGTAACAGTTTTAAACTGAAAAAATGGTAAATTTAAATTGAACATAAGGAAGAAATTCCTTACTATGAAAGCATGAGACTGGACCACTGGGCAGGTTCCCACAGAAATCCTGAACGCCCCATCACATGAAGAGTCGAAAATGAGATTGAATATGGCTTTGATGATCTTTAAAGGTTCCTTCAAACTCAAACCGTTCTACGATTCTATTGTTCTATGATTTTGTGGATAAGGAATCTTGGAATGGTAACTTATATATAGATTACTGGTTTGGGACATTGATGACTTCAGACACATTCTTTACTCTGCCAATATTAAATTTGAAAAAAAATATATTTGGCTATGAATCTATTTTGCTTCTCATCTGCATATCAACCATTGTTTTTTCAGTTTACTTCTTTATTCAAAAAAGTAGGAGGCTTTTTTTTCCCTCCTTTCCATGAAGGAAGTTTTGCTCTCACATTTTAAGAAATTTCTCAAAAATTTTTAGCCTATGTTCTTTAATATTGCAATAAGATATTCAAGAATATTTGCTTGAAAAGTTGTTGAAAAAACGAAGAATGTCACTGTACTACTCAACTGTCACTTAAATTCAAGGTTATGATTGTTTTAAAATTTCTTATATGAAGAATAAAAAAAGTTTCTAGGTGGAAGATTCTGATTCAAAGAGATTTATGAAATTTTATCTGGCTAGTTACTATGGAGGTTAATTATTGTTGAGATAAGCCCTAAGGATTATGAAATTTCAAAGCACAGAAGAAGTGCTTTTCTATATTATATAAGGAAGAAATTCCCAAATCACTTGGATGTCCTTATTAAGAACAGCAATATGCTGGGACAGCTGCAGTCATTTTTTTTTTCCTAGTGATTTTTCAGGTGAAATGCCCCTATTACTTTTGTAATCTTCATCCCCTTCCCATGGGGAAAAGGAGGAGTTAATGTGTTGCCTCTTCTCTTGGTTATGAAGCCTTTCTTTTGTTGTTTTAACTAAATTCTCCCTTTGATTTGTAGCTATATTTAATTCTAGCATTTTCTAAACCATCAGCAAAAATATTCAAAATATCCACAAGAAGAAATGGTAATATAAACAGTGAAAATTCTTTGCTATTTTCTGCACTAGGTCACATAATTTAAAAAGAGATGTTAAAAATTAGGTTATAATTCTTGTTAAAATACAAGCACTGGAAACATAAAAAGGTGTCCTTCTGTTTGATCTGCATTAGGAAAAAGGGGGTAAAGGTTTATCTGCTTCAGTGGATTTTATTTTCACAGTGGAGAGTTTAACATAGCTGTAGATTTGGTTCAGTTGAATAGCATGTCTTCAGATGCCCAGAATAAACTCTGGTTGATGTTATGCACTTAAATTTAATAAGCAGAATGGAAGAAAATATTTAAGGTTCCTCCTTCTCTCCCCAAGGAGGATGTTGTGTTATCTTTCTAATTTCTGTGGAAGAAACAATTTTTTCATTGTAGAAGAATTGCAATGTCCAGAAGCAGCAGCTAGAAACTTCAGATCCTAGGCAGAAGAGAAAGACCTATATGAAGGCAGTTGCATCGAGACCAGTGTTTTCACAATGATTATGTTGAACTCTAAGCTCATCATCCTAAATTCAATTTCCAGTAAATGGAAAAAATGTGGCACTCTTAAGTGATCTGACCTGATATAGATGTACTCATTAAAGGTCATGTTCAAGGAACCTCTTTGAAACAATGAGGGTCTGAAAATTTTGTTAGAAGAACTGTGAAAGTATTTTAATGGAATTTTTGCAACTGCCTATGCACTGACTTCTCACATTGAAACTGATAATTGTATTGGTTAGCTTGTGTTGGGTAAAGTTAGTAGACAGACAAGAGTTATGATCAGCTCTAGAAGAAGCAGCTGCTGACTTTTTGTGCACAGCAAGGGCTGACTGCTACTGCTTAGGAAAAAAAATGGAATAGGTGGCCTTGTAGGACTCCTATTGTCTGAGGTTAGGTGGAGGAGACTCAGTAAAAAAAGAGCTGGCAACAATCCCTTTTTTTCCTCCGTGACATGAAGTCTTTGCCACAAACAGAACGACAGAAAGAATATTGAAGTTGAAAGATTCAGGGCAGCAGAGATTAGAGTAAGAAAGTTTTCCATTAAGAAGGAAGTAGCTACAACTATGAGGTCAACTATGACTGATGTAACAGAAGCAGCTACTTGGGAAAAGAATAACAGTTGGAAGAGTTGAATATTAGAGACCAAGACAAACAGATATTTTTGGCAACTGGTATTGAAAATCTATGCAAGCAGCATGTCATTTTCTAGATTTGAATATGCTTCCCGTCTAATTCTTCTGATTGCCCATGCTGTCTATTTGTTAATCCAATCTAGAAAAATCTAACAGCTAGGTATAGTAAATGAAGTCAGGCACAGGCTGTAAACAAACTCAGGGAGGCTCTGAATCTGCAAGCAGTAAGGACAGTCTCACTGTTGTTACAAGGTAAAATCTCTATAAATATTTATATATATAAAAAAAGAAGACAGCTATGAATAATGAAAAAAAGCTGTTGAAAAAAATTGAGGCTTACAAAAAGAAACTTTTCAGGGTTCAAAGAAGAGGACATATGAGACATGCTGCAGTTTAAATCTCAATAGAACGTTACATTAGAAAACTATCTAGTTGGCTATTCAATACTTTTTCAGAAGTGTCTTAGTCCTTAGCATCTTTTTAATTACTTTGACCAAAACATAAATTCATAACTTCAGAATGAGACCCGAAGGATATAAAATTAGTTGGTGTTTATTTAAAGAGTCGGTCCAGAGGAAAACCGAAGGTGAAGGAACAGTGGCCTTCTGAAAGAGATAGGTAGGGAGACATGGTGTAGAAAATCTCTCCTGAAACAAATGCTTGGATTTCAGATGTGATCACAAAACTGTTAAGGTGCATTTTACCGTTTTACTTGTCTTCATCTATATTCACTTTAGATTAACTGATTGGATCACGTTCTTAGCATGTCAAAAACAATGGGAATTCATTAAAACTTCATAGATATCTTTGAAAGTGAAAGAAGTGGGGACCAGAAATTAGATGAGTCATAGATCTAACAAGTCTATCAGTACCTTCCATAGTGGAAATACACATTTATGAACAAAATTACAGCAAATGTGACAATCTTTTCAGAATATATTCAGATAGCCAATTTATATAACACAGAGAGAAGAAATTACAGAAATACTTGGTTATTCAGAATCTCCTTAGCAGACTAGAAAACTATGTCAGTGGCGTGTGATTAATATATTGTAATATTAAATGTTTATAAAAACATTTTTAAGAGGAGGAGGGTAAAGAAAGGGAAGTACAGCGTCTTGAAAAGAAATGACACAAGAGATAAGATACACAAATGGTATAATCAGTTTTGTTTGAGGGTACCTACTAGGTAGCTTTGTGCTCAACCACTGGAGACTTAATCCAGGATTGTAAACAAAACCTGTTGTGCTGAACATATCACAGAAGTCAAACATCTTTCCTCAATCAGAAAAAAAGGAATGTTTTCTCTGGCTAACAGGAGAACATGCAGACAAACAAAATGAGCATCCTGATACCACCATGTCAGTTTCTGCTCTAAGCTTCAGAGCATCAGAATTTATCCATCATTGCAGAAACTACTGCTAAGGGGACCTAGACTTTGGCTTAAAAACTCTATGTGTGTGTGTGTTTGTGTGTGTTTTTTCTCACTTGCCACAATCCACTATTGCCTAAGTGGATTCAGTGCTTTATTGAAATGTTATATTTGTTGTAAGGACTCAGAATTATCAAATGTCAGAGTTAGTGGAATTATTCTTTGTGCTGTTTGTAGAAGTGAGTTTTTGGATTTGTAATTATTAGGAGCAAGTGGTCCATGATCAGTCACTACAAAAATAGGAAATGATTGTCCTCATATCCTTTTAAAAAATTCACTTGAAAATACAGACGCTTGAAGAGTTTTTAGGACAGAAAAGAACTTTTTCTTGCAGATATTTTGAATAATTATATAGTAATTCAGGTCTTCAGGAGCATATGGTCCCGCAGTTCTTCTGCAGCATGTCTTCAAGTGGATTCGGCACTGGTGAGGCCACACCTCGAGTACTCGAGGAACGGCTGAGGGAACTGGGGTTGTTTAGTTTGGACAAGAGGAGGCTAAGGGAAGACCTCGTTGCTGTCTACGGCTGCCTGAAAGGGGACTGTGGCAGAGCGAGTGTTGATCTCTTCTGTCAAGTGACAGGTGATAGGACAAGGGGAAACGGCCATAAGTTGCGCCAGGGGAGCTTCAGACTAGATATTAGGTAGAATTTCTTTACCAAAAGGGTGGCCAGGCACGGGAACAGCTGCCCAGGGAGGTGATTGAGTCACCATCCCTGGAGGTGTTTAAAAAAAGGGTAGATGAGTTTTTGAGGGACATGGTTTAGCGGATGGGGGTGCGGTTGGACTCCATGATCTCAAAGGTCTTTTCCAGCTGGAAGATTCTATGATTCTATGATTCCCCTTAATTATTTTTCTTATGCATACTCAAAACAGACTTATTGAAAGCAGTAAAAATCTAGAGAGCTGCAGAAGAGACTAAATGAAAAATGATAAACCACTAAAAAAAAAAGAAAAAAGAAGGGAAAAAAACTAAGAATGAACACACTTCATTCAGAAAGTTTTCAAGCAAGGTTCAAACCCAGGGGCTCCTCTGTTTTAGTGGAACTGTGCCCAATATACTTACTTGAGAAAATTAAGAAATACTAACAAGTTTGAAAATACATACAAACTGGGTTACCATAAACATACTATAGGATCATAAAACCTTTGCCAAACAAAAAAGTGAAGAAATTAGTAAAATTGGAATATGAATTATCACATTGTTACAATAACTACACATACTTTGTTGCATGATTTTTCAGCATATTTGGTACTTATAACCCGATAGCTTTCATTGTGAACTTTTTTTTTTTTTAAGATGGTCGACTGGTAAAGCATAAACAAAATTATAATTCAGGAGTCAGGTATAATATCTCATATAACTGCATAATCAGTTGTCTTCTATATTGTAATAACACCATTATATTACTGTTAAGCTTTTGATTTCTGAGGTAATTAAGAAAACTTTTAAAGCATTTTCTGATCTCAGCCATTTCACAAGAGCAATAAAACTCTCCCATCAATTCCGTTTTCAGGAAAAATTAGTCCTCTGTGGGAGAATATCTCTCACGACGGCAATCAAAGCATCTACTATACTAAGACATATTTGCTTACTTGTGCTTCACGATGCAACTTTGTGCTTGAGATTTATGGGAAGAATAAAAATGAAATACAGCATGTTTGAGGGCAGTATGCAGATCTGCACACATTAACTGAATTAGTAGATCTAAAATATTCCTGTTCATTCTGCATATCCTTCTTATTATTTACAGGATCTAGCTTGGGAAGAGAAGCTAGTCCAGAAACTTTATCTTAGAGAATTTTGAAGTATTTGAAGAATTTTAAGAAATTACATGCATTCGGTGCCTGGTAATTTGTTTCCTTATTCTCAGAATTCTAAAAAGACTGAAAATAAGTGAAACTTATGCAGCATAAAATAGAAGCAAATTAAGGTAGAATGTTTCTCTCACTACGGAAAATACTCTGTAACTCACCAAAACACCAGGCTGCAAGTAAGAACTCTTTTAATTTCTTCATTTCAGGCATATTTTGTGTATTCCAGCTTAGAGGTTCAACACTGTGAGCAAAAGATAGACAGCCTTTTGAAGTCAAGTAGGCTTTCAGCTTTGCTGATAACACTGTCTCAATTCTAGTACAAACCAGTGCAATATTTTTTTGCGTAACTGAAGAAACTGGGAGGCAAAGTAACCCTACTCACTAACCCATTTTTCTGGGTGAGTTTTGTTTGAAAGGGCTGTGAGTGACAAAATCTGTATTCTGTCATTTTGACACCATTAATCTAACCCCACCTTAGCACCCAATGTACAGTAGTACATTTAAAACTTGTTTAATTTACAAATAATTTAAAAATAATTTTATAAAGAACACCAATTTCTGAGATGTTTTTAGAAAACATTACTTTGTAAAAATGGTGCTGGGTTTTTACTCAGAGTATCCTCATTAGTATTCAGGAATATTAATTGTTTCTAATAGTAAACAAATAAGAGATCACACATCTAAGAGACTTGTTAACTTTCCCATCATAAATCACTTTCATGATCACCTCAAGAACCTTATTATTAGAATAAAATCTCTTATACAAGTAATTCAGATATTACAGAAACTATGAATTTCACGTGTTAATATAGTTTACTGTATATATAACTTGAATGAAAATGAAGGGTTTTCAGGTATAATTTTTTCTTTTTAAATTTCTCTGATGTGCACTTCGGTATATTCTATCTCAGATGTTCTCAGTTTGGATTGAGTTTGTTTGTTGTTAGAAAAAATAATGCCTTCTGAAATAATGCTACTGAAATTTTACTTAAATTCCAACCTTAATTCATATAATGAAGAAAAAATTAAGTAGATATCATGATGTGGAACCAGAAATATTTGTTTAGTAATACATTTTCAGTCTTTTCCTTTTATTTATTTCTTCTAAAACATATTTAAAAACAAAATAAAACAAAACAAAAGATGAAACTATTAGTGTCTATAACTGGTACCCTAAAATTGATTTTATGAAGAATAGGCTATTTTACTCCAGAAACTTCTAAATGGTGTTGTCAACTGATACCTGAAGGGAAAATAGAAAAAATGTTTTGCCTATAACTTAAGATTTTACATCAGCAAAGAGGCCTGAGTGAGTCAAATAGTAAAGTACAGGCAATTTACAGGAACTATAAAGGAGCTTTACCTAAAAAGAAAAGAGTTAATACTTGTCACAGTCTTGGTACAGGACAGCCGATTTCTGTGACTATGGAATTTATTGATGGTAGGAGTATAACATTTTTGACAGAACCTTCAGTTGGAAAAGTTTCTTAGATTATGGAATTTCTGGTCAAATGGAGAGCAATTACAGTATTCCAGGAGTACAAGTAACCTCATGATTGACAGTTGTACTTAGAAAGAGAGAATATCACACCTGATTCATATCCTTGGACTGCCTGGGACAGATGAGAAATTTCAGTATGAGTCTTCTATATTCCAAATGAACAACCTCATCAAGGACTGTTTAATGAGCCTTTAGTACATTGTTTTAAATTTACTATGTGGTAAGGAATGGTACAGCAGGACTATCTCTGGGTAATCAGCCTGCTGAGCCGGAAGACAGGGAGGGGGAGTAGAACAAAGCTCCAATAATCCAAGAGGAAATGGTTAGAGACCTGCTCGGGCCAGTTAGACATTCACAAGTCTGTGAGATCGGATGGGATGCACCCAAGGGTATTAAGAGAGCTGGTGCAGGTGCTCACCAAACCCGTTTCCATCATCTGCCAGCAGTCCTGGCTGACTGGAGACACTCTACTTGACTAGAAGCTGAAAAATCTTATGCCTACTTACAAGAAGGGTTGGAGGGAGGATTTGGAGAACTATAGGCCTGTCAGATTGACAACTGGCTGAATATGAGCCAGCAGTGTGCCCAGGTGGCCAAGAAGGCCAATGGCATCTTGGCCTATATCAGAAACAGTGTGGCCAGCAGGACCAGGGAGGTGAGTGCATCCCTGTACTCTGCACTGGTGAGGCCACACCTCGAGTACTGTGTTCAGTTCTGGGCCCCTGACTACAAGAAGGACATTGAGGTGTTGGAGCACATCCAGAGAAGGGTGACGAGGCTGGTGAAGGGACTGGAGACCCCAAATCCTACAAGGAATGGCTGAGGGAACTTAGGTTGTTTAGCTTGGAGAAAAGGAGGCTGAGGGGAGACCTCATCACTGTCTTCGGCTGCCTGAAAGGAGGTTATAAGGAGGTGTTTTCTGGTCTCTTCTCTGAAATGACAAGTGATAGGACATGAGGAAGTGGTTTCAAGTGGTGCCAGGGGAGGTTCAGATTAGATATTTTGGACACAACAATCCCATGCAGAGCTACAGACTGGGGACAGAGTGGCTGGAGAGTAGTGAGGCAGAAAAGGACCTGGGAGTGCTGGTTGACAGGAAGCTCAACATGAGCCAGCAGTGTGCCCAGGTGGCCAAGAAGGCCAATGGCATTCTGGCCTGCATCAGGAATAGTGTGGTGAGCAGAACCAGAGAAGTTATCGTCCCCCTGTACTCGGCACTAGTCAGACCTCATCTGGAATACTGTGTACAGTTCTGGGCCCCCCAGTTTGGGAAAGATGTCAGGATACTGGAATGTGTTCAGAGGAGGGCAACGAAGATGGTAAAGGGGCTGGAGCATAAGCCCTATGAGGAGCGACTGAGCGAGTTGGGGCTGTTTAGTCTAAAGAAGAGGAGGCTCAGGGGAGACCTCATTGCTCTCTACAGCTACCTGAAAGGAGGTTGTAGTCGGTCAGGGGTTGGTCTCTTCTCTCAGGTGACCAGTGACAGAACTAGAGGGCATGGACTCAAGCTACGTCAGGGAAAGTTTAGGCTTGATGTGAGGAAGAAGTTCTTTACTGAAAGGGTGATTGGCCATTGGAATGCGTTGCCCAGGGAGGTGGTGGAGTCGCCGACCCTGGAGGTGTTTAAGGGGAGATTGAATGTGGCACTGAGTGCCATGGTTTAGATGATGGTTGGTGTTAGTGTTGGGTTATAGGTTGGACTTGATGATCTCAGAGGTCCTTTCCAACCTTGTCATACTGTGATACTGTGATATCAGGAAAAAAATTCTTCATAAAAAAGGTTATCAGGCACTAGAACAGGCTGCCCAGGGAGGTGGTTGAGTCACCATCCCTGAAGGAATTTAGAAGATGGGTAGATGAAGTACTCAGAGTTATCGTTTAGGAAGGGGACAGGTACGGTTGGACTTGATGATCTCAGTGATATTTTCCAAAGAAGTGATTCTATGATTCCATGATTTTATCAGTTCTGGGTTTTCAAAACTCTAGCATTTCATGTTTGGGGGATTTGTTTATCTTGGGTTCTTTTTGTTATTTGTTTGTTGTTTTTTTTTCTGAAGTACAACTGTGTTTGTGATTCTGGAAGTTTTATGTATTCTGTTCTGTTTGTTGGGTTTTTTTTTTTTTGGTTGGTTGATTGGTTGTTTTTCCTTCTCCTGTGATGATTTTTCAAACACACTTTTTTCTGTTGGATTTCAGCAGGGGGGTGGAAGAAGTATGGGAGTTATAGAGATGGACTTCACTTCCAACTATACTTTACTATCCTTCATGGAATAAGCTGGTACATTCCATGATCTGCAATTTGAATTTAAAGTTAATTTAAATCAAAAACAAATATGCAGCTAGATTTCTAGATATGTGAGGGCCCAAATTTTATTGATATCAATTCCATCTTTATTTCGAAAGACCAGTTCATGAATCTAAAGAAAATGCCTACAAAACAGGAAAATGCTTCCAGTCTGATGACAAAAGTAGCATTTTTCAATCTATTTCTAAATATTTCATTACAGTAGAAGCAGTCTGATTTTGAAAAAACAAAATAGATCCCATAAAATCCTTCTTAAAGTCCTCAAAAATTGCTGAAAACACCTAAATTTAGCTTCAAAAATTTAATCTGAAACAGCCACATTTGAATTAAAGTAGGGAAAGGAATGACTTGGAATAATTTGAAATAGACTTCTCTGTTCTTTCTCAAGAAAGATCTGACTTTTTGCAGGAAAAACTACATAATCAGCATAATATCTTTGTGTTTTCTATTAAATTTCTAATGTTATTGTTCAAAGTTTATCTATAAGCAGGCCAATTCCACATAACTGACCTTGTCACTCTTCTCATTCTCTTTCTCTTCGGCCATTATTTAGTACCATTTCTGCTCTGCTTGATTTTGCTATATTTCTCCTTAACTTGTCCCTACTCCACTACATTTTTTCTCTCCGTAGTGTTTTTTTAATCTTCTTTCTTATCTTTACTATTTATTTCTCCATTCATGTAACTGACATGATTTTCTGTCCTCACTTCCATTCCCTGGTGTCCTATCAGCATTTCTTCTGCACCAGCCTTTCCAATTTAGTTTTCATTTTCTCCTTGAGATAAATCCACTAGCACTTGAAGATTTCTACTCTAACACCATGTAAGTACTGCATTAAAACTCTATTACTGGTAATTGAGCTAATGTAAAACTGCAGATTACTTATAATTTATGACAAAGTAACTCTGTGTTTTAGTCATTGTAATGAATAACCGTTTTAATTTAAATGTATTGGACACTTACCAAACCTCCCAAAGTGATGCTGGGAATACTTGAAAGAATATTCTAAAACTTCTGACAACTGAAATCTAAGCAGTCCAAATCCAGACTGTTCCAGGATGGTGGAGTTATCCTGGGAGATGACACTCAAGCTGTCTTCTTGACCATGAGGAGGGCCAAGTCTGACATCCATATGTTATATCTGTTTCATCTTTTGATTTAGCCTTTTCTGTTTTTGTAGCAGCCAAATAAAATTTCAATCCAGAACCATGTATTTTGAATGGAATTAGACAGCAGTTATTTCACATGCACTGATATTTAGCTATTTTATTCACTGTTCTATCATTAAATCAATGGTGGTGAGTCTGTTTGTTTTGGTAAGATGTATCAGAAGTAGGTTTGACTCAATATTTTAAATGTAAGATATTTTCACATTTTAATCATATTTTCACATTTTAATCATGCCAATTATTCTGTGTAATCAGAATAAGTTTAGCAGGTTCATGAAATTGACAAAAAAAAAACCCCTCTTAATCATCTGAAATTGGGAGAATTGGAAATTTGGAACCAATGACTAAAAGAGCCTTCCCTGCCTTCCCGTGTGAGCATTTTGTTTGCAAGAAGTGCACTGTCGAAGTGGTCAGCCACAAATCAGTGTTTAACTGCACTGATAGATGTGCTGAGGCTAACTTACTGTTTTTTATCCCAAGTGAGACAGTGGATATATTATGTTAGAGCTGGCTCAATAATTCTGCTCATCTACATTTGAAAATACTCAGATGTGTTTTAAGATGTGCAGCTAATAAATCTAAGCATACGGACTGTGTAACCACATGGAAGAAAAATCAGTCTATCAATGTAGTTCTACCCTTCCATGCCCTTTTTCTTCTGAATTCAATTCTAAGACCTTGTTAAATGAAGCCAGGCTATAACTTATTAATATTAGAATTAATAGGTATCTGCTGATAAAGGAATAAAAGAAAAAATGTATTTATTGCATTGATTTGAACTTAGAAGTTTCTTCTCCTCCTATATCTATTTTTAGTGTTTGTCTTTCAACATGTCACCTACTCGTGGTTTTTGGGAGGGGAATGATGGGAGAGGTGTCTGAAAAAAATTTTTTCTGAAGTAGATGGTAAATGGAAAATGTATTTTTCTAAAAGTTCTATGTTTTCTTAACTATTACACTCAATAAATATGCATTACATGATATTAGTTGTAGCAAAGCATTTTAATCTAACAGTTCTGCATCATGTTCACATTAATATGCAAATAGAACGAGAATACAAAATTAAATGGAAATGAAAGTTTGAAGTTAATTGACATTTTTGTCACAAAAGCTTGGAGAAACAGTACTTATGGTTTAATGGCAAAAAGCTAACGTTTCATCCTAGGGAGGGCTACATCAATCTAGAACTAAGGCGATTTTGCTGGGGAAAAGTGCAAAGTGCTGTTTGTGTATGCAGGTTGCCAACTCCCCCTATGTAGGTGGTCCCATCACCGTAAACCTGGACTAAATTGCTGCCATCCATTAAACACAGTGGCTGCCTGGATAACTGCCTGGTACAGACTTACACAGGCCATCTATTCCTGTCAGAAATATGATATGTCACTGACAAAAGCTTAATTACTCCATTAATTAATAGGACAATTTTCAAAAAGCCTTGCAGTGCAGCTTGACACTCATTAGTGCCATTTATGAATAATTTCTCCCAGGGCATAATATTCTATAAAGTGTAATTTGAAAGGAAATAATACATGTTTAAAACCTATGTATCTGTGAAACTAAAATGCATTCTTTGCTGAATTAGTCAGCTTTAAGAAAAAGCTCATATACATCCTCTGAATGCTATTTCTCTGTATCAAAACATTTCTGTCACAGAACAACATGGAAGCCGATGTAGCCCTTCTTTCCCTGTAAGAAGTCTGATACTCCTCTGGCTGAACTTTTGCTATCCTCAGTTCTGCATGAAGGCCAGGGGCACCACAATGCTTGGACTACTGCTATTGTACAAGTACATTTGTCTTTGGGTATCTATAACCTTTTATATGGCTGGACAAAGTAAAGGACAAAAGAGCTGGCAAAGATTATTCCAGCGCATAACTTCTAAATTATAGGGCTAGGACTGCTTTTGCAGGGAACTAAAAGTACAAAAGAAAAATGAGCCACAATAAGACAAATATGTGGAGAAAATATGGGCACAACTCCATTGTTTTATATGCTGGTTTGTTAGGTTGGGAGAGGAGAAACGCTTTCAAATAGAATTGCCTGCTTGTTTTCACGGCCAGGAAGCTCTGGTATTTTGTTTTGATGAGGTAAAGTGCCTTCCTGTGCTGGCTCTGGGAGAGCACACCTTTTTCTCTTTGAGCTTAAGGATTTTTAAAATTTTTTTTTTACATTCTTAGAGGTCATTAAACATATATATAGGATCATAAATATAATCACTGGATATTTGTGCCTGCATATGAAAATCTATAGAATTCTAAATTTAGAACCATATGGGCTACTGAGAAATAGGCACTTCACTACTCTGTGCTTTTTGCCCGGGCATAAGAAATTAAAAGTTTCATTTCATTCTGCTTATGCATCTCACTAAACATTTTTTTTTCCGACAGAAAAGTTTATAACAGTTTAATAGGCAGAATGAAGAAAAAGCAGAAATGATGGGACTAAATAACACAATGAACGTTGCCACATAAAAAGAGCGAAACACTTTAGCAACGACCTACTTCCAAAGCTCAACAGCACTTGTGGTGTTTAAGAAAACAATCTACTGAAGGAAGGTCTTGAAAAATACTTAATTTTTGTAGATAATGGTACAGTAAGGTAAAATTTCATGCCAGGGTGTTAGTGTAAACTCTACAATATAAAATAAGGGTTTCGGGAAGAGTTGTTATAGGTTCCTAGTCTTTAGTTATATCATCTATGATTTTTTATTTAGCATCCATAAATTTCATTGTTCAAATAGGACTACCTAAAAGAGTTGCTGAATGTTCACCCTCAGAAAATTTATCTTCTTAGGGCACTTTTCAATGCGTGGGGGGAAGTAGTGTTGGCTGGGAAGGTGAAAATCATTATCACTTCCTCTGCTTGCCCTCTACTTCTCCCCTGCACAAGTTGCTTGTTAGTCAAGTGAAGAGGCTGATATGAAAGCATGCTGCTGTCGTGGTTCAGGTTCTGATTCTAGAACAGCAGGAATGGGGGACATAGTAACCTTTCCAGCCATCCCAGTCTTAGCCTTCTTGTCAATCAAAGCCCTAAGAATACACTGAAAAAACAGATTTTCTGAGGGTGGGAAACCAGTGGCTTCTACAAATCCAAATATTTGAAAAGTCTCATTTAGACACCAGTTAGAGCCCTTAAGCTTGGTGCATAGCCCTTAATTGGCAAAATCTTTACACAGTACTTCAGCTTGGGCAGCTAAAACTGTTTGACATTTAAATGTACTGATTACCCAGCAAGTCCCATTAATCTTAGTGGGAATATGGTAAGAGGCTCAAATTTAGGAATGTATATTCAGCCATAAGTATGTGAATATTCAATTGATGACAGTATTAGCAACACTCACCCTCACCCAAAAAGAACAAAAAAACATTAGCGCAATGCTTTGATTTTTTTTTTTTGTCTCTCCGGTATGAATCCTACACTATCATTTGCTCTGGAATTGATTTAGGAAAGCCTGCATTAACCACTGCTCAGTAACTCAGTATGACCAGAGCGTTTTCTGCCAAAGATGCAGAAGAGAGGTATGTTAAATGGTGTTCTGATGTGTCTTCTGCACACTCCTATTCAAAACATAGAGAGTAACAATGCATTCTTTAAAAAAAAAAGAAAAGAAAAAAAAGATTGCTGAGTGGATCACTGTTGTCACTGATATTAATGAGTACTGTATTCTTTCTCTTACCTTGCAGATCTTTCTTTCTAAGTTTCCCTCCAAAGCCAAATAGCCACAGAAAGAGTGGGAGTTCCAGTTTTGTTTGCTTTAGCTATTACAAGTAATAGGGAAGATGTTGCAAAACCAGTGCCTCAGGGATTTCAAGCTTTTTCTGCACTAAGCCTAATCCTACTCTTGCAAGATTTTTGTACAATGATTAAGTTTGTTCTTCTTCTTGGTGCCAATAAATACTACTACCCTGAAATATTATAGCTAGGTGACTTTTCCCATCTGCAATACAAATGCTGTCTTTCCTCAGTGGCTGGTGGACTGTTTGTTTGGTTTTTTTTAAATGTACTTATATTTAGTTTTGAAAATTTAATCCTTCCAAGGTACACACCTCAGCACCTGAGGCATACTTAAGAAAGGTATAAGGACATCTGAAGATTTCCGATGTGTCTAAGAGCCAGTATAAACCAGGTGGCTATCTCTGCATGGTGGTGTTATGCTCTTTGTAGCATTGGAAGAAATAAAAAATCCTTGTTGGCCACATTGACTTAATAGCTGGTGTGGTTGTCCATCTCCAAAGAACACCTGTCTAATGGAGAAAAATGAGCTTCATATCCAGAACAAGGCACCTCACTTACTGCCTCTTAGTTGAGTGATCAGAACAATCAGTCATAATGATAAGATGCACATTATCTTGTGTATTATCTTGACTCAGTCTGAGTTGCCATCAGCCTTCATATCATACGTTGCTGAGAGTTTCATAAGCCCAGGTGACAATGATAGTAAGAAACAAGGCACAAAACAGCTTTAGCTGTGAGCTGCTACATTGCCGAGGCCTTGAGACACCTTCAAGTGGAAGGAGAGATGGTAAAAGGAAATTCAAATTTAACATGGGGTAACACAGAACATTGCTCATTGGAATATGCACGTAATGTACAAACAACATAGGCTACAAAAAAATAAAATAGGCTGAGGAAAAAAATATCAAAAATATCCAAAAAACAAGATTAACAGTTGTGAGTCGGGATTTATTTACTTTCTTAAATCATTATTTTGTTAAGGTTTAGATGACCTTTATCCACGAAGTTGCTTTCTTCCTTAAAACTTGGACAAAACCACTGTCACTTCCATGATGATACTGCAAGGGCAAAGCAGACCCTGCTGATGTAGCGTCCCCTTCATAAGACAGAATCTCCTTCTTAAACGATTCAGCCTCAAGTAAAATTATTGAAATAAACTTTTCTGGATCATTTGTGTGTAGACTACCTGCTCTATAGAAGAAATTAATGACTTCTGGGAGTAAGTTAGAAGTAGTGGATGTTTTCTAAACAGAAAAGTGTAACAATACTTTCTTCAACCTTTGCAATGAGTGCAATGAGTGATGATACCCATTCACAGCTGAAGCTTTTTAAATTCAGTCTTGCTACTTCATTCCTCATATTTAGTATCATTACTGTTACTCACATACTTACTATTCATAAGACTAAAATATTTTACTATTTGATTTGTTTTGTTGGATTCTGTTCAGTTATGGACAGTTATTCTAAGCCAACTTTGCAGTAGTTCACATTTGTTTTCATAGCAACCATTCAGAATTTACTTCCATATTTACCAGTGCAAAACTGCATGACATTTGACTTAATATTCATCAGTTGCTGCTGTTTTATAAACATTAAGCCATTGGTACCTTACTAGGTGAAAATTGTAAATTTCTGTCCCTTCCGTTCACACAGTGCTAAATCATGTTCAGGTATCAAAATACAAGTTCAGCAAAGATGAGATTGCATTTATGTTGTTAGGATAGTTAATTCGATTAACATGGATGGCTTAAAAAACTCATCTTTTGAAACCTTCTGCAAAACGATTCTAAAGAGGCTCTCCAATCCTACACATACCTTCCCATTTTTTTGGCTAACAACTACAGTGCATGTTTTCTTTTAAGACAGGCTGCAGGAATATTTAAAAGGTGGTAATAAGTTTCTGGTAATAATTTCTTGGAGGAATGTGTGGTACATGTAAGCTGTTCACTGAACCGCTTTTCAATATGATTTTACAATATTCTGAAAGTATCTTTAGCACTGTTGTTTGACGGCAGTTGTATATGTCACTGAAATGCTTATCAAGACTCTGAAAATGTGCCTGTGTAGACCCCATAAACTTCATATCACATTTTTTTCTCACAGAATAACAAAACCTTATTTTGTTTTATGTCTTGAGATATGTTTGATCTGTTGTAAAACTGAGTCAATCCTAGCATCTCTCCAAATGGGTTGTGGAACAACTTCTCATTACAGGGGTATTGATTCTTGATTCTTCTTTTCTTATATGCGTTATGAGCTTCTACAATGAATATTTTAAACGACCATATTTTTAAAATCTTCCAGGGTAGTTTTGACAAAATATATTATTCTTCTTAGATACACCTTTCTTTTCATACCATTTTTTTTTCAGAGAATCATAGAATCCTCGGGTTGGAAAAGACCTCTGAGATCATCGAGTCCAACTGCACCCATCATCTGCTAAACTATGTCCCTCAAAAACTCATCTACCTGTTTTTTTTAAACAGCTCCAGGGATGGTGACTCAACCACCTCCCTGGGCAGATAGTCCAGTGCCTGACCACCCTTTTGGTAAAGAAATTCTTCCTAATATCCAGTCTGAACCTCCCCTGGCGCAACTTATGGCTATTTCCCCCTTGTCCTATCACCTGTCACTTGATTTTTCATATGCTTCACATTTTGTAATCTAACCAATTACCAGATTAATTTTTCACAGTTGAAGGTTATACTATAAATAGAACATGCTTTTAAAGCCTTATTCTCGCTTAAAGAGTTGCTGGTTTGTGTTTCCCATGGTCACGTCACTAGCTCTGTCAACCTTATTGACCATAAGTATCATAGAATTGATTAGGTTGGAAAAGATTAAAATTGGATCCAAACTTAAACCTAACACTGCCAGATTTACACTAAACCATGTCCCTAAGTGCCACATCTACACATCTTTTAAATACTTCCAAATGATGGTGACTTAACCATTTCCCTAGGAAGCCTGTTCCAATGCTTCACCACCCTTTCAGTAAAGAAATTTTTCCTAATATTCAATCTAGGCCTCCCCTGGAACAAATTATTACTTGGGAAAAGAGGACAACAGTCTCACTACAAACTCCTTTCAGGCAGTTGTGGAGAGCAATAAGGTCTCCCCTTAGTCTCCTTTTCTCCGCACTAAACAATGCCAGTTCCTTCAGCTGCTCTTCATAAAAATTGCTCCCAAGACCCTTCACTCATTAGGAGTAAAAATCTTTCAGGCTTAATGCTCTGTCTGAGCCCAACCAGTCCAGTAACTGTTAAATAGTTTTAATACAAAGAAAGAAAAACATAATCTGCTAAACTACTACTTGGAATTAAGCTGTTATTTCAACTAGAGCTACTTTAGGGACATCTAGCCCACTTCACTAGATTATGTAGGTATGCTCTGTCTCTCTAGGGTTTTTAGTGCTTCAGCTGTTACTGACAAGGAAGTAACAAAAAGCAAGGATGGCGCCTAACTGTGAAGAAAAGTCTGGAAAAGGAAAGAGGAGTATGGAACAGGGATATAGGTACAGGTGAAGACAGACAGAAAGATTGGAGCAAAAAGGAGCACAGAGCAGAGGAGAGCCAACCAGGACTGTGCAATCACAGTTAACAGCGAAAGGTGGAACACGGATCTAGTCAGGAGAGGAGACTGAGAGCTGTTTAAGCAGGGAAATGTTTGGAAGTGCAGTGTAAAAGAAATGTAACAACCTCCAATCACTTCCACTACATAGTTAATTGAATCAGTACATATTTTGCTTCCCTTTAATCACTGTCGATATGCAAGGCATAGGGACACTATGGATAAATTGTAAAGAAATCATGATTTTTCATTGTTTTGAAACTCCTTAGCATTTCTTATCTTGGGAAACCTGTTACTATAAAGAATGATAGTAGCTGGCAGTGCAACTTCAAATAGCTCTTGCTGGAGTCATGCGTTCTTGCTGTTTCTTTAAATCTGTTTTTATTTTTCTGTATAGTAAATAAAAGTCATTATATTCATCATCTACATGTGGAGGAGTTGTTTTAAGTGATATGACTGAGACTATAGTGAAAGAGGGAGGCTAGACTTCTACAGGTGCCTTTCACAACATCATTATCCAGAAAACTATCCTTTCTCATCAAAAGATCTTCTCTTTGTTACTGGAAAATAATTATTTGCAAAACTATTATTCTTCACTTATTGAAGAAACTTCAACATAAAAAGTGAGACAAGTCTGATTTCTTTCCTCAGAATTTTCCTTTGCCTGTTCAGGGCAGCTTCCAGCGAGCTGAGAAACTGGATGATTAATTTTAATTAAACGATAATGAAATAATTTTTAAACTTATCAATGTTCGTAGTTTAACTTTCTTTACTATCATTTGTTATCTATAATGAAGTAAAAAAGATTATTCTTATGTCATTAATAGGACACTTTCCCTAATGCCTTAGAAGTATTGTTTCCTGACCCAGTTATTGTGTAGGATATATGCAATGAGAACCAACATAAAATTGAACAGTGGAGATGGAATCCCAGGTCTACCAACTTCCAGCTGGCTTCCATGGCAAGTAGTTAAAGACTCATACCTACATTTGTTATCTTTCAGTCTTTCTTTGGTCCAGAAAATAGTCTTTCCACTGAGTACTCAACTGGTTGATAGGACTGAATCTCATCTCCAAATACACAGCTGCTTAGTGATTAGAGTTGGAGATATGTGTTCATATCTATCCAGACAGAAAAATAAAAGTGAAATTAGCTGTCCCATATCACAAGTGAAGTGCTCTATTACTGAATTACAGGATAAAAGGAGAGGTATTAGTATCTCATCCCCTTCTTCCAGGCTATTTTCAAATATATTAGGTTTCTGATCATATTTTGGGCCCTAATCTCTGCAGACACACATAGATATGAATCTTATATGGATTTAAATGATCTCTGGAGCTGGGAGTTAGGTGACTAAGTCCTTAGTTCCCATTTTTCCCTGCAGTTATTCTTATTTTCGAAATTACTGTCATTTTTTTCTGTTGACCTTTGTATATTCCATTCTTTAACATCAAGTTCTACCCAAACAAAGCACAAAACACCTAGCCGTCTGGACTGCATAATATGAATTTCATTAAATGGCTGTGGCATAAATTTCCCTTGTGGATATATACCCTAACAGCCTGTCTCCAGGCAGCAATCAGGACCCCACTGAGCTTGGCAAGGCACAGTCACTGATCCAGAGCATTAACAACATACGCTCATGACAAGACAGAACAGATGGTGACAAAGGTAAATAGCAGTGTGGTGGGAAACAGAGTAACAATGAAGTTAGGTCCATCTGTTGTTCCAGTAGGCACAGAAAGTTTCTATGATTCCATGATTCTATGATTGTCCTCAGTTCTGTCCCATTGCACTACTTCATCTCTTCAGGTACAGCAGGTGGTATTGGTAAATAAATAGACAGAGCTATACTTTGACCGAGAGGTGTGTATTTATATGTCATCCCTACCTCCCACACAGACTTCGTTTCCTTCATCCTTTGCTTCCTCTCAGCCCTGATCACCATCCCAGTTCTGTTGGCAAGGTTGAGTGGGCACAGTGCCCTCAGCATCTTTGTGAAAGAGCAGTGAGGTGCTGAGCAAGGAAATCCATGCATAAAGAGCTCAAAGCTTTTCTTTGAGGCAAATGCTTTCCCAAAAAAATAAAATGGTCCAGGAACTGTTCTCTGGTTCTGAGACCAAATGGAATGACATAGCTGGTGTCCAAATGCACCTTCTTTTATTCTCGAAAGTAAGCTGGCCACATCAATATTCCTTACTAAGGGTGGTCTTTGTTGCGAACTGTCCTTCAGCTGTCTCAAAACATTGTGTAGGAATATGCTAGCTGGCACAGGCTAAACCCAAGCCATAGATAGTACAATTAAGCTGTATCAGTGTTTAGTTTGCACTTGATCAGTTTGCTAACACAGGAAAGGTCTGAGCAAACAGACCTTTCACTCTGTGAAAAATACAAAACAATGGGATGAAATGCAGGCACACCAAAAAAAAAAAAGAAGATTTAAATAGTTGGAGATGTTTTGAAGGCTTGTAACAAAATATCCCTTTCAGCTGTCTTGGGTTGGGTTGGGTTTTGGATTTGAGATGGAGTGTTAGTTTTATCCAGGGAGAGATGACCTTCTTGTTTGTAAATTCTGAATGTTAGATCATTATAAATAAAACAGCAACTTTGTTAGTAAGGCACTAAGTGAAAAGTTATGAAAATCATTCAGGTTAGAGGCAGCCTTTGTTAAGTTCCTGTGCTTTTATTACACTGCATTACAGCAAAGGGGCCATAATTATTTTAGTATTCTAACTGCAACTCATATAGTCATCATCTTCTGTGTTATTTAGTCACAGTGACATAAACTAGAAGCTTGATTCTCAGCGTAAGATGCCAATCACCTTCAACCCCTCAATCCACCAGACTTCTTACAATAAATCTCCCAAGGATACAAGCTCCTTCTCATTCTCTATACCTATAAAATAGGAGGGAGGAAGGAGAGAATAATAAAAAAAAACCATTAACCAACCAGATACTTTAGTATTGTGTCTGAAAAAAGGAAAGAGATTTGTGTATAAAGTATATGCATTTGTCTGATTGGGAATGACTTTCCAGCACTGTGAGGAGCATCACTTAAGATAATACACCTGATCCCTTTTTTCTGGGTTGGTCAACTGCCATTCAAATACTTATTTTCTAGTTTTGTTAAATTAATTTAATATAAGGCTGCTAGCATAAAATCACAGGTGAAAATGATTTTAAAATTAACACACTTGTAGCAAAAGGATTATTTCATTGTTGTAGAAAGTTATTATTTATTTTTAAATGCTAATTTTAACAGTAACAGTGGAAGACTGACTTGGACACATTTAAATTTTTTGTGCTATGTGAAAATAGTTAGGATAAAATTTTATTATCATGCTTATTAGAATAAGTAAAAAAATAAAGAGTGTGATAAATATGTTTCTTTGCTTTAAGAAACAGAGTGTATGAACTGAAGAGATAGATAAACTATAAGCAGATATTAAAGTATCAGTAGAAAATATGTCAATGTCATTTGATTTTATGTGAGAACACCTTGGAGGTGTGCATTGTATTAAAAAAACCCCACAATCCAGTGTTCTAGTTTATAAACATAAGGTATTAATCATGTTTTCAATTGAATCAGAATATTGAAAACTAACAATTCTTTCAGCTCTAAATTTTAACTGTGTAAGCAAACAGTCAGATCATACAGTTCCCAAGCAGAGAAAACTCCAGCTGATTTGAATTTTTCAGCAAAACTGTATAACATGGATGTAAAGCTCTATTATGTGGTCCATTTCTGGATCATATGTTTAGTGATAAAAATTCTTTTAATATTTTAAGTGTAATTCTGTATTGAAAAGATCTTTAACTGGAGTCACCTACGGACTTGTTCTTCTCTTCAAATATTTCAAAGCTAAGTGTCTAAAACACAGAGCAATTAAATTAATCAATACCTCTAGCAACAAAATAATTCCCAAGGAAATAAACATTTTCTTTTCAGACAAAAGTGTTTTTATTATACCTCAGTAGATGCCATTAGAATTTGGAAATGAGGTCTAGGCACTCATTCCAGTTCCCTAAGACAAGTTCTTGATAATCTTCTGCATACTCAACAATAATAACAATAATAACAATAATTATAATAATGTGGAAAATGTTAATGGGAAACATGAAATTCTGTCTCTATTAACTACTGGTTATTCTAGTGATTATAACTATGCAGTAAACCCTTCATCCCTTCATTTTCTAAAGGAACTGACATTTGCTGATGTACGTAAGTAGGCCAGCTGCTCCTTTTTTGGGGGGTGAAACAGAATGTACAGTTAAATCTACTCAAATTGCTATAAAAATCCCCACAGTAAAGTTCAAAGTCTTTCATCAGTGAATGTAAACTATAAATTCCCAAGTAATTAGAAAGAAAATAATTTTCAGGATAAAGTAATGCATTCAAATATTTAAGAATGCTGTCTTGTGTTCCCAAATGGCAATAATTTAGGAAGTAAGAGATAAAGACATAAAGACAATCATTTTGCTATTTAATAGGGAATGTGATGGGTAATGAAGCAAGATTACAATTAAAATCTAGCATGCTGTGTCCTACAGGAAAAATCAGCTCTAATGTTTCTAACTTTTATCAACTGGTAACACTAAGTAGTTATCCATTCTGTCTGTATGGCATTGATCAGGATTAATGCTGAAGATTCTAATAGAATAAACAATCTAGATAACCTTAAATGTGTTACACGGCGTGGTGATCATATAACTGCATAAATACTCTATAGATTGTAACTTCACATAGTCAGAAACATTTAAAGGAGCATCTGTCAAATTACAATGTCTAAAATTATGAACCTGAAACCATATTCTGTCATTTCACTGTGCAGTCTGACTTTTTCACAGGTACTGAGTACCCTATTAATATTAATGAGAAAACCTCTGAAAACTTATAAACTTTGTTTTATATGGCTAATTTCAATTATCAAATTAAAAACTATAATGGAGAGGTTTTCCATTTTTCATCGGGGTGGGAGTGGGGGGGCATGATGAAAAACACAGGCTCATACTTGTTACCTCTGCTAGGTGTTCAGTGAAGCAGTTGGTGGCTAATGCCATCAAGCTAATGCAATAAATTGTTGAAGAACAGTCTTTTAGAGAGGCAGTATATATAGATATCCAGCGACAACTGGAAGCTAAAGCCCAAAGAAGAACGTCTTCCTCAGCATGGACTTGATATGTCAACTAAGAGGAGCAAGTGTTCTTTTGTCCTGTGTCTGATCTATCTTGGTCTAAAGTGGAGTGATGGTGCTGAAGCTCTGATGTTTGTATTTTGGAGGAAAAGGATTGCTGTCCATGCACTTAAATGATCCTGTTAAGCAAATAAATTTAGATTATATACCAGGAAGTAGTGTGGTTCTGTTCCAATGACCACCCCTCCCAACCTTCCCTTTACAACTTCCCTCAAACACCTTTCCTCCTACTTCTTCAGTCTGCACCTTGCAGAAATGAGCTGATTGAGAAGAAAGCCCCTTAAACAATAGTAGAACTGCATAAACCTCCTTAAAGATGAGTCACCCCAAATTGTGTCATATTGTGACTGTGTAAACGTGTCATGATGTAACTGTCACAGTAACACAGAAGGAAACTGTGGAAATAGAGGAGATATTGGACCTCCCTGTTAATTGTCAACACTTTTCTGAATTACATTTTATTTACAATTTATATTAATGTAAATATGTCTTTGGAGAGATGACTGGGTAAAACTGTCAGAATGATATAGTGTCTATAGTCTGGGAACTATACAAAGAAATTTTCTGTGAGTTTTTGGTACCTGAGTCATTAAACTGAAGTATCCTTAAAAAAAAATAATAAAAATGTTGCTTATTATCCAAAAGCTAAGTGACTTTCTTTGAATGTATTAAAGTGTTCCCGTGCATTACAAAACTGTAATAACTAATTTATTCTTTAATAATCACAGATAATATTAATTTAAATTCAAAAGTTGTATTTTTATTAAATATTAAATGGAACTTCCACATATTTGTAATTGATTGCTTTGTGGTTTCATTCAGAATTATATTGTATCTTTATGCCTTTGTAAAATCATTGATGGTCACTTTGTTGTACAGGTTCTCTTCAATGACCTTTAACAATGTGTCAGCATTTTTTCAGAGGTTTGATCTTAAACTAGTGGTAAACAGTTTTTTTTGTACCTTTTAACTCCTGCATCATAAGACCCAAGTCACTCGCGAAGATAGAAAATGAGAAGGTCATCTGGTCCATGTTGTTACTAATGATGAATTGCCTTTTATCATGCACTTTATACTGTTTTCCTCAGAATTTATTCCTGGATATCATAGGTGAGGAGACTTCAATCTCTTTTAGTTCAAATTAATTTCAGCGAATAATATACCTGACTGCATTTTTTTTTTTCTCTCCATAAACGGCCTTAATTATTTCCTTTTTAGTTCAATACTTCTCCAGTATAATTGCTTCATTTTCCAGTCTAGGTCATCATTCCTTAAGAGCTATTCATATGTTTAATTTCTTTAAGGATTTTGAATAAAATATATTTCAGTTAAAATTTAGCTCTGAGAGAGCATACAAATCTGACGACCAGGGCATAGGGTAGACCTCCACAACTTTTATTAGATATTTGAAACACTGAATATAGTACATTACTGGCTGAAATATTTACATATCAGTCTTTTTTTCCTGAAACTGGCTGAAATCTTACACTATTGAATTAAAAATCAGTTTTGGATAGTAGGTATCCAATTTACATCCCATCTACAAACATACATGCTTCCTGTTGCGTAATCTTCTGAAAGGTCAAATGTAGATGAATGTCTCTTCTGTCAGATTTCCAAATTGGTCAGTGCTTTGAGTTGGGTCTGCTCCCAAATTTGAAAAACACTTTTATAAATTTAGAACTGCACAAGTAAGTACTTGTAAATGTTAGAACAAGGAAATTTTTTAAACCAGAGTAAGACAAAACAGAAATATAGGAGGTTTTTAGAAAAAACTGTACTCTGCCTACAGTGACCTTGCAGTTCAAGTCTTTGTTGTCAGTACAGGATTGCAATGTTTTTTAGGGGCCTCAAAAAAATCCACCCAGTGCTCTCTCATCCTCCTGGGAAAGGATTCTCTGCTATTATATCTGAGTCTCCTTGTTTCTTCTCACTCTCTCCCTGCATACAGTCCTTTGGTTTCATGGAAAATGTTCTTCCTCCTTCAAGAGATTCTAATGCATTAGCCCAAATAACACCAGGAGATGGTTAATAAGAAAACAATGGAATTGTGAACTAGGAATAAAGACAGAGCATCACATCTATCCTTAACTTGTCTTCTCACTATTTTTATGAGTTTGGGAAATGTTACTGGTGAGAAATATAGAACAAAAAGAAAACTTTGCCTTACTCTGGCAAAGCACATAACCTCACACACTCTAAGAAAGTCTCAAAATACCCAGTAGCGTAAGTAACGGTTGCACAATCAATGTTTGAAGACATATCTGCATAGCAAAACACAGTCCCCTGCAGAGAGAATATATAGATAGTAGCAAATAAGTTGGACTTTGAACCATAAAAAATATTATTCTCTGAACAAAGCAGCCTGGCTAAAAAGTGGGATACGTATTAGCTTAAGCAGATCAGTGTGCTAACAGCACATTCATACTAGCTTAGCATGACCATATTACTTTTCAATCTTCACTTCTTCATTTGCATGATACCACTGAAACAAATGTGTTCAATAGAGAGTAGCTGAATATGTTAACAAGGCATTTTACTGTTCCACACACGCATACTGCAAATGCACATGCTCTAGTTCTTCATGAACTGATAATTTGTAGAGGATTCCAAAGCCTTGAAACAACAGTTTGTCTTCACTGAACTTCAATTAGATTCCAACCCAGATGATTCAGGTTTGCTTAATGGTAGCAGTAGACCTAAAGTCACATAATTCAAGCTTTTCAATTATTTTAATTTTATTCCTGCATTATATCTGCATTTTACATTATGAGCTACAATGCAGTACTGTTCTTTTATCCATTATCCGAGGAAATACATGGACCATTTCATGTAATTTCCTGGTTTATGTGTGTTATAAACTGCTAAAAGGTGAAGAAATTGACTGGCTTACAGCATAGAACTATTGCATGATCTAACAATTGTAAGAAAGCGTTTTTGCTAACAGGCTCCAATGTTACATATAAACGATGTTGACAAATAGCATTTATTAATACATCAAAACTAATCCATCAGCTTTAACTAAGTCGTGTATGACCTAAAATTCTCAAGATTTCAGCCAATACCCTGCTTTAGCATGCATGCTTCAACAATTTTATTCTGTTAGCTTTCTTTCAGTATGTGTAATGTAGAGATAAACTGATCCACTGGGGCACTGCCTTGTCTTCAGTATTCAGTAGATTGAATGAAGTCCTGGTCTGATAAAAATAAAGAAAAAGAGGTAGTAATGATAAACACATATACAACGTGAAGAAAAAAGTATTGTACATCACAAGGGAGTATCAAATGTAGTTTCAGTATTTGAAAGTTAAATTATAACCAAGAATCTTATATGAAATGCGTATATTTTTGCCAATGAAAGTAAATAAATTCTAGTTTCTAAGCAAATTCCTGCAGGGACGAAAGAAAATAGAAATGTGGGGGTTTTAAGGAATTTTTCTTAAAATCAATATCATCAATTGGACAAAAGGGAACCGTACTCACTGTGTAGTTAGTTACAGTGAAACTCTTCTCACGTTGTGTGTGACTAACCAAGAAATCCCTAAACCAGAAGAGGGCTCAGAAGAGATGGACACAGGCAATGTTCTCATGAAGCTCAGGAGTGAAGATAAGGATTAAACACAGCTGTTATAAAGAAAGCTAAACTTCTCTCAACAAAAAGGAACCATGGTGTGGCTTGTATTTTTCATAAAGTTCTGTATCAGCTCTGTGGATCAGTTATTGTTTTTTCTAAAATGACCTTCACTGAGTGTCATGATGTTTTAACAGAAAGACACAGCTTTAGACATCTGGAGTATTCAGTTGCTTAAACATAAACATATAGTGTTACCTGAGTTATCCTCCAGCTAACAATCCAAGAAGACATAAATGTCTCCCTTCCCCATTGCATAATAGAATAGAATAGAATAGAATAGAATAGAATAGAATAGAATAGAATTTCAATTGGAAGGGGCCTACAACAATCATCTAGTCTAACTACCTGACCAATTCAGGGCTGACCAAAGTTAAAGGCAATTATTGAGGGCATTGTCCAAATGTCCTCTTAAACACTAAGGCCTGAGGCATTGACCACCTCTCTATGAAGCAGAGAATTGCTGCCTAATATTCAGTCTAAACTTCCCCTAATGCGGCTTTGAACAATTCCTACTTGTCTTATGACTGGGTATCAGGGAGAAGAGAATAGCAACTCCCTCTCCACTCCCCCTCCTCAGGAAGCTGTAGAGAGCAATGAGTTTACTCGTCAGCCTCCTGTTCTCCAAACTAGACAAGCCCAAACTCCTTAGAGGCTTCTCATGGGACATATATTCCAGTTCTTTCACCAGCTTTGTTGCCCTCCCGTGGATGCATTCAAGTACCTTAACATCCTTCTTAAGTTGTGGGGTTCAGAACTACACACAATATTCAAGGTAAGGCCACACCAATGTTTAATAAAGCCCAGCAATTACCTCTTTTGACTGGTTGGTTATACTGTGTTTGATGTACCTCAGGATACGGTTTGCCCTTTTGATTACTAGGCCACACTGTTGACTCATATTGAGTTCGCTGTCAACCAGCACCATCTTTCTACTATTTCTATGACTATACTTCAGTGTTTTCAAAAGAAATAAGGCACCTAGGCAAATGAATTGGCCTCAGATAGGATTTCGATCTAGGCTATTGACCTCTTATTTCACGTATCTAAATATAGGTATCTATATGAACTATGTGGCTCAACTCTTACTGTATTCAGTGGACAGGAGTCTAGAGAGCTACTCAGTTCATCCAGAAGTAAATAGCTACTGTGAAGGGTAATAAAGGTTTTTTTCAAATATGTTAACAACAAAAAGCAGACCAGAAATAGCATTGGCCTGTTACTTGGTAAGCACAGACATCTCATAAACAGGGATATAGAAAAAGCAGAGATATTTAATGCTCTTTTTTCACCTCTGTCTTCAATACTGATGAAAGGCTGTCATGCCCCCAGAGTCTTGGGCTAGAGGACCAAGTCTATGCAAATGATAAACTCTTAGTCAATCTTGAACTTGTGTGGGATTTACTGCTCTAGCTGGATCCCTGTAAGTCAATGGAGCCTGATAGGATTCATCCAAGAGTACTTAAAGGGCAGACATGTCATAGTGAGACCTCTCTCAATGATTTTTCAGTGCTCTTGGGAATCTGGACAGGTACCCGTTAACTGGAAGCTGGTAAATGTTGTCCCAATCTTCAAGAAAGGCAGCAGGGTACCCCAGTAACTACAGGCCTGTCAGTCTCACTTCAGGACCTGGAAAGATTATTGAGAAGATTATTCTGGGAGCTACTGAAAAACACCTGAAAGACAACACAGTCATTTGTCCCAGACTGCTTGGATTAATAAGGGCAAGGTCCTGCTTGACAAACTTGATTTCCTTCTATGACAAAGTCACCCACCTAGCTGACCAGGGGAAAAGAGTTGATATAATATTAATGCATTTCAGCACGGTCTTTAATACTGTCTCTCATAGCATCCTCCTAAACAAAATGTCCAGCATAGAGTTGGATAAACACCTTATGCAATGAGTGAAGAATTGACTCATAGGTCAGGTTCAAAGGGTCATTGTGAATGGGTTTACACATAGCTGGCAACCAACAACTAGCAGGATTCTGCAGGGTTCCATCTTAGGGCCAATGCTCTTTAATATCTTTATAAATGACCTGCATGTAGGACTTGGAGGTTTATTTAACCAAGTTTGCTGATGACATGTAACTGAGGAGAGCTTTTGACACTCTTGAGAGCAGAGAGGCCCTGCAGAGTCATCTAGACAAACTGGAGAGCTCGGCAATCATCAGTCACATGAAGTTTTACAAGAGCAAGTGTCGGGTTTTGCACCTGGGACACGGTAGCCCTGGATATACATATAGACTGGGTAGCACGAGGCTGGAGAGCAGCCCTGCAGAAATATATCTGGGTATTCTGGTTGATGGCAAGTTGAACATGAACCAATAGTGTGCCCCATGTCCTGGGGTGCAGCAAGCGAAGCATTGCTAACCAGCCAAGAGAGATGATTGTCCCACTCTACTCTGCACTTGTGCAGCCCCAAGTCAAATACTGTGTGCAGTTTTGGATGCCACAGTGTAAAAAGGCTATCAAGCTACTGGAGAGTTTCAGAGGAGGGCAAAAGATTTGTGAAGGATTTGGAGGGGAAGTTGTATGAGTAGAGGCTGATGTCACTTAGTCTATTCAGCCTGGAAAAGAGGAAATTAAAATAATTCCCCTGTTTTCATGTCTTTCTAGTAAAAAATAAAATAAAAAATAAACATGCAATCAATTATCATGAATATTTCTAATTAGAAACTATACTATGTAAAAGAGTAAAAAAAAAAAAAATTACATTTCAGTTTACTTATGACTGCTCCTATCTTTGTATTTTCAGATGGAAAATAAAAGACACAACTGCAGAAAGCTGTTGTACTTACAGTAGTGGGATTGTGAAATCAATTTATCCCCTGTTCATGCATAAGTATTTATACAATAATTTCTTTACACCTTCTCCATAGTATTATTCTATGGTTTGTATGTGTAGAGAAATCTATGAGAACACTTTTGTATACAAAATCTCAAACAACAGGCTACATAAGAAGTACATGCGTAAAGTAATACAGTAGCTAACATGGCTCTGAATTGACAGTAACTTATAGCTGTTAATCTCTCTTCTTCTCTGGGACAGAACTAATTGCGGTATATATGTCTTTACAACGATAGATTTCCTATGGAAAGTTATTTCCGATTTTTCCTAGTATGTATAGTTTGAAGTATCCTGCAGTTCCTTAGGAATAAAAATAACTGTAGTTCACAGCTAGACTCAATCTCAATAGATTGATTTCTGTAGCATTTTGAGTCTTCTTATACAGTATATTTTAAACAAAAGAGCTCTTCTTTCAAGTTCAACATTACCACAGAAATAGTTCTTTTGTACCAATCAAGGCCTAGTGCTTCATTTAAAGACAAAGTATACTGCATCTTTTAGAGAAACGAAACCTAGAAAGTTAAATATTTTAACCTTTGGGTTAAGTTTTCTGTACGCTATGAGCAGAAATTGTTTAAATACACCCTTTAAAATGCAAACAAAATCTTAATCCTTTTCTTAGATCAAAAACATAAATTTAATTTTTCTGAAAATTCCTATCCTTATCTCATGGCCCAAAGTTCCATGAACTAGTCATATATCCTATACAGATGCATTTCTTTTTACTAGTTTTAAATTTTATTTGTCCCAATACAGCTTGTATAAAGACAGATACATAGAACACGGAAAATATCATATTTATCTACCTCTACTCTGTTCATCCCTAGTTGAGGGAAACACGGTCACTTTATCCTTATCCTATCCTCTTTCCTGAAAAGTGGTCAACGGACAAGTTTAGTCACCTGGAATCTCTCTCAATTACACACTGCTCTGAGCTGAAGGAGACTGATTTTTTACAAGGACAGTAGAAATGTCATCCCTGTTTATACAGGATTTGAAGTTATTGAGACATTTATGAATATATAGGAGACTAACTAAGGCAGAAACAGAAACTTCAGGTACTTGAGACCATGTTGCTACATTACTGAGTCTGTGCCTAGATTGGCACAGTGCTCTCGTAGCTGGGGAAACCTGTTGTGTTTGAAATTGTAAGTGACATTTATGTTTTACACATTGTACTTCCTGAGAGCTGTAGCCTCTAGGTATAAGTCCTGCTGTATGATATGACCTTCATTAGGTTCATCATAGCTATGGTAACCCTTTTTATGGCAATAATTCCTTCTCTATTACCAATTTTATCTTTGAGGTATTTAATTTCTGATTTGAAGAGGAATAAATGCACTACATATTTAAAAAATTAACTTTTAACTTTCAGGTTAAATGTTTTAGACAGTTTTACACATATATATTCATAAAAGTTCAAATTAATTTAGTCTAACTTTTGGCACGTAAAAATTACAATTATAGTTTAAGGTACTGCACTTCCCTCTATTGCCAATGAAAATTGTGAGAACCTTAAGAGGGTGGTTTATTCCCTCTGCCCATGATCTTAGGTGACCTGTCCTTTGGAGGTGGTGTCTGTCAACATTCAGTAAAGATAATTAAATTTTGAATGTAGATTATATAGTTTAACATTGTGTTTTTAAAATATTGTGATCTGAATGTTGGTTTGTACATTAAATATTATACCAGTAAAGATTTAATAATTTAGTTATATTTGGAAGTTTAACAGACCTTGTTTCTTTATGAGTGAAGATGTTTAGTGTGCCTTAGTTCTTAAAATTCCACTAAATCTGGTATTCTATCTTTCAGAGTAGCCAACAGCAAACATTTAAAGAAAAAGTAAAGGAAATGAAAAAAATTGAGAATCATCTTTCTCTTATATACTTCGATAAACTCCTCTAATTATGATCATAAATAATTGAAAAACTTCCTGAATTGGACTTGCACTACATTTTTATTTACTCACAAGGAAACTTTAAAAAAGTAATTGAAATAATAATAGTAATAATAATAATAAAAATAATAATTTAATTGACATTATGGGGATTATACTTATTATGCTGTTGTTATCCTGTGTATTGGAACAACGGTTATGCGATGTAGTTATGTATCACATGAAAAAAAACCTTTTTTTTGATGTTGAACTAAAACCGACTGACAGCTTTGGCAGATAGTTCCTACCTGTCTGTTTTGGTAACTTGTATTTAAGAGATATTGGACCGAAGAGAGAGAGTCAGTAGTCGTGTATCTATGCGTGTTCAGGACAGACAAACACTTCTTTGAGAAATAACTGAACAAGTAGACTAGATATTTTTTTGTAGTCCTGTTTGACATCTTGTCTGAGATCGACTGATTGGAGTCTAGGAGCTGTAGTATCCCTGCTATTGGACCACACTATGAAAAGAAGCCTGAAGGCTGCCAAGAGAAAGCTATCTGTAGTGGCAATGCTTGGGAGAACTATCCAGACTGTCAAAGGAAGACTGTTACTTAAAGAACAAGAGAATGTCTTTGGAAAGTAGGAAAAGTGGGAGATTGCGTAACGTTTTTTTAATATTACTTCACGTGCCCACAAAAAGGAATGTATTGATTAATGTCTTCTGAGCTGATCCCCTGCAGTGATCTCTTAAAACTTTCACATACATTCTTGGCAGGCACAGCTACAGCCACTACCTGTTACCTGGAATTATCTAAAGAGCGATAAGGCAACTATTTTTTCTCTGTGGACAGTCGACATCACAGATTTGTAGTTTAGTGTTGGTTTTTTTTTTTAAATAGTATTTTATTTTATGCATTTTTCCTTGCCATCTTCATGTTTTTCAGAGATACTGCTCTGTTATGGAGGAATGTCTCAGCAGAAGGTGGAATTCTGTAGGTCTGCTCTTTCTTCTTGCTCTTCTTTGCAAAGACAGATGCTTTCCAGCTCTGAGCAGGCCCAGAAACACTCTCATTATAAGAACCCTTTTTGTTCTCTCTCCTGCTTTTTCTGTGCAGTAGGTTTTGTAACTTGCCAGATAACAAAGCAAGCCTAGTTTCCTACTAACCATTTTAAGACAAGGTCCGTCTCCTCAGGCATCTCTAGTATTTACTGTACTTACATATATCTCTTCATCAACTTAGCAAAGCTGTTCAGAATATTTTAGACACTGTTGGCAACAAGGCTCCTTGCAAGCAAACTCACCTTGTTTCTAGGGAGTTATCTACACTATACAGAATTTTTTTTCACCAGTTGACATTTTGATAGGTGATAAGTGAAAATAATTAGGAGTTGTACACCTCTAAATCATATGAAACTGTGATTACATGACAGTCTGCAGAATATGACACCCAAAATTTTCTGTGATTTCAGAATCCTTTGAATAAGCCAAAGGTGCTTGTGAGTGTAGTTTGACAGTGTGATAAGTGAAATTTAAATATTGCAGCTGTTTAAACATTTTAACCACATTTGACATTTTAAAGAGGGTTTTCTTTCATTAGTTTAACTAAAGTAGTTGTTTTTCATTAGTTTAACTAAGATAACTTGAATTTTCAGGAAAAAATACTTCGAAACTTGGCAATAGATGATTTCTATAGAAATCATCTTTAGATGTTCTATTTCTGTCATGGAACCAGAGAATCAGTATTAAAATAAATATTTCCTTTAGCCCCTATTCACTTTACATATCTTTAACAATGTGTTTCTGCCTAATCCCATTAAAGAAGGTATACTTATTCATGCAGTCACGTGTATTAAACAAACATTAAAATTATTTGGAACACATTATGGTGTCTCCATCAGAAGACCATAAACCAACCCTAAATTTGTCTTCTATTTTTGTGGGTGTAAAATAGTTTACTTTCTCCATAACTTTGTAGATGTTAACAATGCTTTTCTTATATTTTTTTACTATCATATAGACATGTGACGTGCAAGGTTCTTATTCCTCAAAGCCAGAACCTTCATATCCACACTTATTAAAATTACAAAGGCATCTTCTAGTCATCTGTGTGGGATATATATCTATGTGGATGGATGTATTTCAGCTAGGGAGTTCTAAGAACAGAGCTGTCTGATTTGTTTCCACAAGAGAACATGCAAAATATGAAGATTCTCTGAGCTGTGAAACTAGTATATCTACATTTGTATTCCTATTTCAAACAAAGCTGGAAAAGGCTATAAAACTAATATTTCATATGAGATGTAAAATTTATAAATAAATCATTCGGGAATTTAGATAGACATTTATTTTATAACAATATCTACTGTCAATAAAATATTTATGTATCTCCAGTTCAACATTATGCTTACTGATCAGATTGAGCTTTTATGTTAGCTGCACTTCCTGTCATTTATTCTGCTTTTTCGCTATAACTGAACAACATTGGTCTTGAGTCCTATGAGATACCAGAATAACTAGGTAAGTAGTACTCTCAACAACAGTAGTAGTAACTTTCTGGGAAAGTTCTATCAAAATTCTATTTGGTTAAAGGCCTGTTGCTGAAGAAATATTAAACATGAGTTTCTGCCCAGCCCTATGGAGAGTATGATTTCACTTGCCATATGTTAGTGCAAGACTCGCTGTCACTAATTCTGCTGCATCGCAAATAATTAGAAGTTTCTCAAATACTTTACTTCGCACCCACCTGTAAATGTGCTGACCTCTGAAATGATGCATTCTGGTTTTCAAGCTTTGTATCTTAGTCCTTAATTCTGCAAGGGCATGCGGGGGAATGGTGCCACAAGCTGTTTCAAGTCTTGATTCCAAAGCACACAGATGTTTCCATTTGTCTGCTTTTTCAACTTGTTTTGATCGGACATGAAGTTTTAAATACAAAGACCATCACAGCTGATTAAATCAGAAAATACTTTCTTTTTCATTCTATACCTTTCAAAGTTCTACTCTGTTTATGGTAGTAAAATTACAGGTTTATAAAGCAAAGAACATACCTTTCAGTCCAAATGAGTTTTTAGCAACATTTGTCTGAAAAAATCCAGCAGAATAAAATGAAACTATGAGTAATAGTATCTGCTTCCTAAATATGTCAAACCAAGGAGAAACTCTGGCACAGAAATATTACAATTCCTCTTTTACTGTAGTGAAAGTAATGAATTTTTCCAAGAAAAATTATATCTTTGCTGAATCAGTATTAAAATCGCATTGTCTCAGATCTATGCAACCTGGAATGTCCTGCAGAATATTTTTTTAGATAATTGACAGAAGGATATGAGTTTATTTTCTTTTTTTTTCCCAGCTTAACCATAATAATAAAGCAATGACGGAACTATAGACGTCTTTAGCAATATCAGAAAAGAAAAATATGTTATCTTAGATAACAATTGGGCAAGCTTCCAAGTAATATAAACTTTTCTGAAACCTTAATATAATAATCTTTTTAGCATGTAAAAATGAATCAGAAAGAATCTGAATAAAATCAAAATTTCACACTTATCACTGGTCTGATATTTTTACTCATCTTCTTTCCGTGCTTGTTGCATACATGAGTTTGAGAAGTTGATAAGTACTTACAATTAACCATACTGTTGGGATATGGAATGTGAAGACGCTGCCCATGGAGTGCATTCTTCCCATGGTTTAAATTGGTAAGGATATTTTCTTTCTAAATATATTTAGAAGTCTCTCTGGAATTCATTTTCCTAGTCCTTTTGTCAATAATAGTAATCTACTTCCTAGTCCACAGATGCTATTGAGAACATAACCTTTTTAATTCCTTAATAATCTTTTCAAGATTGAGGTATTGTGAACATTATTGTGTTGGTTAGATAATTTTGAAGTACTTTGTGGTTATTTCTACCTAATATAGACTAATCAGGATCATGAAACAAAACACTTTCTCAGAGATAAGACAATGTTCTGTGTAGTGATGCTTCCTCTAGCAGAAGCAAGATCTTCTAAGAGGGCCTGAATTCTAAGAGGAAGGGAGGTATTTCCTGTTGCCACTGAGATCTGTGGAAGCTCTGGTAGGAAGCAGCAGTCTGGTATTCTTTGTAAGTTCCAGGGGAGCACTGTAGAATCCAAGTACAAAGATTAGTGTTTTTATTCTCTTTGAAGGTTTGTTTGATTACTCTCGGCCTATGCATTTCTGGCCCTGTTTTGATAGCTTGTAGGAAGGTGATGTGGCTTTCTCCTGTAGAAATGCATTTTTAATTTGACATCCTTCAAAGTGAAGAAGGCTTTTTCCCCTTGTCCTACAATACACAATTAAAAAAAGAAAAACAAAGTAAATATTTGTTAAGCAAATATCTTACCAGATTTACATTCAATCTCCGTAATAGTAAAAAGCATTATTACCTCAGACTCAATGAACTTTAGTTAAGACAAACAACTCTCCTTCAGAAGATTCTTTGATGACAATGAAAGCACTGGTTTACTCAAGAATATCACTGGTTTGGAGTCTTTTTTTTTTATCCCAAAATAAATTAAACAATGAGAAAAAAGGACCTGCTACATTAGTCTCTGCTACATTAAAATTGATTTCAAGGGAGGGAAATTTTAAGATGACCATGAACTGCTGAGGATTTCTTTTGAAAGCACTTATAACTTAGGACATCATATTTCATTAGACCAAAATCAGTTATAGGCTTCATGAAAGGAATGACAGTGAAAGCATCATTCAATAATACATCTGGAGGATGTATATTTTAAGGTGTGAATCTATATATTCTGAACGGTAATCCAGACTCTTTTCCAATTTATAGTTTTAAAAGCTGTCTGCCTGTAGTTCTAAAACTATAAGCTACTTGGGAACAACTGTGAAAAAAATTAGCTAGAAACTCAAAAGTAGTATTGCAATTGTGCCATGAATTTCATGATTTGAAACTCAAGTACGATTGCATTTATTATTTCTTGTTGCAGGGGAACACATTTCCTCACAGGCTACTACAAGAACAGAGAAACATCTAGACTCCTTTGAGAAACTGTATATTATGCAACTGAAAACTTTCATGATGCAAAGACAATTCATGATGTGAGAAGACAACTACAGCAGGAGCCCTTTTCTTTTTTTTAAAAAAAAATTATCCATAGTAAGTAATTTTGTATCCCATATTAATTATTATTTCTCCACTTAACAAACTCATAACACATTTTGCCAGGCTATGTGATATAGACTTTCTTGGAAAAGCCTCACATACTGAAGCAGCAAGAGTATTAACATCTCTAACAGAAAAAAAAATAGTCTTAGATTTTTGAAAAATTTCATAAGCTACTCATCTAGAGGAAAATTTTTGGTCCCTCTATTTAATGAAAAGGAAACATATTATAAACTAATTCTAATTTTGCTTCATGTATTTTTCTAATCAATGAGACTAATGAGAATACTGAACTGTAATTATTTGCCTGAGAAAAGACATGGCTGGACAAGAGATGAGGAAACACTATTCTCACACTCTTTCAAATAGCAGATTGAAAAAAAAATCTTTTAGTTTCTCTACAGCATGTTGATCCTACACCAGTTGTTTAGGAACACTAGAAACTTTTTTATACATTGCAAGTGTAAGTGCCTCTTATAATGTGTTCCTCAGAATAATGCAAATATTTTTATTAATTTTTAGACACATTTATACACATTTCAGACATATATTTCATACTCCAAATAATAATTGTCAAAATTTCAGACACATTTCATACTCCAGATGTTGTATGGTTTTCTTAATTAATTGTATTGGTGATTCATTAAAAAAATAGAGTTGGCAGTGTTGATACCACCTGCTCTGGCTTTATATTCAGAAAATATAAACAAAAATGTTATGTTTATTTATTTGTATGTTAGAAATAAGACAGTAGGTTACAATTAGAACATGATTTAGAGTAAATCATACACAAAGGGCATTCTCCCCATTTCACATGCGATCAAGACAGTGTTTGTTCAAAAAAAGAAAAAACTGATTTATTAGGATCTTGGCAGAGGTACTGCTTGCAAGGGGAATAGACTCCAGAATAGCATGGATAATCACACTCCGGTGGTATTAGGAGTTCTGTTTTTGAACAGACACCTATTATATGTGCCTTTGTAGTAGCATCTCTACTTTGATCAGGACTTAGATGCCTCAAATCACTGTTTTTCATAGTTTTTATAATCCAGTTGGCCCCAGCACAGTCATAATTCCTTGCTTTTTATATGTCTTAAAAATATACAAAATATTTCTTAAATAAATTAATTACATGCAAAAGACTGATCCACTTGACAATGTCTGCAGAAATAGTTTTTATTGAATACTTATGTTCTACATACAATTTAATTACTTCTATAACAAGAATCACCTCTGGGAGTCTTTGGGACACACCACCCAGGGTGTTAATTTACATTTCCAAGCATACTAATTGGAGTAGATAAAGCACGAGTTGCTTCGGGCTATTTCTAGACCTGCCCAAAATTCTTACTAGCAGTGCTCCTCTAGTAAAACTTCAGTAATTTAATACTAGAGGCATTAGATCTAGTTTCAAGTTAGTCTGTTGTCTCAAGACAATCCATCATTCCATCTATACAAAACGTTAACAAAGGGAAGTCCTGGACCATCCTGAATGACTTGGGTGCAACTGCTGTGCAGACAAGTATATCCCCAGTGTACTACAGAACAGCCCCAAATATACCATAGAACATAGAATCATAGAAACATAGAATTATCTGGGTTGGAAGAGACCTCCAAGATCATCAAGTCCAACACTATCACGATTACTAGATCATGGCACTAAGTGCCACATCCAGTCTTATTTTAAAAACCTCCAGGGATGGTGAATTCACCACCTCTTTGGGCAGGCCATTCCGATGCCTGATTACTCGTTCTGTGAAGAACTTTTTTCTGATATCCAGCCTAAACCTTCCCTGGCAGAGTCTAAGTTCGTGCCCTCTTGTTCTGTTCTGGTTGCCTGGGAGAAGAGTCCGACCCCCACCTGCCTACAACCTCCTTTCAGATAGTTGAAGAGAGCGATGAGGTCACCTCTGAGACTCCTCTTCTCCAGGCTAAACAACCCCAGCTCCCTCAGCTTCTCTTCATAAGACTTGTGCTGAAGTCCCTTCACCAGTTTTGTTGCTCTTCTCTGGACCCGTTCCAGCACCTCAATATCTTTCTTGAACTGAGGGGCCCAGAACTGAACACAATACTGAAGGTGTGGCCTCACCTGTGCCGAGTACAGGGGAAGGATCACTTTCCTCGTCCTGCTGGCCACACTATTCCTGATACAGGCCAGGATGCCATTTGCCTTCTTGGCCACCTGGGCACACTGCTGGCTCATGTTTAGCCTCCTGTCAATCAGTACCCCCAGGTCCCTTTCCACCTGACTGCTCTCCAGCCACTCTGTTCCCAGCCTGTAGCGCTGCATGGGGTTATTGTGGCCAAAGTGCAGGACCCAGCACTTGGCCTTGTTGAACTTCATCCCGTTGGACTCAGCCCATCTCTCCAGCCTATCTAGGCCCCTCTGCAGAGCCCTCCTGCCTTCCAGCAGGTCAACACTCCCTCCCAACTTGGTGTCATCTGCAAATTTACTCATGATGGACTCAATCCCCTCATCTAAATCATCGATGAAGAGGTTAAACAGAACTGGACCAAACACTGATCGCTGAGGGACACCACTGGTGACCGGCTGCCAGCTGGATGCAGCCCCGTTCACCAGCACTCTCTGGGCCCGGCCATCCAACCAGTTCTCAACCCAGCTGAGAGTGCACCTGTCCAAGCCGTAGGCTACCAGTTTATACAGGAGTATGCCGTGGGAGACAGTGTCAAAGGCTTTGCTCAAGTCCACATAGACTACATCCACAGGCTTCCCTTCATCCACCAGGCAGTTTACCTGATCATAAAAGGAAATCAGGTTGGTCAGACACACTTGATTTCACACTTATAATTCGGATCCTATAGTTTTACCACATTATAGACAATTTTTTAACAAATAACTCTCTGTTCACTGTGCTATAAGGTATAGACTGCACAGTATACTGCCATTTACCAAGAGTCGTTCTGGGATTTGATATTGGTTTCTGACAGTTTTGCTGTTCTTTCCCTTCACATACCTTCCTCTCTCCATTCTGCTTCAACCTCATCAATGACTGGAGAGGTGCAGTTACAAAATGTATAACTGAGATTCATGCCAGAAAAAACCACTTGGTTAGAAAGCAAACTGTAACTGATGAAACAAAAACGAAACTGATTTTCAGCAAAGCAGAAGATGGCAGGAACAGGAACAAATGATAGATGGGAGTCAAAAAGTGACAAAAAAACCCAGGAAGGTATTTCCATTAAACTTAAGGGATTTTTTAATGCCTAAAAAATTGTTTGATTCAGAAGTAATTTGTGAAGTTCTATTTAGATGAAAATTATTTCTAATCAACACTTCTGAAAAGTCAATACGTTTCTGCAAGACCACTTAAGAGATAAGGGTCTTTGAATAAATTATTTTTTAATTGTTTTATCCTTTCAGGTTGAAACAATGATTAATTATGGATGTGGGCAAAATTTAAATATCTACAGCTGTGACTCTTTTGTGCTCTAATAATTTTTTTTTCAGAACTGACATTATCTAATAAAACCCTATATTCTGACCCTATGAAATCCTGTGTGTTATGTGTTGCTTAATGAAGGACTAGGCCCATGAAGGCTTAATGAAGGACTACACAAGTTCTGTAAGATGATTATATAAGATTTTCATATTAAAGCAAATTTAATAGCTTTCTTGGACATTCATTTACTGGTGCAAAGTTAGTGCAGACTGTTATTTAGGAAAACAATGGTAAGAAAGGTATATATTTCCCTTTATATAGTCATTTGAAAATTACCTTACTGTATCAGAAACTAAGTAATTTTAAATATTCTCACTTAAACTTTTATAACTTTTATTTTTAAATTGTATATTATATACAAATAATTTACAAAACTTTTAAGAAATATTTGTGGCTTTTAAGAGTGACCCAAGCACTGATTTGTGAAGAACAGTCTCTGAGAGTGAAGAACACAAGTTCTTCTTTTACATATTTAACATTTGGTTTTGTATAAAAGATCACAATATTGATATTTCAACCAGAAAGTTATATTTTGTGAAATTGTCACTGAATCTAGGTTGAACCATTGACTGTGTTGTAGGACAATATGTGTGGGCAGTAGATCAGTAAGAGATGCAAACCTGAAGGAATTTTTACTATTTCTTTCTTCGTATGTCCTGTGGTAATTTTAATGAAATCTACCTCTGAAATGCTGTAAGCAGCATGAGGCAATCCTTTTGACCTCTACCAAATTTATTTCAAAGAGAAAAACTCCTCCTTTCTCCAAAAGAGATCATTCTTCAAGCCTGAACAATCCTAAAAATCTCTGTACTGTATTTATTCTGCAAGGAAAGGAGCAAGAAAGTTAATGAGAACAAAAAAAAAAGCCCTAAAATATCCAGATTCACCATTTATATTACTGGCAGAGAAGTCTAGTGAAGATACAGCCAGCATGTATATGTCTTTTGCTGGACAATAAGTCTCCCGGCAGCAGGAGATATCACTTCTTTTCTCCTCCCAAACAGGACTTCTCATCACTCTTCTGTGTCTTTTTGTCATAGGCTAGACTCCAGAAGATTTGACTAGAGATGGTGGCATTGCTTGTTAGAGTCTAAAGTGTATCTACATCAGATCTGCTTAGCTGCCAGCTGAGTACAACCCACCACATATAGTCTGTGTAGGGCTGTTCTATCTGTTTGGTGCTTTAGAGGACAGAGTGCTTGAGAGTCCCTCTCATAGGATCATAGGATCTTGTATAAAATGTTCTGTTTCCTCTGTTAGTTGATTCAGTACATAAATAGTGCCAACCCTCTATGAGAAATAAAGGGTAGGAAATTGGTCTATATACTGGCTTCATTCTTTGTTAGCATAGAGAGTGGAGATCATATAATCACATAATCATCTGGTTGGAAAAGACCTCTGAAATCATCAAGTCCAACTGTACCTGTTACCTTACTCCATCCCTTTAAAAAAATAATCTCACCATTTCTGACTGTATTAGATATTTTGGGATGCACATGTACAAGGTTTTCAGAAGGTACAATGAGACATGAACTCCATGTATTTGTTCGTGCTGACTTGTGTTTGAACAAGGCATGTGTCTGGCTCAAAATGATTAGATGGTGAAATTAAGAACCCATGTTCTTACATTCACAATTTTTATTTAGTTTTTTCTTGTTCTCATTTCCTAATATTTAACTTCTTCATGTCTTTGTATGATAAAGATGGAGTTTGTAGAACCACTTTTCCCTTTCCTAGTTTGTTGCATAAAAAAAGATGAATCATATACGCCTGAATTGGGTGCTTCTTTGAGATAAAGGTCATAATTTACTCTATAGAAAGGAGCTCTCTTTTCCCCCTAAATTCAGTTTCTTAAGCTCGGTGACCATGAAAGACTGATTTATATTGCTATGGTAGAGAGGTTTAATGCTGTGCTTGGTTTGAACAAAAAAGGAAGTGTGTTTGCGCTATGCAGCAGAACTAATTTTTTTTTTTTAAAGCTGCAAACCTTGAAGTTCAGACAAAAAAATCAGTTAGTTCTAAGAAAACCCATGGTTTTAGTAAAAGAAATTCATCTGCAGCTCAGCAGAATACAATGAAGTATAACCTACTTTAAGTGACATGAGGCTAAGCTGTCTGTCGGACTAAATGAAAACATTTTGTTAAATAACACTAGTTTCTAAATTACTAATCTTCATGCTGCAGCCATTCACTTGTAATTTCAGTGGCATTGAAAATGTACATTTCTTTCTACAAAACAGAAAATAGGAACAAGAATTTTCTCAGTAGAAGAGGGTGTTATATACTTAGAGAATAATTTGGACAATTTTACAGTGCTTTGTTTGTAAAGACAATTTCTGTTTCTGTCTTTAAAGAAGGTGCCTCGGAACCCAGGCGTGGGAGTGTAATTTTAATAATCACTATGAATCTGACTCAGTATAAAAAGTAGTTTGTAATGAAGTACAGAACTTCTGTAATAAAATTTACCTCATGTTGGACTTGTCAGGGAGAGAAAGAATAAAATCTGCGTGAAGCTTGAGCTCAGTCTGGAAAGATGTAGATCACTTCCTGGGTGGGGATGAATGTTCTAAACAGGATTAGAACATAATGAAAATTTATTGCATTATGTACTGAGTATGGCCATAAAGAAAAACTTAATAAAAAGTCAGCAATGGAAGTATAATGTTAAAGATGGTCAAAGTTGTTGGCTAACTGGTGGCAGGATAAAACTTCCCACAGAGAGGTAAAATGCCTGAAGTATTTAAGTACTTAATTTGGGACTTTTTTAAATATGCTCCAGGTAAAACTCTGACTCAGATATTAGGCCGTTGATATTGACAGATAGATGACTTTAGAAATGGAAAAAGGATAAAAAATTTTAAAGAAATATAATTTCTTTTTTTTAATGAAGGAAGCAGAGTGAAAAACAACTGGAGGGAGACTAAAAATAGGAGTAAAGATATATAGTATGTGTTCTAATAAAATATGAATATTATGTAAAAATCTTGAATACACAATTTTATTATTCTTTATATATTAAAAATACATTTTAACTTTATTTTGTAATTATATATTTTTTTACACATAAAAATCAGGTGATAGATAATTAACCATGTAAATGAGTAGCATAGTAATCTATAAACTCTAAGAATTGATCCTTTGTGTATTTACTCTTCAAAAGTTATTTACAGGCAGAATTCCCTTTGTAGAAATGGCTGCTGCAGGAAACTTCTGTGAGACCTGATCAAGAAGCAAAGGTTGTGTAACCTATAGTAACTGCTACCTTGTTCTCATAGATATAGGCTTTTTTTGTAGAGAACCACTCAATAGAAACAAGATTAACCAAAACTGACATTTACGGTTTACAGATTCAGTTCAATTCAAAACTACAGTTCTCTCTCCTTTCTTGGCCATCCCCTCTCACCCCAACATGTAGCAAAGGTAATCAAAGCTCATTGATCTGGAAATAAAATTGGGAAATCTGGAACAGAGGGTGATTTATGAGATATCTATTATTTTCTGTTTTCATCTAGGAAAGAAATAAGAATACACGCCTTTTGCTGTTCCACTTCCACTCGTGCCTTGAACTAGGGTGTGCAGAGTCACAGAAATTTATTAACTTAACATGCTGAACCTCAAAAACTCTTCAGTTCATTGTAACTTCTGAGTAAGAGTTTAGGTAACTTTTTATTGTTTTCAGAAATGGTTCATTTATCCATAGTCTGATTACAATCATTCAGCTCTTCCTAATGTAGCTGGAAAAGGCAAGAAAAGATCTAACAGCTTAGTTCCAACCTCTTGTAAAAAAAAATAAAATTAAAATCTTGAGAAAAAATTCTGGTTTTTTTTTCAAATAAATTCTTGCTTCATAGAACAAGACAAAACCATAAAATGAATTATCCTGAGCTAAGCTAGAGGTTTATTTAACCCAAAGTTCTCTTTGTCTCCTTAGCTAGATGCTTATGGAAGTTCAGAATAATACTTCCACCAGTGTACTCTCAGCTTTTGGCACGCTCCTACTCAAGACCTTCCAGAGTGAAAACTTTAGTTTCTCATCACCATGTTTAACAGACTTTGCTGGACGTTTTTCCTATGAATTTGTCTAATCTACTTTTGAACCCATTTCTACTTTTGGCATCCAAAATATCCGGTGGCAATAACTGCCAGAATTTGATTATACATTCTGTGAAAACTACTTCCTTCAATTTGTTTTAAACCAGCTGCCTTATAATCTCATTTACTGCCCCAATGTTTTGTGTTATGAGAAACAGCAAATATTAGTTTCTTATTAATCTGTTCCATGCCGTTCATTATTTTATATACTTTTATCATCCCCCCCGCACCTGCTCAGTGATGTTGATGTTGCTTGTTCTGTTTAATTTCTCTTTCTACAGAAGCCATTTTCTATCTCTGAGAATCCATCTTTATACCAATTATACCCTTCTTGACTGCAAGTGACAAGAACTGTATGCCATATTTGAGACATAGGAACAACACAGAGGTATTAGAGACACGGCTATACTATCTGTGCTTAATAATGCCTGAAGCTCATTTTTCCTTTTTGACTTCAGGTGAATACTGAGCAGACTTTTCCAAAATTCATATCCTGATGTCTTATCTGACTGACTAAAAGGAAAATTTGAGTCCATCAAAATGTATGAATAGCTAGAACTGTAGATCTCCATGTGCATTACTTCACAATTTTCAACACTGTATTATTTTTAGCAATTTCTGAGATTCTTTATCTCTTTTAGTCGGTTTAACATCTATTCTTAATAATTCAGTATCATCAACCATCAAGAATCTTTTTCATGTCACTACTTATCCTTCTGTTCTAGGCTTTTCATAGACACCCTGAACTGCACAAATACTGGTACAACTTTCATTATACCACCCCTTGCTACCCTTAATTCCAACCATTCATCTCTACTCCTCCTTTCATATTAGATAATTAGTTATGACTATAAAATAAGATCTTATTTCCAATGACAGTGTAAAAAGAACCCTAACAAGTCTGTGAAACAATCCTTCCTTTTGCAAATTTTTTTCTTAATATTTCTCCATTACATTTAATTCATCACATCTACTAATATTTTTTTGATACAATTTTTTGATAAAAATTCAAACCTAGGTACATGTTAATGTAGTGATACCTTGTCTTTCTTATCTAAGGGACAGAAACTGTTACCTGTAGTATTTCTATTGGGAGAAACAAATTATTTGAGAAGGACACTACAGAAAAAACCCTTCCATGTGTGGCGAAAGCAAGATGAAGTTCATCACAGACTATTATCTCATAGCAGCCATTCAAGTAAAGTTTAAACTCTCTACTGTGCACCGGACTAAGGAAATTTTACATTTTATCATAGTCTGAACATGGTCTTTCCTGACGAAAGAATATATTTTATTGAGATTAATTATTTTGTCTATGGGTTAAAAAGACTTTTTCTGGGGTCTTGATGGCATTAACAATTTCTGAAATCAACATAGTCAAGGAGAAACAGGGGAATAGAAGTGAATATTCACTTATGAGTGAATATTCATCTGCTGGTGATTTAACCTTCTAAACACTTAGTTGACAGAGAAAGGGCAGCTGTGTCTAAAATGGAAAGGTGTGATATCTCATCTTTCTGGAGTTTTCTTCTTTGCTTGCAAACAGAAGAACGAAGGTTTGTATTGAGATTCTAAAAGGGAAAGACAGGAGAATTCTTAGAGGCTTCTTACTTTTTCAGTTTTACCTAAGAGACGTATAGAATTTGTACTTCAACTTGTTTCTAACATTGAACAAATAGTATTAGACTAAGTTCAAAATAAGCAGAAGCATAGGACTATTTATTGTGGCAGTATCTTGAAACAGTAGCAGGTGAAACCAAAGAAGAGAGAGAAAAAGAAAAGAAAAAAAATTATATTGCCCTAGGTTATATTTGGGATCTAAAATTATTTTTTTTTCTCTGACAGGTAAATAACCGGTTGCTCTTAATTAGGCTAGATTTTGGGAAAGAAAATTATTATTGAAAACATCAATGGAGTAAAATATCATTTTTATCATGAGTAGTCTCTTGTAAATGTCTTAAGCTGTCTAGTTACCATGATAAATAGGTTGAGATACAGGCACACTTTAATTACTAACTGTGAAATCTGCTGAAATTGAAGTATTGCACTTGCTAAGAGCTATTAATTTTGAAATGACCCATTTAATAGTGACCCATAGTATCAAAGTACGGATTTAAATTGGTAATTAATAAAAGTCCATTTCTGAAAATGCTAACACAAGAGCTCAATAAAAATGCTAACTAGGTCTCAAATACCACAGACAGTTTATTGACATTTTAATACATATTACTTATGCTAAATACTTCGGTACATTGGAACTATGGATGAGAGGATAGCAATAGTCATATTTCCTGGCTAGGAGTTAGGAGATCAGTGGTACACTTAGTGGACTAGTTCACTTTTGTAGGTTTTAATCCTGCTTATAACGGAGGAACACGGCATGATTTCTTTTTGAAGCTGTATTTACAAAATGAACCACTTTATCTCAGACTGCAGAGAACAAGAATTCTGATTTTTTTTTTTTTTAAATGAAGAAAATTAAGTAGTTCTCATCAGGTTATATTTTAAACATCCAGGAGACAAATAAAGTGAGGTCTCCATCATTTAACAGTAAAAGTGTTACTGCTGGTATGAAGACAGAAGCTGACATATTATCTGTCTAGTTTCTGCCAACTATATATCTAGCAACTTTCAGACATTTCAGAAGCTCAGAATACCTCATAAAATCCCAACTGCGTATGTCAGGCAGGGCGGAATTTTGTCCACTGATCTGTGGGACAGAACAGATATTTCTTAAGAAAAATAGCAACTTCTATGTTAAATCATAGCCCATTTTTTTCTCAAGCAATCCAACGATTAATTAGCCCAATTCAGCAAGATATTACAGTGCATATTTAAATCTATAGGATTAGTGTGCCTTGAAGAATGATGCCCTAAATTTACAGCTACTTATATTGGTAGATGAAGTACTTTAATAGAATATTAGCATGAATCTTGAAACTGGAACACAGCAGCTGAGGTGTATTATATGTTGTTGGAAGGCAGCAAAATAATACCTTTTCTCCCTCCTATGTAAGTGTAACTTTTTCTTGTGTTAAACATCAGGTTAAGGTTGGTGATTACATGTGTATATCTTGCTCTGTCTTTCTCCTATGTACAAATGCATGGATATATATTTTAAAAAATTATAAAAAAAATATGGTCCTATGAAGACTTCAGTTTTTAATAGAAGTAAATTTTTGGGGGAGTAGTGACATTAATTCAGATTCTCTATAGCTATAAAATATCTACATTTTAAAATAATTATTTATATTCTTAATACCCACCACAGAGGGCAGCAAAATTTAAAGAGTTTCCAAATCTAGGTACTTGCAGCTACAAGTTTCTCATGCAGAATACAGTTACGTGTATAGTGAGTCACCACTGAAAACAACAGTCTTATAATGGGAGACTAGCAAAAGACTGAGCAGTCTCGAAAAAGCAGAAAATTAGAAAAAACATTTATTTTTAGGGTGTTGTAAGGTGCTTGTTTGTGAAAGAACAGTTTGTGCAAACATTGGACATTTTTTAGATTATATATTGTCTCTGTATTTTTTAGACTGCTAGACATTATCCTTTTCAAGGTCATAACCTACTGTAGATAGTGTTAGTTCCAAGCACTATGTAAATCGGTCTATTTGCACCACTTGGACTTGGGCAAAGGACTGCAGGTCAGGCATAGTCTGCTTAATTAAGTATTTGGTTTAGATATCAGTGTACTTAGAACAAGAAACCTTGAAATTAATCTTAGACACTTGTCTATCCTCTTTTGGACCTGAATGGTCATTGCATTATGAATTTAAGTAAAAACAAAACGTCAAAGCAATAGTTTTGCTTTTATTCACTGGAAATGATGAAATGGTGATTTCTCAATTATAAAATTTAATATAAAACATCAAATATGATCTTTACAATTCTGGTCATCTCAAATGTAAATATTTGAAGTCATATAAATCATATATATTTCCTTTCGGCATGAACACACTGAAGAGATAGATTTATTATCACAAGAGCAGTGGCATTTTCTCAGATTAGGGACCAAAAAACCCAGAATGTTGACCTCAGGGTTATGCTATTATCTACATGAATTTTTAAGAAAATGATGTTCCAGATTTAAAATCCAAGTTCTGTGAGGAATCTGTAGCAATGTGTTCAATGGCATTTGATTGTGTATTTTTACACTTAAATATTCTTGACTATACTCAGAGAATGTCACTAATGGGTTTTATACTTTAGAACACTCTGATTGGTCAAATACAATGTGACATAATTTAACACAGGTATTTAAATTTTGATCGTTTGACTACTTGTGTCACACATTAGAAGGTCTGAGGTTCAGTTGTTTGCTCCTTTGTTGCTTCACTTTCATTCTGCTGTTTGAGAGTGAAAAATGAGCAGTCTCTAGGCAAAGGTTTTCTATGTACCAACCTTTATTTACTCATCTTCCTGTCAATAATTATTTCCCATAGGCATGAAATCACTATAATATAATAGAAATTGCAATGAAATTTAACCAGTTACCACTGGTCATATTTTAAATCTTATTTAACAAATATCAACCTAGTTTTTCATGTAAAACTAATTAGATCAAAAGAAGCTGAAACTTCTGACTTATTTTAGATTGCTTTTAACTAACAAGAGACAAATTTTGACCTCTTCAGCTGCCTAGTCTATCTGTTGGAGTATTTCAAAGATCTCAGATGGCCTGGAATTTCAAGCTCCCATTCTAGGAAAATCTTGACATTATAAGGAGGAGAATCCAAAGAGCAAAACAGAGTTGCTGTGAGGCCATGTCAGAATAAAGTTAGAAAATACAGGATCTGGAAAGTGTTATAAGGGTTTGATCCTGACATAACTTTGACAAAACTTAAAAATGGTAACACAAGTTTGAATACTGATTCTTCATTTTTTGGACAGCTGAACTTTTACTTTTTTAACTTACTTCCTTAATCATTTCATTTAAAGTGTTTAAATCTATGTTTTCTCAATTCTTTCTGTTTGAGAATTAGATAATTCAAAATCCTTTTCTTCTAGAAGATCAGTTTCTATATTCTTACTTCATAAAAAAACCCCTTCAAAACATAGCAGCACTCATTCTGGAAATGCACAGCTCAAAGTACACAGCTCAGTACTTTGTGCTGTACCAAGAGTTCTTTTGGTCCTTAGGGTTATCATCTCATATCCAGTACACTTTTTTAACTAAATGACCCATGAAGAGTTGGCAGCTTTAGTGATTCTAAATCTATTTCTTCAGATCTCTGTCTTCAGAATGGGTGTTAGACTTTCTATAGTAAATGGAGTCTGTTTCTCAGAAGCCTCAAGTTCTCCTTCTCACCCTTTTAAAAATGTACTTGTTTGTCTACTGCGGTGCAAAGTCAAAATCTCTGTTCTGTGTTGCCTTAAAATTTATATTGCCAAGTCATAGTACTGTTTTGGGTTGGGTTGACCTTGGCTGACTGCCAGATGCACAACAATACGCTCTCTTTCCCTCCTCAGCAGGATGGGGGAGAAACTAAGATAAAAAAGCTCATAGGTCGAAACAAATACAGAGGGATCACTCTGCGATTACTGCCACAGTGAAACCAACCTTGATTTGGGGAAGATGAACTTGATTTGTTGCTAATTAAAATCTATTTGGATATAAAAAACCAAAAAAAAAGCCCCCATAAAAGCAACATATTCGCCCCATCATCTTTCTTCCAGGTTAAATATTACTTCTTTATTCCTGACTCCTCCACCTAGCATGGACAACCTACTCCGGAATGGGCTCTTCATGGGAGGCAATACCTTCAGGAAATATCCACCTGCTTTGATAAGGGATATTTTACAGGCTGAAGTGTAGATATTTGTTATGGTATTGAATTTTTTATGGGCTGCAGGGGAAGCTCTGGTCTGGCACCTGGAGAACCACCTCCCCCTCTTTCCTTACTGACCTCAGTGTTTATAGATTTGTTTCTCATAATCCTTATTTGTCAATCCTCATTCCATGCCACATTTTTGGCTTTTCTTATGTATGTTTCCCCTGAAGCTCCTCCACCTTGGCTACAGGGCTCAGTCATGTCTTGTGGTGGGTCCCCAGCAGCCAGTTGGAACAGTCTGTGCCTAGCATGGGGCAGACCTGCCTCTCCTCATAGAGACTGCCCCTTCAGCTGCCTCCTTTTAAACTGAACCTTAAGTGTACACCCAATGCATGTTAAAATAAAGCAAATAAACAACCTGCCTTTGATCTCTCTATGTTGGTATTTCCAGTCATACCAGACATAATCGGTACTTCTGAAAGGAGATAAATGAAAAGTGTGGAAGTTGCAAAATTTGATGCATAGAAATAACAAGAGGGATCTTAATTCACATAAGTTATACTTATAATTTAAAAAGTATTGTGCATTCTTTTTCCATGTTTCATATTCCACTTTTTTCTCCTAAGGATCACTGATTTGTTTGGTATCCTACAATTACCACAAAACCACACTATTGTTAGTCCGGTTACAAGACAGAAGACATAGCGCTTGCTTTTATGACTCTTTTTTTATCACAGGAAAGTGTATCACAAACACAAAAGAGGAACAAGTATATCATTTTTTTCAAGCTTAAATGATTCTTTACGTTACAAACCAAGACTTGTATAAACAAATATATTTATTATCTAAAACACTGGTCTTGTACTAAATTTGCATTAGCTAAATTGAGAAACCAAAAGAGAGGATATTGAAAAATTTACAAGAGTTGTTTCAATCAAATTCCACCAGAACCCTCCTTCCGTTCACAATGTGCGAAAATACATCTACGTGGAGAAATGAGGGCTACATGGTTATACCCCCGTCCTTCAGAACGAGCTAGCTTAAACACCAGAAACAGCACAGGATTAACAGGGGCTTTGGTTTGAACTAATTAGCTGCGATGAAGGTTATCCTCAATAGAGCATCATGTTTCATTCAGATAGCACTGGACCATGGAGATGTACCTACAATATGTATAAAACCTTGCAGGACCAGAGTGTAATTTTCATACCACTCCAACAAAGAAGCCCTATGTGGGCCAATTAATACTCAGCTATGTTTTCAGCCAAAGGTGAAGCACAGCCTTGAATAACATAATATTTTAGTGTGATAGAAAAAGATAATAAAAAATTAAACCTTACCTGTGCTAAACCCGTGATTGTTTGGTGTTTATTTTGTCGACCGAAATTGTTTCATCTGAGTGAACAGATCCTGTAAGTAAGACAGCCTGCATTAGGCATAACATCTTAGCTATTTATTGTCATCTAATGTTAACAGGGTAATCTTTAAGAAATTACTCTAACTTTCTCAAAGTTAAGATAACAGGGCACCGCAACTTCAGTTGTTTAGGCTTTTGAAGTAGAATTCATTATTCTGAATTTGTTTCATACTTTAGTATAATGTATCATGTGTGACATATAAACAGACACCCAGCAGAACACAAATTATATGAAATAAAACTTCATCTGTGCTTAGAATTAAAACCCACGCTTTCTTTAATGGATAGAAATGAATTCAAAGTTATTGAAATATATATCTCTGCCTAACAATCAATTTTTGAAGAAAGTTCTGCTTTGCTTTTTCTTACTCACTTTTGAATACATAATGTCACACATTAGATGAGCACAATAGAGAAAGCTCCACTTGGAGTCCGGTATCTTTGTCTAAGTTACTCTGTTATGAAGGATATGACTTATGTTGTAATCTGAACTAGATATTGGGTCACTCAGGCTATGTTTGTACTACTAAATATGATGGCTTAGTGAACATTCTTTAGTTTCAAGGTTAAGTAGCATGCCACAATTTTTCTACCGGTATGAGTTTCATTCTCCCATAGGACAAGGCTGCCTACTAGAAATGGTCCCGGGCCAAAATTATATTTTCACTAATGCCCAGGCATCGTTGTGTGTCATTTGGTACAGGCTAAAACTACACCAGAATACATTACGTATGCAATATTTACACAGCCCATGGCCACACTGACCATGTCTGATGGATCTGTTGCCTCTCCAAGCAAAGTAGTACAAAACAATTAGTATTCACATTGCCTAGGGACAGTCCTTTTCAAAACAGGCTGTCTCTACTGCATGATCTAGCTTACTTGAAATTTTCTTGACTCCGTGTTAAGTCTGGTCCCTTATTACTCTTAGGTGTCTGGTCCCTTATTACTCTTGGGTGCAAGTCTTCTTGATGTTTTTCAGTATCTGAAATGATTCTAAGGCTGACACTGTAATTAACAATTTTTTTTTTAAGTACTGAGAGATTAGGAGAATGATGTGATGAAAGGGGTGGAGGAAAATGTTTAGGAAGAATGTGTAGAAATGAAGGAGTCAGACCTTTTCAGGCAGGGTGTTCATCCATCCTGCTTTACTGAAGAGTAAAAATGTAGCAACTTAGAAGTACAAACTTTGACATATATTTTCTAAATATTTGATATTTAAGGCTCTCCAAATAAAACCAGAATATATCCTAAGATTAGGTCAATGAATTTCCATCTCATGCTACCAAAGAAGTGTTTTTTGTAGTAGATATAAAAGAGATATTTTTAAGGAAAAAATAATTGGGAAAACAGTTTTAAAGTTTTCAGACTAATAATTTTCATGGGTCACACAGTTCAGACTGTTATTATTTTTCTCCAAGCACACTATGCTCTCATAAAAATGTTGACACAGAGATAAAAATGGGTAGGAGATAACAGTATTTTCTATGATTTATAGTTTCACCAATGATGAAAGTATTGTTTCTTGTTATGATTTTATTAGTTTAAATAAATATTAAAACTTATAATGACATTTATCTGACCAGTGATTTTTCTTTGAACACAGGCTTAAAATTAGCTGAAAAGACTGTTTGAGTTCTATATAGTTCTAATATCAACAGATCATAGAATCTCATAATGGTTTAGTTTGCAACAAACCTTTAAGGTCAAGTCCAACCATAAATCTAATACTGTCAAGTCCACCACTGACCTATATCTGCTACATCTACACGTCTTTTAAATACCCCCAGGATGGTGACTCCACCACTTCCTGGGGCAACCTTTCCCAATGCTTGACAAACTCCTGCAATAATTTTTCCTAATGTCTAGTCTATCTCTCCTCTGGTGCAACTTGAGGCCATTTCCTCTCATCCTATCACTTGTTACCTAGGAAAAGAGAATGACACCCTTCTCACTACAATCTCCTTTTGGGTAGTTGTGGAAAGTGATAAACTTTCTCCTCAGCTTCCTTTTCTCCAGACTAAGCAACACCAGTTTCCTCTACTGCTCGTAAGGCTTGTTCTCCAGACTCTTTACCAGCTTTATTGTTCTTCTTTGCATATACTCCAGCACTTCAACGTCTGTCTTGCAGTGAGTGGTCCAAAAGTGAACACAGCATTCAAGGCATGGCCTCACTAGTGCTGAGAATAGGGGAACAATCACTTCCCTAGTCCTACTGGCCGCGCTATTTCTAATACAAGCCAGGATGTTACCAGTCTTCTTGGCCCACCTGGGCACACTGCCAGCTCAAATTTTGCTGTCTGTTGACCAAGACTCCTGGGTCCTTTTCCACTAGACAGCTTTCCTCGAGGCACTCCCGCCCAAGCCTGTAATCTTGCATGGAATTCTTGTGACCCAAGTGCATGAACTGGCACTTGGCTTTTTTGAACCTCATACAATCAGCCTTGGCCTGTCAATCCAGCCTGTAATACACAGGTGGGACACTACTTATGTATAAAACCAATAAGGTTTTTTATGTCTTGTTTTTTCCCCAAAAAATTCTCTGAATAGCAATATACCCTATTAAACAGTACATGATTTTCCAGTGTTCTTTTAAAACAATCAAAATTATTCTGCTTCCTGCTACTTAGGTGTAGATTTGAAATTTACAGATAAAACCTGATGTCATGGAGCCCGTGTTCTCTCTTGAAATGTAAAGTTGGATGTGCAGCAGTGCCAGTCAAATGGATAATGCAAGTACAAATTATGAATTCATTTCCTACTTCACATTGTCCTTTTCCCCTTCTAAATGAAGTAAGTACTAATGGTAAAGTTAACAGGAAACTTGTCATATATAATAAAATTTAGAAACTTACAGGAAAAAAGTATGGTCATTATGGGTTTTTTTCTATTCTTTATCACTGTAATTATTATAGTCCTCATTGGTAAATCTCAGTGATGTTTTTGACATGTTAATATATTCAATATTATTCTGAACTTTTCAAATCTGACCCTCTTGATTTATTTCTGCAGGCTGTAAAATTAACTGTCTGTTCTGTTTGGAGAGCACTTTAGTGGAAATAGAGTTAACAATTTGCTCTTCAGAAGGTCTTCCTTGATCCATCTTGAGGAAAAATTCCTTAACCCTCCTCTGCTCTTCAAATGAACTGAACATAAATGTTCCTTTATTCCATAAAACCAATGAAGATTTACACATTAAATCACCTATAAATAGAAAGTCCAGTTAGTCATATCACAGTGATGAATGGATATTTTAAGCTTTGGATGAACATTTCCATTTCTTATGGTGCATGGTAAGTAGAATTCAAAATCACATCATCATCTCCTGTACACAGTGAGAAAATTCTTCTCCTTGTGTACAAATAGAGAAGCTTTCAAAAGAAATTTAAAACACAAAGAGAAGGAAAAAAATGAACGTGGTAAATAAACTTAGGAAAAGAAAAACAGTCCCTAAAGATGAAAAAACATACAAAAAGCTATTATGATACACTAAAAAAAGGGTTACTTAACTATTGGTTATCTAATTATCTTTGGAGGCAATAGAATTGAAGGCGGAACTAACTATTCTTCAAGCTGGTTTTATGACTTCTTTTCAAACACAGTCTTCTGAATTGACATTATTGGTGTGACTATATTTATTCTGTTCCAGCCAAGCACACTGAAAGTTAAGAGAATATATCATGTCATATCAGACTTGTGAAAATTAGTCAAATAGATTCTATAATGCCAAAAGAAAACCAAAAGCAGTAAAATTGTCATGTCATTCAAATTATGTGGCATTCATTATAAATATTCAATAGATCCTGAACATTTAACAAGCCAATTTAGCTAGTACATTAAAAAAAAGTAATTAATACATTGTGTTACAAACTAGATATAGCTGGTAACAGACAGTTATGTCCTAAAACATCAGGGTAATTTAATTTGATATGTAAAACCAGACCTGCAAGAGTATGCAATATTCTTCCTTTTTTTGTGTGTCAGGAAATGCAGAGCTAGCTGCAGGAGGTATATATGATGGTTTGCAATTTATTATATTGTACTAAATTCTATTAACATCGTACATGATTAGCACATTAACACCTTACTTCTAGAAGACTGATTTTAATGAATCATCACGTTAGTCAGGATAATAAATCTTTGCAAAAGCTATTTCTTCTTCTATAAACACTTGGATTTCCCCATTCTTCCCACTCAACAAAAATAAAAACAGAAGAGTGTGTTTTATTAGTCAGTAGCCATTGTGAACATTTAAATATGGTTTTGCTAGAGACTGATAATACAGAAATCTTTTGGTATGGGGAAATCGCCACAATCAATTATTTGCTACAGAGATGTCCAGCAAAGGATCTTCTTTGAAAAGACAGTTGAGTTGAGCTAACTAAATTGAAAAAATGTAATTCCTCCTTCTGATTCACACTCCTATACAGCTCCTCTGTGGCTTCAGCCCTCCTGCATGATTAGTCCTTTGACAATCTACAGGATTAAATGAAAATCAGCAACATCACATTACTGAGGAGCACCAGAAGTAGCATAAAGTTGTTGAAAGGGTGAGGGAATGGTGGGATGGGACAGGACGACTTCTCCACTCTGTGACTGTCATATGAATCCACAACCTTAGCCCCTAATCTCAGGGTGTTAAAGAGTTAAGCACTAGTATCAAGTAGAAAAACATTTGAAACTAAGTTCTGAAAAAGATGTGGTCATTTTGAAAAAGACTAAGCAGTAAAATCTGAGTTTAAAGGGAAGCCATTTTTCACCTAATATTTTTTGTGGGGAAAAAACCCCAAAACTCAAAACAACCGTTGAAAAATCCTTCTAACAAAATTAAAATACCTTTCCAACAAAAGTTAAAGATTTACACATCTTTTGACATCACCTGTTTTGACTGTTTTCTTCATAGTTTGATCAGATATATCAGTTTTTCTTGTCTTCTATAAGTACCCAAATATAAATGCCCTAAGGCATATTCATTTAAGGAGGAGCTTTCCAAAATGACAGCAGATCCTTTCTGATTATGCTCAAAGAAATCCAGTTCAGCGTACTGGCCTTTTTTTTTTCCTTTCAAATAGCAATTCAAATGATCACTCCAACCTCATCTACATGCAACTGTCTTGAAAATTAGTGGTGTCATAAATGACTTAAAAAAACAATTGAGAAGCTAAAAAAACCCCAGAAGGCCATTTTTTCTAAAGATTTCTCAAACTTATCTGATCAAATTTATTTTCAGCAAGATTATTCTTCCTTATTTTTGTGTTTATAAACTTATAGAAAAAGCGCAATATAAAAGAAAATATTTCCAGTTCTGTATCGTTTTTCTTCCTATGAAACTTTATGCTTATCAGAAATGTAGTTTCCAAGACACTATGCCTTTTTCTCCAGTGTCAGGTGTTATGTCTCAAGACTTTTGTGTCTTCTTGAGTAGTTACCAAAAAAAAAGATTAGCATTTTCTGGGAAAGATCTAGGTACAAACATACGTTGCATTGTTTCATGTAGCACAGGATCACAGTGTTTCAAGAGCAGTCCCGGAAGACAGAAACTTTCTCGTGGATGCTTGGCTGAATTTCAGGGAAGTGCCTGTTCTCAAATTCAAAAATAATCTGACAGATATTTTTTTCACAGGATTCAGCAAAATGATGTTAAAACATCTAAACCACTTGTCTAGTCTGGTGGCAACTTTGTTTGCCTGGTAACCAAAGAGGAGTGGAAAGAGAAGGAAAATATAGCCTACCTAAGACAAAGAAAAAACATAAGCATCCCTTATTTTAGCCATGAAAAAAAGTGTACATTTAACTGTATAAAGTGTCAGTTGTCAGTAGTAGGACAGCTATGAAAAACAGAAGTGAAAGAAAAATCATTGCATGTATTTGACATGTTAGGAGAAGCTTGAACAAACCTGGTACCATATTTGGGCAAGTTTTTAATCTCTCTCTCCACTTGCAACTAGAATTGCTGCCAGAAAGAGGATTACTACATTGAACAATTTCTATAGCTTGAATATGGAACTCCTAGTGATTTAAGTAAGAAAATTTGTCACATTATACTTCTGAAGACAAGCAATCTTGGAATGAGGACATGGCATTTCACTCTCTGTGCTATAACATAGTTGTCTTTTAACATGTCACTGGGACTTGATTTTTTTTTTGTAATTTTAAAAGTTCATTAGTGAGCTAGACATGAACTAAGATTTATTAATTCTTTGGGTGATTGAGATAATTTGTCTTATTGTTTTAGTTTACCTTGTTTTCAATTTTCTCTGTTTTCTGTAGGCTATTCTGTTATTTCATATGTGACTTGGATTAGATCAAAATTTCAGATTTAGTTTTCAGAAAGTCTTCTTCCACTTTGCTGTGATTCTGAACAAACTATTTATAGCAACACACATAATATTTATATTTCTTTCAGCAAGAGTCAGCACTCAAACTATTATGATTTAAACTTACAAAGTCCTAGAGAGTTCATTTTACAGGAAAGCCAAGATGCATTGAGTAAGTTTTTACTCAAAAAAGTTAAGATGCTTGCATGGCTATTACCCATCTTTAACATCTTTGTATCCTGTTATTTCAGAGTCTTTTATTTGATGGAAATAAGGAAAAAATTTACTGCATATCAGTGCCAAAGAGTGAAGGCAGCACTTTGTTGGGGTTTTTCTAAGTAAAAATTGATAAAAAATATTGTGATATATGTTAACATATGAATTAAATAGGAAACTAATTTATGTTTGTTTTCCTATTTAATTAATATATTACAGCATTTTAGATAACATTTTCATAAAATATTTTTGAGGAAGTTAATCGTAGGAATATTTTCAATATATCTGTTCGTATCAGTGTTATTTAGTCCTCAAGTGATGCAGAAAAGGATTTATATAAACTGCATTCAAGCAAATCACAAAACTTCATTGTGAAGTCATATTAGAAGATGTTATGAATAATTATCTTAGAAATATAATTTGTTAAAACGTAAACGTAAAGAAAAAGCTACATTTTTCCTTTGTTGGGAAGGGAATTAAAATCAGAATCTCTGGGCTTCCTTGCGTTACTTTAATAGGATATTATTTTTCTATTTCACCCCTTCCTGTAGACATGGAGAAAAGTGAGCTCAATGATGAGTGGAAAGGAAGTTACATGGAAATGGCTGGAAATTTTTTTTTAAGAGTAGATCGCTCAAAACTCCTGCTTATGTTGAGCTATATTTTGCACACATATGAGGGTTTTTTAGTCCAAATTAGCTTTAAAAGCACTTCAAAATATTGACTTTTTTCTTGGATATTTCCTATGTTGACATGCCCATACAAAGATACTGTCAGCAAAAGTACTTACTTTCGTGAATGTATTTTATTGGTTCTTACTATTATGTCCAGATTCGAGATTTTATTGTTTTATTGATATATGTATACAGTGATGACATTAAATAAATCTGGATTTTTTCAGGCTTTGTTACTATTTGAAAATAAAATAGAAGTAGTAATTTTATTGCATTCTAGCAAGAACAAAGTGACCACGTTTTACAGTACTACTAGCGTCACTCGTGACACATTGAATTATTCATATTGATGTCAAATACATCAGCAACATAAAATAGGGAAAATAGGGAAAAGATAAACCAGTGACTTACACTTTGCATGCAAATCACAGTTCTTTTGGGGGTTGAGTACACTTATTTTCCTTGCATTTTTTAAATAATTTATTTTCTTTTATTTTATGCACGAAGCAGACCTTTATGCAGCTGCCCTTAAACTTCCCCTGGATCAAATGCTCTGTACAGTTGTTTATGTGGGCCAGCATAGTTTCATTCTTTCATCAAGAGAATGAATCACAGCTCCCCAATTTGTTCTATGTCACACCAAAGAGATACAAACTATTCCCATCATGAACTGAATGCTCTTAAAGGCAAATTATCATGCTCTAATAGTGATAATAAAACAAGACAGCATTTATTAAATATCAAATCGTAAGCTAAAGTCCTGTAGTTAGAATGCCCAGACTGCACAAAGGAAAGCCTTTATTACGCAAAGCAACATAGGACAGCTGCAAACCATTTATTTCCCTATGGGTTCCCAGAGTGCTGTTCCATTTACTCTTCTGTGGCAAAGCTGGTTTAAAAGATCACTTTTCTATCATTGCTTGCTCATTCTTGCCCCTGTGCTAGAATTCATCACTTCATTGTAGAAGTGCAACTGTTTGTAATGTGCTGTAAAATGGATCACTGACGTGAATAACAAACCTTGGAAACTCTTTTATTAACCGAGTTCATTTCAGGGATCTATTGTATATTTTGGCCTTACAACTGTTTTCAGCAGCACAAAAGACAGGGTGGTGAATGAGAACAAGCAGTAGGGGTTCAAGGTGTGTGCATTTGTGTGGGGAGTGAGGACCTCTTCAATTAGCTTCACTTTCAAAGAAAACATATGTGGAGATACACTCTTAGTCTTTCACCTGCTTTCTTCTTTAATACAGCTTCTATTCACTTTGTTCTTTTCTTCTTCCCTCCAGGGGGGGATTTACTGCTTGAAGCAAATATCTTGCAGTTGAAAATCCCATTCTTTTCTGCAAAGTATAATTTTTCATGTAGGAGGCCAGCATTCAGTTCCCAATATCCCTGAATACACTACCATAACTATCTGCACAATATAAGATCTTTAACACATTTTTTTCCTTTATTTCAGATGTGGAGAGAAAGGGAAACTAAGGTGGACATAACGATATTAAATGTATGCTAACACTCTCTACACAGTCAGTCCTGTTTCTACTGTAATTAACAAACTTCTCTTTTACTTTAAAAGGAACAGATTGCTGATGAACTGTATATAGACTGAAAGAGTAAATCAAAACAATGTTTTACATGAGCGGTAATCTCAAATTTCATGCTAAATCTTATATTTTCCTGAGATAATTCCTCCAGTTTAACAAAATTTAAGAAAAGAATGCAAACTAGTGCAAGTATGAGATCCCAAGATCCTAGACAAACTTTTGCATACAAAAATACTGAGAAAAGACTCAGTTTCTGTAGAAAAATCCTAACTTATGGATTGATTTATTTTTAAATTCAGATTGGGACAATGGTTTGCGCTGGTTTTGTTTGAGATAGAGTTCATTTACTTCATAACAGCTAGTATGGGGTTATGTTTTGGATTTGTACTGAAAGCGGTTTTGATAGTATAGGGATGTTTTTGTTATTGCTGAGCAGAGCTTACGTAAAGTCAAGGCCTTTTCTTCTCACACCAGCGAGGTTAGGGGTGTGCAAGAAGCTGGGAATTAATACAGTCAGGACAGTTGATCCCAAATGAACAAAGTGATATTCCATACCTTCTGATGTCATGTTCAACATATAAAGCTTGGGAAGAAGAAGGAAGCAGTGGTACATTTAAAGCAGGGGCATCAAACACATGCAGGCCAAATCCAACCCTCCACCGCGTTTTATCCTGCCAGCACCTTGTTCCTATCCAGCAGCAGCACCGAGCTCCTTGCCCCTGCGCTCCTGCCAGAACCGGTCACATGTGCAGCGTGTGATGTGCATTACGCTGCAGGAGCAGGAGAATGGCAGAAGCCATGAGTTTGAGATCCCTGATTTAGAGTGATGGTGGTTTTCTTCCCGAGAAACTGTTATGCGTGATACAGCTCTGCTTTTTTTTTTGAGATGGCTGATTCAACTCCATTTTGGCTTTAGTTTTTTCCTAGCTTCATCCCTAGATGCTTAGATAATGTTTCTCTATTTCTCCCAGGTTACCTGTCCTTGCTTCCACTTTCTATCAGCGTGTTTGAGTTTGGCCAGGAGCATCTTGTTCACCTGCACAGGCCTCACGGCATTTTTGCCTGGCTTCATATTCATCAAAAAGGAACTCTCTTCATCTTGGAGGAGGTCAACTTTGAATATTAACCAGCTTTCTTTGGCTCCTCTTAACTCCAGGGCCTCATCCCATGAGATGATTCTGAGCAGATCTTTGAAGAGGTCAAAGTCTGCTCTCCTGAAATCCAGAGCTGTGAACATGCTTTTCGTTGTCCTCAGGATCCTGAATCTTACCATCTCATGTTCACTGCAGCCAAGGCTGTCTTTGACCTCCCTTTTCAAAACAAGACCCTCCTCATTAGTGAGTATGAGGTCCAGTAGACCAGCTTTCTTCATTGGCTCCTCTGTCACTTGGAAGAGGAAAATATCATCAGTGCATTCCAGGAACCTCCAGAATTGCTTATGTCCTTCTGTGTTGTCCCCACCTTCTATCACGGTGTTTGTTTAAATCCCCCATGAAGACCAGGGCCTGCAAACCTGAAGCTGTTCCTATGTGTCTGTAGAGGGCCTGATTCACTCATTCTTCCTGCTCAGGTAGATTATAACACCCACTATAACATCACCTCTACTTGCCCTGTATTTTACCCTAACTCATACGTTCCCGGATATCACAGTATCACAGTATCGCAGTATCACAAGGTTGGAAAGGACCTCTGAGATCATCAAGTCCAACCTATAACCCAACATTCAACACCAACCATAATCTAAACCATGGCACTCCTCTGAACACATTCCAGTATCCTAACATCTTTCCCAAACTGGGGAGCCCAGAACTGTACACAATATTCCAGATGAGGCCTGACTAGTGCCGAGTACAGGGGGACAATAACTTCTCTGGTCCTGCTGACTACACTATTCCTGATGCAGGCCAGAATGCCATTGGCCTTCTTGGCTCATGCACTCCCGCACAGAGCTCCATGCACTCCAACTGCTTTCTCACATAAAGGACAACTCCTTTTCTCATATTCTCTTCCCGTCATTCCTAAAACACTTGTACCTTTCCCTTGCAATGGTAGTAAATCAACATAACCCAAGCCTTTTTTCAGACTGTAAGTACACATTGTGAGATTATCGGGTTTTGTTTCCATTTTATCTTGTCTCTGTTTTTATATCTGGATCATTGCAACCAAGATTCATTACGTATTCAAAATCTGCTATCCAGTCAGCAATGATTTCAGTTTGTGGTACAGGCAGCTTCAGTAGTGTTGGTGGAAGGAGCACTAACAGTAAAAATAATTCTTATTTATTAAATAGGATATGAAATATCTACATGAGAATTTCAATAATTCTCATAATTCCTATAATGAAAAAAGTGAGAGCCCAACTACAATAATAAATTAAGCTAGATATAAATCAGAATATCTTAACTGTTTTGTATTATTTTGTTTCAGTTAATTTTCTGGGTTTTGTTTCTGATTATTAAGGCATCTCAAAAACTACCCTGTGTGAAAAGAGTAGATGATAAAACTAAGTTCTCCAAAGTAGAGTTCTTCATGCTTTTCTTTTCCTTTTTGAGAATTCCAGTTTGCTGCCTAGATGAAGTACCACAATGCAACATTACATTATGAAATATTCAGATACAGCACATAAATTGTAATTTATGGGCAGTTTCCTAGAGCCTATGTGTAAATTGTGTTGTTCTGGGAGACCAACTGGATTTAACTGTAGCCAAGTTTCAACATTATATCTTCTTTTAGACAGTATTTCTTATTATGAGTACTAGGAGTTTTATATCTGTTTTTCAGAATGGGTCAAGACTTTTTTATGTTGTTCTGTGTCTGGTCAGAAGACTTGCAGTGGAGTTTTGCCCATCAGAAAATGGCAGTTTGTTGAAGTCACATAGTTTGCTGATTTCAGTGAATCCTGTCTGATAAATAAAACTAGCCTCACTGTTCTGACTTCTAGGCAGCCTGCCTGCCTTTCCATGTTGGACACTCTCTAAGACAGAAGGACTTCCAAACATAGTGTCGAGCTGATTCCAAGGAAGTCTAATGTGACACAAGTCTCCTGAAACTTACAAATTCTTTGGATACTTCATATTGCAAGCAGCCAATTCCATGATGCAATGCTGGATGTAAGATTCCTGTCTATTTAAGGCCTTCTGCCCCCCTAGTTTGGAGTCTTTCTACCCAAGATATTTTGAAATATCCCATTCTCCCCCATTCCCCCACAAGGAAAAAAGGTAATTAAAAACAATTAGTTTTTTTTCCTAGAGTCTTATTTTACTAATTATTTATTTAACTTCTGTAACTAGGTACTTTCTACATAAGTTTTTCCTTACAAGCTGGTTTCTCTAAGGATATTTAAAAAAATATATATTTTTATGTTCTTAGAAAAAATACAGCCTTTTGCACCATATTCACTGATGATTTCTATAAACAAAGGTTGGATGCAAATTAGAAATTAGAAAAGTTTTTCCTATAATAAACTTTATGCTTTACATTCTTTTTCATGCATACATCTCAAAAGTTATATATAACTAGTAATTGTTGATATTTTCCAAATAGAGAAGACAGAATTTAAAGCCTATGTCTCTGTAAGGTGCTACAGAAATGCAGCTATCACAAATTCATAAAAATAGAAGGTAGCTAAATTTTGCATTCAACAGAAAAGTACTACAGAGATCAGATAAAATTGTTTACCTTTGGCTTTTGTTTTTCTGGTTTAGTTTCTTTTTTTCAGTGAAGCAAAATCAAAGAGAGATGAAATTTCTGTGAGATTTGGATTCACATTTCTGGAAGGTCAGTAAAGTATACAATTCACCTTAAATGAAATGGAATTTGACTTTTTATTTCAGCCTTAGTTTTTATCCCTGTTCATAACGATTTCTTAGCAGATAGCCAGTCACAAGATTAATAGAATTAATTTTTTTAAAAAATAAGCTTGTACTCACTGACAGCTAACTTGATATTTTCCCCTTTCTTTTGGAAGACAGTAAACAGAAAAAATGCCTGCAGCAATACAAAGAAATCTAGCACATTAAAGAGGGATTAGCTTCAGGAGGCTATGACAGATGTAAAGTGCTTTGCACACATTGCTATGTAATGTTCAACATATGTTGTCAATTAAAAATTGCTTAAGAAATATTTAACCAGGCAAAGCTAACATACTCCTAGTTTGTAAGAATATATTGAGCTTATGCATCACTGCTCCTCACTTTAATTTTTCAGTTTTGCTGTAAGCTGAGGCAAATCTTATGTAACAAGACTCTCATCTAAGTTTATGTTTTAAATTAACAATTTAATTCAATGTACTGGAAAGAAACATTTGTTTCAACTTTTAGTAACATCATGACTGGATAATTTATCAGGAAGAGGATTTAACTTGTTAAAATTTAACTAGTTAAAATTAGTTTTATGCACTAAAGTGCATAAATCATTTGATAAATTTGTAAAAATAGGCACTTAACTACATTCAAGACATCATAAGGTTTTGGCACATATTTTAACTAAATTTTCCTAATGCAAGGTGTATGATACAAGCTCCTAGTTTAAACTGCTATTTTGTCATCTTCCTTATCTACTAGACTCAAATCTTTCCCTGTGCAATTAATCTGTCATCCTTCTTTTTCATTTTCGTCTTTTCTTTATTCTCCTAAAATGATGTTTTGTGTCTTAATCAGTCTACAAATAGCCAGAGTATTCTCTTTCTTCTCCCAAAAATACAAGCTCTTTTTTACACAACTGTACCTCAAAACTTCCATTCAAGAAACTAGCAAAATTCTTTTTGAACTTTGATGTCTCACGATCTCGCCACAAAAATATGGTCCTAATATTAGAAATTCCTGAAAGCATCATTGTTGTGCTGTTCCTTTGACCACAAATGAAGAACCTTTTACACCTGAGAGAACAGAGGTCTGGAGTCATCCATGAAAAATACTGTTTATGACTGTGGAGTGTATATTAACTTTGTGTGGAGGAAGAGAGACTGAAAGTGTGGAAGAAATCAACAATGGGTCCACAGAGATTTCACAGTATCTGGTCTTCCACACTGAATCCTGAAGATTAATTCCTGGGATGTATTCACCTCTTAGTTAAAGTCTGTAGTTCCACTGGAAATAATATTTTTGTCTCAAATCTCTTCTGGGTGAATTACATCTCCAGTCAGAAAAATATGAGAGTGTTTAAAAATAAAAGTTAGTGTTTAGTCCAAGAATCTTAGTACTTGTTAAACACATATTGCAGGCTGCCACGTACATTACCTGCCAATCAAATGTCATCCCAACTCCTACTTCCCTTTAAATAAGACATGAAAGTACTATAGAGGTATTCAGAGAACTGTGAACCGTATGTGCCCTTACAATGTGTTGTTAATGCAGGAATTCATGCTAGATTGCTGTGATGATAGATATTTGACTGTAAATTGAACTATTAACTAAGAAAAATTGAAACATATGTTCAAATGTTGCAATATACTTCTACTTAAAAGAACAGTATAGAACAGAGTGACTTCTGCCTCAGTAAAACATTAAAAATATATAGATATATAAAACTTGAACTACTGAGTAATTACTTCTGTTCTTGACCTTTGTTTTTCTCCTTGGTTCCTCTTTTGTATAAATACTATGTGATTAGAATTATAAACAGAAAAAGTGACAAATATATTTTATTGATCCTAAGAACTGGTAGATCATGCTGTACAATCCCGTTTGAAATCCAAATTATATGCATAACATATTGTCTTTGATTTTGACTAAAAAAAATACTGAAGTCTGAGAAGAGCATCACATTTTAAGAACTTTACTATTATTCAAATAAAGCAGAGAAGCATTTTGATAATGGGAGGAGTTTTGTGTTTGTTGTATATTCTTGGCAGAAAACTTCCAGTGTTTAAAGCCTGATATTGTGAAATGAAACTTTGTTAGTTTCTTAGGTTCACCTTTCAGTATTGTTTGGTTAGAATAATCTATATGTTCACAAGGAGGATTGAAAACCATGTCGGCTTTGAAAGTCTCAAGGCACGGTAGCTTATCAAGAGAACAGGTAAGAAAACTTAAGAAATCATATTAAGTATTTTAAACCTTTTTGCTTGTCCTTGCAGGCTTTGCCTAGGGCATCGTACCAGGAAAGGTAGACTACTGTGAGATTTATCACCTATGTAGAGAGTTTGAATTGACATTCACACAAAGAAACGGAAAATGCATGTGCTGACCTAATCGTGGATAAGGAAGTTATGTCATTCTCAAAGTTTAAAATTATTTTCTGTATTGAAGCTTAATATAAAATATAATTATTTTCTTTATAAAGAGAAAAGGATCATCAATATTCTTAAACACTACTAAAAGGTAACACTTGGTGGTTCTTTTGTATCTGATTATCATTTTGTATAGTGTGTTTTAATTTTTCTTGTTACATTAAATTATGTTTATTAAAGGTCAGTTTCAAATTAAAACACTCTCCTCTTTGTATTATGGAAAGGTTGTTGCATGTATCAAATCCATTCCACAAAAACTCCATGTCCTGATTTCTGCCTTTTTTCAGGTACTAGTTACCTTATATTCTACTTACCTTTTTTGATTTGTCAAAAGCAAAGTCAAACATAGTTGGTGTTAATGTGTTATATATTGCTGCAAATACCTGTATAGAGGTTTGCTAAGATACACAATAGCATTCATATTTGTTTAATGAGTTTTTTACCAGGATATGTAAGGACAGTTTTGCCTCTAGTTAAAAAGTTGATTAGCTTCTGAAATAAAGAATATATGCCTTTAGAATTGATATTCAGCTTTGTGGTGGCATTTGCAAATCTTGAGAGCCAACAGTAACCAGAATAGGTTTACTGACTTCATCACTGTCTTCACCTGAGCAATGCTAATTAATGCTAGGTGTGGATTTGAACCCAATATGCATATATTTCTAAGTCATCGTGTTTTTGTGAGGGTTCTGCTAGTCTACAACAGTTTGTTCAGTCATAACAAAATTAAAAAATTAGAGAATCATAGAGTGGTTTGGGTTAATGTTAATGCCACACTACATTGCAACGTTGTTGTTACGGCATCTTAAATGTATGTAAATCCTTAACGCATCTCTGTAGAGTCAATCTCCCACAACAGTAGTGAACTTCTTGAAACTAGGGCTCTCTCTTCAGCCTGCTAATGCATTTAGTGGCTTGTACCAGCTGTAGAATGGTTAATTGTATTGGATTTTGCCTCGATGATCTACATGTGTCAAAATCTTTTGTCTGCTATTTGTTTTTGACGTGGACTGCTTCTATGGAAATGGTCATACCCTCTCTACCCCATCAGGCTGAAACATGCATATCAATCTCCTCAAGTTGCGCTTAGAAGAAAGCAATCGTAGGGGGCAGAGGCATGGGGGCAATAGACAAAGAATTTACAAGACATCTTCTTTTTTCATTCTGTTCACAACCTACTGCACCTAGCTCTCACAGCAGAGGCTGTTGTCTGAAACAAATTTGACTGTGCTGTGCTTTGAACTTTCATTATTTTATTGCAAAATCTGAATCAAAGGTTTTTTTCATCTGCCAGTTTAGACATCTAATAGAAAGTGAAGGTTTACAATGGCACAGAAGTGGCTGAACACATAGTGACAATTGAGTTGGAACTGAAGAGTTCCCTTATGGAAGATTTGGTGCTGTCAGAACTATCTGTCTAAACCTGGGTGATGAGAACACATTTTTAACCCTTTGGAAAACTTTAATCCAAGTCTTCCACTTGACTTTACTTAATAATATCTTACGATGGCTGTAGACAGGCATGAAAAATCCTAATGTGCAGTGGCCTCCAAGTGAAAAAAATCAGGTTTAAATAACAATAATATGCATCCAATTTCTATATACACAAGAGTATGCCCCAGAATGTGGGCAACTGGAAAATATCTAACATGAAAGGTGTCTGAAATGCAAATGATAAAATTAGAGACAGACTTATATGCTTGGTTTCTGTCATTTCTTCTTCTTTCACAGATAGGAATCTTAAAATAGTCTTCTGCCTGCTTTAAATTTTGCATTTCTTTTTATTTATTGCCTGTTACAGTTTTTAAATTAGGAAACAAATTGTTAATTAATTTGACTAATTACTACCTATTAAAGTAATTGTTATTACATAGTCCCTGCAAGAGAAAATTCTTTCAGTTTCTACTTCCAAAATATTTAGTCATTTGTACTCCTAAATCTTCAACAATGTAGTCTGACTGAAGTTTTATACTGCTGGAGGAAATCATTCGAGGAAATCATTTAAAAAATGAAGAAGTGACTGGTATCTTTAGAACCTGAAGACAGGAAACATTGAGATGGGTCTTGATCCTGTAATACACAGTTGCATAGGGAAAAAATTTCCAAGGCACACTACCAGAGTTCTCCAGGGAAATGAATGAAATATCTGCCTAGACACCAGAAATTGCTGCTTAGAACTTCTTGTAGGGTTGTATAGTGCAGTGAATTAATGAATTGGTACCTAATTTCACTTAAGTCATTGTATATTTTGATGAGCCATGAGTGAAGTGAATCTCTTTTAATCTAACGGAGGGGAGAAAACTATGGTTTTATGTCTTCATATATTTTATTAAATTTTTCACAATTTGGGTTCATTGTCATGCTAAGGAGATTTACTTTTCACTATTGTCATACAACATGAAAAACTATATTTCCTCACAATAGATTTTGGGTAGGATTGGCTGGGTTTTTTTGTTTGTGGTAGTGACAGTGGTTTTGTTCCTAAGATGAGTTTAATTCAACATATGAAACAAAATGTATTTTCTAATTTTCATTCAGAAAAAATATTCATTGAATTAACTTTGTAATTGAAAATAGAATATAACTCTTATAAAGCTTCATCCTATAAACCTATTCATAAAATTACTGAGGTTAGCAATAGCACTGGAGCTACTGCTTTACCTGTACAGGAAAACCGCAGATGTGAACTTCCTTATCTAGCTCGTAGTAGATTCATCATGGAGAAAATCTCATAGATTTTGTAGTTGAATTTGTACTTGTAAATTTAATAATACCAAGGTACATTAGTGTGCATCAGGGTACTATCATCTGTATTGCTAAATTATTAGGAAGTTCTGTAGAATCGTTTTAACTCATATAAGCACTCCTGGTTCTTTCCAGGCACCACTGAGGAGTGAGCATGAGTAAGGAAAAAATTCCTGATAAGTAATTTGGATGTTGCTGCTCTGCCTTGGAAGATAAGGGAACATCACAGTCTGGATATAAGATATTCCATATCACACAGCTTCAGTATTAGTGAACAATCGCAGTTATACTTAGCTTACTAACACAGATGTGTATGTGAGTTATAAACTACTGATAAATTTAGCAGTCTTTGTTTATTTACTTATTATGAAGGGAAAATTTGACCTTTAATATCTTTTCTTCCTTCCAGTCCCTCCCACATTTTGCACTTATTTATTCCTTTCTTTCAATTTTTTTTCTCTCTAGGTCTTTCTTTTGACCTCTTTTTCACCCTCTTTTAAAAATAATGATCTGTATATCTCCCATTGCAGGCAAGAGCAGTGCCCTCTTTCTCTTTGTTCTGCCACACTCCACCCACTGTTCTATTCTCTTTGTCCCTGTTCTGTTACCTCCTTGAAACTTTTTTTTATTCACATTGTTTCTTGTCTTTTGTTCACTCCCAGTCACGAAGTTGTGGCATATTCGGAAGTTTTCCGGTCAAATGTTATAAATTGGGAAATGTTGGATTGTAACTAAGCAGCTACAAATGTAGGATGAGATAAGACAATTTTAGGAGAACATCAGACTTTTAAACATGTTTACTGACTTATGCATTTTCCAAAAGAGAGAGAGAAAAAAGAAATAGAAACTAATAATTTATATTGATATTAAATAGTAAGAAACTAATAGTTTATATTGGATTTTAAGATCACTAGTTTTTATTTTAGTGATTGGAAAGAAAGGAGGAAAAAATAAATTCATTGTATTGAATTGACTTTCTTCTAACAAGTCTTTATTTGCACATATCTGAGACTAATTATAGTTGCAATCTTAATCAGGCTATCAGAAAGTAAATCTAAATTCAAATAGTTCTGTTTCCAGTTATGAAAAAAGTATATTGAGAAAATAAAAATATTTTAGAGGAATGCAAAATTCCTATTTCGAATCCTGAACCCAGCTGAAACAACTGTAGCGGAGACTCAATTCCCCTTGCATTTATCACAGCAACCCTCCAGTAATGTTAATCTTCTTACTTTTCACCCCTTTTAGATTAGACTTCCATTACACTTACTTCTGAACTCTTAGACACTAAGCTGAAATTCTATGTTGACTGCCACACAGTCATATTACATTTCTTGTTTTTTTTGAAAATAATTTCTTCAATATTTAGACATTAAACTTTGTTTCAAGACCTATTTAGATATACTCTTAATATAGGCATTGTATCTTTGTCTTATGAAGCACAACTTTGCTAAGAAAAACTAATGTAGGTTGCCAGAATATGACAAATTTAACTAAGTGAAAATTTTCAGCTGTTTTAAAATGGAGTTGGTATTGTGTTGATTTACATAATCTGTGTATCACATTCAAAAGATGAGAGTTTAGCCTTCCCATAAACATTCCTAGTAATCAGTTGGATATTTTTAAAATGTGAACAGTCTTTGATTACCAAAAATTTGGTTGACTTCAAAGGCAGCAAATTACTTTCAGGAGATTACAGTCTAGAAAGACTCAAACTTTTCTATTATCATATGAGGAAGTAAATTAAACATTATGGCCTAATTTCTGTCCAGAGCTTTGCAAAGAAGAGGAAAGGTTGTCTAAAGTTTTTGCATAGCATATGTAAGGGAAGCAGAAATGATAGTCATCTTGCTTTGATGTTTGAAAGAAAAGCCCTCTAGAACTGTTCTGAGTACAGAGACACAGAGTAATGATGAGAGGTGGAGATGACGGTAGATGACGGTAGAGTGAAAAAAAAGAATTTTTGATAAAGTTTGTGGATAATACTAGGTTTGCTTTAAATTTACAACTCACAGTTGGGCTACCACCTCAGTGGATAGCAAAGGTCCAAAGTCGCAAGCTGATTTATATACTATTCTTATCCCAATTATATAAGGTACAAAGCCTTTCAAATTTTCCATGGGATCTTCATATCCTCAAAATTCATCACTCATTAAGTCTTCTCAATTCTTCTTTCTTAACATATTTCTTTCTTCTTTTTCCACTTCAGTATATCCCACTTTGCATCCGACCATATCCACTCTAAGGAAGTACCTCAGTATTCTATTAATTACTGAAGCCCAACTCTTATACAAACACACCTGCTTAAATTATTTTTTTCATCTTTTGTCTAACATGCTCTTTTATTTGATCAGCATGACTACGTTTTAAACCAGCCCTGGAAGGATCTGTACAGGGGAAAGAACTAAAAACTTTATCTTCTCTATTGCATCTCTCAACAGCAGCTTATAAAATTTCCAAAACTAAACTTTTCTTAACAGATAGAGGCAATAGCTGCATGGTCCATATGGACTGCAGCTGGACTGGTGGAACAAAACTGGCATGTAAAAGAAAGCTTACTTTGCCTCATAATAAAATTGAAAGAAATATTCTAAAAGGTTCCTCTGATTTGTTTACAGTGACTTGTCTTTCTAGCAGAGATATTAACTTTTAAAATTTTTTTAGCCTGTGTCTTGACATGTCAGAAATAGCTGTCAACTCAGACTCAGAGTTCTTAGTCTTCTACTAACATACCTCAGTTATTTCCTTCTTTTAAGGTGAGATGAGTTATGTTCTAAAAGTGTGTGTTACTCTCTGTTATAAAAAAAAATAAATCTATCCATATGCAAGTGTTTATGAAGTTTACATTCAAGCAAACAAAATTCCACACTAAATGTCATTGAAATCTATAATTTTCTAGTTAATGCAAGCTCTCTATGCTGTCATACCCAGATTCCATTTTAGTCTTACAGATTCTTATTTTCTAACATATCTGAGGAGAATTCAAGTGCCTCAAGTCTAGTCTAGCATCTTTTTTCATTATCAAGTCCTCTTTTTATTTGGTTTGACAAACATATCTTAATTTACTTTTATCCATTAAGAATGCTGCTGCAAATAAAAAATTCTCATGATTATAGCCCTCTTCCACATTTCTTCTGTGGTATCTTCTATATTGAATCAAACATAAATTATGTGTTTTCTCTTTCAAGGCATTTCATAAACTCTTGCTTTCTTCATTCAGTTTTGAGAAGCTGTCTCCTGATTCTGATCACAGGTCCAGTCTTCCATTAGAAATTAAACAAGTGGGTAATGATTCTTTATGATTTCTCCTTTGCCAATCCTCTTCACCTTTGCTATTTTGCAGAAGCATACACAAAACACACATTGTTCTCATTGATATCTCTCTTTTGCAGTGATGCTTAGAGAAAAGTAACAATTAAGCAGATTGTGCTTTGATATCACTGCTGACCTTTGTGGCAAATATTATCTCATTGTTTCCTTGCAGTCTGACTGGTTTTTGTATGTGTTTATTTGTTCTGTCTTATATCATAGTTGGGGAAGGAGAGAGCTAATATTTTTTTATCTAAAAATTCAGTAGACATCTATTTTAAGGAAGTTTTCTGTGCTGCTTTTCTAGTTGCAGTAGAGAGATATGTAACTGTGGTAACAGTGTTGAACCATACTCCAGAGTTCATAGAGGGAATCTAACTTGGCATACAGAGCAAAGCTTACCCCAAAAGTCTGGCTTTAGACAACTAAATGCAATCAATAAATTGTACTTTGGAATTGTAAGTTGACTGAGATGTGAACATTTTTTCTTCTGTTTTTGTACAGAATTTACTGTGATGAGATTTAGATCCATAATCTGACCTAGACAAGTTACCAACTTTAAATATTAACATAAAACTGAAAAAAAGAAAAATTACTACAGTAAAATTAAAAAAAATCAACAAAACATACAACAAAACATAACAGAAAAAATGCTTTTAGCAATAATCTGTTTTAGGAAAAAGAGTTGTAGATCCCTACAGGGTAACTTTTCTTGTAGATTAATTTTCCTAGACACTAACATTTTACTACTACTGACCATTTCAATGAAATGAAAAAAATCCCCCTCTTCCCCTCTGGTACTGCAATGATAGAAATAATGTTAAGGGAAAAATTTATATCAGCAATTAATTATAAACAAGGTTTCATTTAAAAAGCTGTGTCTCTAAATATATAATCATTATTATTATATTTTAGTTTCAAAAATGATGACTGATTTAAGCTGTTCTTCTGTTGAATATTTTATGTAGGCAGGTTGTAAGAGAGAAAAAAACATCTAATGTAATTGATTAGAGTTGATGCAACTTAATGCATTTTAACCAATGACACATGCCATTACAGAATAATAAGATTTTTAGACTATACTTAATGCCTTTCTTTGTTATTAGAAAGATTTAAACAGAATTCCAGTATTTTTAAATAAAAAAATTAACTACATCAGTCAAAAAACACCAGCAATACATATATTGATATTAATGACTATCTTCATGGTTTTGATATATTGACATCTGTCATTTAAATATAAGAAACCCCCTTGACTGTAATAATATTTCATGCCATGTGATATAAAACTGTTTTAAAGGTCACCAAAGTTAATATTCTAATATATACCCATTTCGTATCATTTGGATTGATATTCTGAACAGAACAAAAATAGACACTTGAAGCAAAATATTTTCAATTAAAATAAGAAATATATATTTAAATTAAAGAAACTATGATGGAAAAATATGTTCTATCACTGGTTAAGAAAAAGATTCTAGTATTTTATCTCTATATATTCTCTAAACAGAGAGCTGCTGATACCTACCTTGTGTTAATACTGAGTTTTGGGTTTTTTTTTTGCTGTCTTTCAGTGTATACCTTCACTCAGAATTATTTTTAAGTATTCTGGACAACCAAAAACAACATCCAAAGGTGATTCATAGTATAAAGTGTTCAAGTGAGCAAAAAGATCAAAACACAGTTGTGTCACTTCTGTTTAGCCAGAATAGGAAAAGTGGGACATTGTGCTACATAAAGCTTTGATGAACGATGCAGATACCATTCTCAATATGTTATGAAAGATTTTTGATCAGTACCTATATCAGCTTCTCAGCAAGAATGTTAAGCTTAGCTGTCTGGAGTAGGGGATTGAGTAAACCCTCAGTAAGTCTGCAGATGACACTAAGTTGGGTTGAAGTGTTCGTATTCCTGAGGGAAAGAAAAATCTACAGAAGGATCTGGACAAACTAGTTTGATGAGTTGAGGCCCCTTGTATGAAGCAAAATAAGATTTAGTGCTGGATCCTGCACTTGGGTGACAACAGTGTCGTGCAGTGCTACAGTATTGGTAAAGACCAGCTGGTATGCTGCCCAGAAGAAAAGGACCTGGGGTTTTTGGTTGATAGATGGCTGAATATGAGCCAGCAGTGTGCCCATGGGGCCAAAAAGGTCAATAGTATACTGGCCTATATCAGAAATACTGCAGACAGCATGACTGGGAAAGTGATTGTGTCCCTGTACTTGCACACTGGTGAGACTGTAACTCAAGCACTGTGTTCAGTTTTGGGGCCCTCTGTACAAGAAAAACATTGAGCTGCTGGAGTGTGTGTAAAGAATGTCAGCAAAGCTGATGAAGGGTTTGGATCACAAGTCTTATGAGGAGTGGCTGAGGGAACTGAAGCTATTCAGTTTGCAGAAGATGAGGCTGAGGGGAGACCTTATCATCCTCTACAACTACCTGAAAGGAGGTTGTAATAAGGTGAATGTTGGCCTTTTCTTCCAAGTAACAAGCAATAGGACGAGAGGAAATGGCCTCAAGTTACGCCAGGGGAGGTTTAAATTGGATATTAAGAAAAAATTTCTTTACAGAAAGGGTTGTCATGCACTGGAAGAAGCTGCCCAGAGAAGTGATGGATTCACCCTCCCTGAAAGCGTTTAAAAGATGTGTAGATGCGGCACTTTTAGGGATGCAGTTCAGTGGTAGACTTGACTGTGTTAGGTTTACAGCTGGACTTGATGATCTTAAAGGTATTTTCCACACTAAAAAATTTTATGATTTTATGATTTTATGTTTTATCAAAGTCTGAGAATTAAAGAGTTTTAAACACACTCTAATACTCCTTTCTAAGAAGTTCGTTTTCTGCAGAAATACTGTTGTTTTGAATTGTATTTACACTCTTATTTTAAAAATGTGTTGGAGCTTTCTATTTATTTCTTTACCTTTTATTTTATTTTAAAAAGATTTTGCATGAGTTACCATTTTAGCAAGCATTACAACTTATGCTAAAATCACAAAGTTTTATTGAGATAAATGATTACTATATATTCTGAAATATTTTAATTTGAGCATTTTTTATTTTGACATGTTATAAGCGAACAAATATTACAGAACTGTCAGAGTTATTACTCTAAATTGCCAATGAGATATTGCAAGTATCTGGAAGGCTAAAAGCCATATTATATATACAGTTCCTCATAAGCAGAAATTCAACACTTAAAATATTCAGTTCCTAATCTGAGGGATAAATTTGCCACCCTATTTTTGAGTCAAGAGGGAATTTACATTTCACATTAATTTTTTAGGTTTTTTCTGATGTAAGAACTTTCCCAATTTCTATGATTATTTAGAAACTTTTGTTTTCCTGTCCACTATTTTTATGTCTATTGGTGCTGAAGGTGCCCTTACTTTCTTCCCTTGGTAGTTTTTGTTTAATCTTGATCCATATTTCTGTTTGATTCCCACATGAGAACTCTATGTGGTCCTAGATGTGAAATAAATGACATGTAGGGTAAATAGTCCTCTAAAACCTTGACAAGTAGTTATGCACGTCAGGCTTACCTGTAAGTGCTGAAGGCTAGTTATAATAATAAAGATGATTACGTTCAACAACATATACTTACTTTAAATTAAAATTGCAGCTTGTAGAACATATCCTATCTTAGCCAGAATGGATATTTTCTGATTTCCAGTGCTGTACTCTGTTCCCAAAATCGTGTACAGGACAACAAAGCAAGTTAATTATTGATCTAGCTTAGTGCAGCTTTTTGTTTAACTTTTTTACTATTTCTGCTTTTCCTGTTACAAACTAATGTTCTCCGTTACCTGGTTTCCTTTAGGTGTCAAAGGAGAGAAGGAATTCTGAAGGAGGGAAATTCTATAAGTCCTGCAGTCTGAGTGACCTGGGGTAAATGAAATGCAACATGGCAAGAAGCACAGTAATTTTGCTGCACAAGTTTAATGAGATTGATGAAAGTTGTCATCCTTGGCGCAGCAGCATTACATTATAAAGCTAGGAAAGTTTTTTCCTGGCTAGAAAAGCTAGGATAAGTGGAGTTTTGCATAGTATTAGAGGCCTTAAGATGCCTCTTGGAAATATGTCAGAGAATAGGAAATTGTCAGTTAAAAGACTCATCTCACATACAAGTGAGGTGAAAGGAACAAATAGTAATATTTTTCCATGTTACACTTTGAGTATATTACAGGACTTAATAACCATGGCTCTGGAGTCTAGAGAAAATAGTATGGGAGTTAAAGCAGAAAAGAAAGGGACTGGAGATAAAAATTATTGGCTGAAAAAAAAGATTATGGCAAAAAAACATTTCCTGCTCAGACAGCAATGGGATATTTTAGTCTGGAGAAAAGAAGGCTTCAGGGAGACCTTACAGCAGCCTTCTAGTACTTAAAGATAGCCTATAGGAAAGCTAGCTCTTTATCAGGGAATATAGTAGCAGGATGAGGAGTAATGGGTTTAAGCTGAAAGAGGGTAGATATAGATTAGATATTAGAAAGAATTTTTTTGCTCTAAGAGTGGTGAGGCACTGGAACAGGTTGTCCAAAGAAGTCATGGTTGCCCTATACCTGGAGGTGTTCAAGGCTAGATTGAATGAGGCTTTGAGCAACCTGATCCCGTGGTAGGTGTCCCTGCCCATAGCAAGGGGCCTGGAGCTGGATGACCTTTAAGATCCCTTCCAAACCAAACCATTCTACTATTCTATCATTCTATGTGAGCTGAAAGGGGAAATATCAACGATGCTCATCAGGAATAAAAGGGAAAATAAGGGGGATAAGAAAGATCTTCAAAGGGGTAAAGGGAAGAATGCTGAAGTGAAGATACCCAAGAGAAATGACTGTGAAATAATCTGCAAGTGAGCACAGCCTCAGGTTGTAATCCAAGCTAAATAAGGAATAAATGTATCTGAGACAAACTGAGTTCATCCTATTAAATAGATAGAGGCTGTTGTAAGTATAGAAAGCTGTAATTCTGGAACCACTGGAATATTCCATGGGAAAGAAAACTGTGTTAGTGGGTCCATACTTGGGTCTCGCTGAGATATTTCAGACAGGTGCATACTGTAGAGTTTGTCTATACAATCATCTAACTGGTATGTTGTCATGATATGTGAATTACTAAGATGACTATCCTCTGCTTTACATTGCATTAGTATTTATAAGGGTTACTCAAAAAAAATGTCAATTTGGATGAAAGCATGAAAAGTCCCTTAATATTACTAATTGCACTATAAGTAGTTATGTAGTTGTCAAAAATATTCCTGTGACACTGATATTTTTACACTATTAACCTATTTCTGTCATTCAGCAATGGTGAAGAAACAGAAGAAATATTTTTATCTGTCACATAATATGCAAAGTTAGTGTAATAGGAGAAGAATATGATCCCAAAGTGACAGTTTTTCTAGTTCTGGTCATTTTCTGGAAATTTCTAGAACTCTAGTACATTTAAAATCTTAAAATCGAGAACCAGAATGGTTTGGGTTGGAAAGGACCATGAAGGACACCTAATCCAACCCCCCTGCAGGGACATTTTCAACCAGATCAGGTTGCTCAGAGCCCCATCTGATCTGACTTTGAATGTTTCCAGGTATTGGGTATCTACCACCTCTCTGGACAACCTGTTCCAGTGTTTTCACCCTCCTCAACGTTAAAAAAATTTCTTCCAAATATCTAGTCCAAACTTCTCTCCTTTCAGTTTAAAACCTTTACCCCTTGTTCTTTTGCTACAGACCCTGCTAAAAAGATTTTCCCCACCCTTCTTATAAGCCTCCTTTAACTATTGAAAGACCACAATAAGGTTTCCTCAGACTCTTCTGTTCTTCAAACTGAAGATCCCTAAATCTCTCAGCCTTTCTACTCAGGGCAGGTGTTCCAGGACTATGATCATTTTGGATGGCCCTCCCCTGGATCCACTCCAACAGGTTTATGTCTTTCCTGTGCTGAGGACTCCAGAGCTGGATGCAGTATTGCAGGTGTGGTCTACCCAGAGCAGAGTGGAGGGGCAGAATCACCTCTCTTGACATGCTGGCCACACTTCTTTAGGTGCAGCCCAGGATACAATTGGCCTTCTGGGCTGCAAGTGCACATTGCCAGCTTATGTCCAGCTTTTCATCCACTAGGACCGCCAGGTCGCTCTCCACAGGGCTACTCTCAATCTCTTTGTCTCCCAGACCGTATTGAAGAGTGTTGAAATCAAGGAAAAAAAACCCCAAACCTCAGAAAAAACCCAAACACGGAGCACATCCTTCTAACTTTTAAATAAATATGATAAAGCAGATTAAAAAAATGTAAGTGAAAGATATGAATCTTAATGGAAGTAAAAACAGTAACAACACACTAATTTCCTTTGTAGAAATTTCCAATATCAAATAATCTGCATCAGCTGGAACTCTGTCTAGTATCCTTGCTTAATATATACACAATATGCACTGGAAAATCTAATCAGCGGCCTTATGAGATTAACCCATCTAGTTTTGTTTATGAATTATGGTAGCATCCTTTCAGATTGATAATCTCTGTTCCCCTTTCCCATAAATAAAGCTATTGGAACATTTTTCACAAAGTTATGGGTTTTTTTCTTCTTCTAGTGAAATATTTGTTCAAGGAAAAATACAAATTTTATTTTCATGAAATATTTATGAATATCAGGGAAATTCATGTAATAATTTTGATTGAATATAAGCTCGCAACTTCACATGAAATTTGCAAACCTTACAAAAAAAGAATAATTGTTCCTTTATTTCTTATTTTCTTATAGAATTGCTTACCTGCTTTATAGGACAAATAGGAGTGTAAACCTACCCAATCTTACTTTAAAAAAGGAAATGTATAAAAATTGTACCAACCATAACGGCAAGGGATTTTCTGGAGTTTTGCAGTTCTACCAAGGAAGGTTATGATTGAGGACAATTTGAGGTTTGTACAGAGTACCCCAATCCATCAAGGGATCTATTAATCAAAAGCCATTAATCAAATAACTGAGCATTTGTTAGTCAACTTAACACTCCTTTTTTTATGCAAAGAAGAATAGTTCTAACACCCTTAGTTCTACTTTACTATCAGGAAGATCAAGTGACTACATATTCTATTTTAAGGGATTTTGTGTCCCTAAATAAAATCTGTTTGTAGAAAGACAATGTACTTTCACCTTATATAATATTCCTTAACAGAGAACTGCTGCCATGTGGTTAAGATCAGCAATGTGTTTGGAAGAGGTGTTCAATGGGAACACAAGGAGTATATGTTAAACAGAAGGGTATAATTCTCCACTGCTCTTTCAGTCTGGAATACAATGTCACATGGTATTGCCAGCTTGTTCAGTGAAAATTCTTTTTCGAGTTCTACACAAGCAAGTAACGACACAAGTTTTAAAGAAAGCTTGTGCACTTTTTAGTGTATTAATTCTGCCATTTTAGTATCTTCTCATGACTTAAAATGTCTGTATGCACAGGATGGGTGGAATCCCACACCTGTACCTTTCAGACGTATTTCTAAATGGTCTAATTAAAACTATCTTGTTATGGTTTGAGTAATTGGTGTGCCTCTGCCTCTGGCTTGACCTTAGTCTAAAGTAACTGCATTTTCTGAAAAAGTGACTGCATGTTTTTCAGACAGATTCTCTTTAGCAGTGTTAACATGGAACACTGGTATGCAGAGGCCAATATTTATACTTACTTCTTTAGTAAGCAAGGTCATCCTCGAGCTAGTGAAAAACAGCTGCACCTGCAGGGATGGGAGGACAGGACAGGTGACCCCAAACTGACCAACAAGAGTATTCCATCCCATATATGTCATACTCGGTGTAAAATTAAGAGATCACAAGGGTCTCACCCTCTTCCGTGGTGGTTGATGTCCAGTTAAGGGCTTGTTTGTCTGACTGTTTCTGACTCCAGATCTGTGCATCCCTGAATCCAGTTCCTGAGTTCACCTCCCTTCCAGCTGTAGACCCATTTCCTCATGTCTGCTGGACAGCGGTTGTGGTAATGTATAGCTGTTGAGGGGTGGGGTGAGGGTGCAATCTTGGATATTTGTACATATTTTCATAATTTTCTGATTATTTTAATCATCATTACTGCTATTATCATCATTTCATTAAAGCGGTAACTTTAGTTCCCAATCCTCTTTTCTCTCATTTCCTCTCCCTTCCCCTGGGGGTGGTGGTGGGTGGAATTTGGGAGTCCAACTGCACGAGCTTAGCCAAAAATTAGCTAAGTCAGGGCTAAAATGTGACGTATCTTTAATTTCAAATACGAGGATGAGACATGAGCTTAGTTTTTGCTTATTTTTTTTTCCTAACTTTATAGTCATTAATCAAAGACACAAAGTGCATTTGCTTAATGAAAACAAATCAAAGCACTTTGGATTGCCATGGTTATCTCTGTAATGGGAAAGTTCTATTATTTAGAATACACAGAGGTTGCTTTTTAAACCATTCTTGGTTAACAGTGCATTTATTTTCTGTTGCCTTTGAACTAAGAGATTTTCTCCCTCCTTGCAGTTCACATATATCTCAAACAATAACTTGTCAGCTGATGACTTTGAAGCTCCTATAGCTATGGACATTAAACTGCAGTGGCAGAAAAATAGCTATTATGTCAAAAAAAGGAACCAGGAGGTTATAAGCTCTTAAGAAAGATTAGGACAAAGCTTTCCCATGACAAAGGAATTAAAAGAACATGACAAGGCAAACTCAAAAGTCTTCAGTAAGAATTGTTTTGGCTTTGATTTACCTCTGTCAGAGAACTAAGTATGTCAACTGCACAAAATGTTATGGAACAAGTTGGATGTGAACCAGGTTAGCTTTTAAGAGATTAAAGCCCAAAAGGCATATGTTTAACCTGAATTTATCAGTGTTCACTTCCTTTCCTCAAAAAATTTAAGACTTCATTCCTTTATGTTTGAAAACTCTTGCAAAAAATACTACTATATTTAGATTTAGATTATAATTTAGATTTCTTCAATTGCCCCCAGAAGGGATGATGACTTGTACAATAGTTCAAAGTGAGAAGTTCTGATGAACCTCATGAATGTTAATGAACAGTAGGCAGTGACTGAGAACAAGAAACACACAAGAACAAAACTTTGCTCATTTTTTTCCTACCAAAATTGAACCTATGATGTGGTATACTAAATTATTTTACCTGTAGCTCGTCAAGAGAGAAATTGCTGCAGAGGATCTGAAAAGACGTATTCATAACATAGTGTCAGGGAGGCTAACGCCAACTGCCGGCTATCTCTTCCTGAAGGCTATGCTTAATGTCATCATTTAAACCTAAGCTTGCATATAGATTCAGATGATAACTTCTTAACCTTTTCCTTTTCTTCTCATCTCCCTCTCTCCTCATCGCCGAGGTGCTACCTATTGCACCAATTGCAGTAGTAATTTAAATAATTTGCCATCTTTTGATAAGATCTCTCTGGGATATCAGGAAAATTAAAGCTTTCAAAATGATACACAGTTAAACTTTGTAAAATTAATGGGCTGCAAAATAGTAAAGGGTTTGCAATAGGCAGTCCAGATGATCAGGTCAACAGGAGATACTATTAAAATGATCATTATGAATGGTGACCCTTCCATACTGAAAAGTGTATTTATTCAGAAAATAAGTGCTACCATAAAAGGGTTTAGTACATAAAATAGTCATAAAGTTACATTTTAAGACATTTTATTCAGGTATTTTTAGGATAAAATAGAAAGTTCACAGTGTTATTTTTAGTTGGTGTTAATCAAAGGAAAGCTGTGAGACAGATAGCATAGATTTTTTTTCAGTTTTTGAAATCTTATTCTGTCCTTTCACTTGACTGTAACTCTGAAGTAATCTTATTTTAATCTTTGAAAATGCAAATAGATAAAGGTTAATTGGTTATTTTTTAGAATTTCTCTAAATGTGCTACAAAAATATTACTTTCTTTCATAATAAGGCCTAAATCATAAAAACTTACTCAAACAATTGAGAGAAACCTCATTCATCTGCAGAAAAGTGGCATGTGTATGCCTGTTTTCAGCATCAGAGACTACCTCTAGTATTTGAAGTTAGAAAGATATCCACTGACTTCTAGTTTCACATACTATTGTTATTTAAAAGGCTTTTTTCTGGTACGTGTTGTTTATCCTCAGCTCTTGTCAGATCTGGCAGGCCCTGAAGTTTCCAAATTCTATATAATTCTGAAGTTTTTTGACTCATTTTACAACTGCTTTTCCCTACCATGTGAAGGCTTTGACCTTTCACTACAAAACAAAAACTTTGCACTCTTAAGCACAATTTGTACCGAAGCATGTTGCAAAATGGTGTTCTAAAATAAGCCAGATTGCTTCTCACATGGTCTCTTGCACAGCATCCAGAAAATAAAATTTCATATACACACTCAATGGGATATGTAAAAATCAGCAGTTCATACACCATGCAAGAACAAACTACGCATGGGAGTAAGGAATTGTTACTCCTTTTCTGTTAGTACCATCTGGAGTAGTATATGCTCCAAGTCACATGACATGATGCCACACTTTACCCCATTTTCCAATACTGTTATTTCTAGCTCCAGTATCCTGGTTTGTGTCAATAGGATAAAGACGCAACAACTGCGCTTGTATTTCCAAAATCAATAAGCTTCCACATTTATATGTACTAATGTAGCTTCTCTTCTTCTTTATATGCATTCATGTAATTTCTTCTTAGTGCTGCATGTGAAACTTCTAAATGATTTTACAATCCTGTTAAATTGCAGAACACTATTTTTTGTTTATTTTAGATTTTGAAAATAAAATATTTTTGCCAAAAAAGGTTTTATTTTTTTTGGTATCACCATAGATTGCAGTTTTTTGTCATAGGAGACAGAACAGATGTGTGAAATGAGAATACTTACGAGGTATCAATATATATATTTCTTTATCTTACATATCCCCTCAAAAAAATCTCTGTTACTGGTTCTCTCTTATTTTGAAAACTATTTGCTTTCATAGTCTATTCTGATTTGCACTTTTCACTACATCACCATCTGTGGCTAGACCCAGAGTAATGACTTCTATGTCAAGCAATATTTTTTTACCGTTTTAAGCACTTTTAATTGTGACAACCGTATAAACTTTAAGATAGCAGAAAAACAGTTAAGAAAAAAGACTGTGCTTGGATCAGAAAATCTTTGCTAAATGTATTAACATTGGAAAAATAAAATAATTGATAAATTTAATCTACTAGAGATCTTTAGTCATGAAAGACAACAAATAACCTTTGTTCTACTTACAGGACTTACAACTTTAAAAAAAAATGTTACCTGCATGTTTGATAGATTATCTTTTGCCTATGATTCATTTATCTATTATGACTAGAAGCTCACTTTGACAGAATAGTCCCAACAGAGTTACAGAATAAACCAAATTTTTTTCTTGTAAAAACAGAAATTCCTTTCCAGTCAGACATCAACTGCTCAGTTACCATTCATATACATTTGGAAATACTTTTAGATATATTCCATCATTCTGTGATAAAGTTCAGGCTGCCTTTAGTATTATATATTTTTATATATATATGTATTGGACAGAAATTTGTTGGTGAGAAACTGTGAACCTGACAACATGTCAGAAATGTTTAAGGGTTTTCCAAGCTCTCAGAGTTTTGGAAAGTCACTCTGCAGTACAGAGCTTGGGACGTCTTGAACTTTGAAATTTAGGTTTGAAAGCTGCCTGCAGCAGATCTAATGGTCCTAGGTGGATCAATTTTTCCAGTAGATTTAAAGACAGTGGATTTAAAGGTTTCATTTAACAATTCCAAAGCTGTGACCACTGGAACTTCTGCACCAACTGCCCTGGAATAATTGCCTCTGGTCAGTCCCAGAGTTGTAGGCTTATCCTAATGCTTTCTTACTAGGGTATTTGTCTTTGCCACAAGTTAAAATGTAAAACTGCCTTTGCAACATTAGAAAAAAATGTTTTAAAAAAGTTGAATTCCTCAATTTTTATATGGATAGTATATAAAAAGTGCATACTAATTACTGAAACTAATTGAAAATATTAATTAAAAGTATTGACATTATTATTAGCATTGCATAAGAACAGAAGTGAAGCTGTAAAAGGGGAAATAAATGTAGCATTACCACCCAATGCAACACTACAGGCTTGGAGAATTGTGTCTGGAAAGCTGCCTGGTGGAAAAGCATCTGGGAGTGCTGGTCAACAGCTGGCTGAGGTGGTCAAGAAGGCCAACAGCATCCTGGCTTCTATGAAAAATGACGTGGCCAGCAGCATTAGGGAAGGGATCATCTCCCGTACTCAGCACAGGTGAGGCTGTACCACAAATACAGTGTTCAGTTTTGGGCCCGTTCCTTCAAGAAAAACATTGAGCTGCTGGAGAACGATGACAGAAGGGCAAGGAAACTGGTAAAAGGTCTGGAGCACAAGTCTTATGAGGAGTGGTGGATGGAACTGTGATTATTTAGTCTGGAGCAAAAGAAGTGCTCTCTATAGCTACATGAAAAGAGGTTGTAGTGAGATGTGTGTTGGTCTCTTCTCCCAGGTAACAAGTGGTAAGACAAAAACAAATGACCTCAAGTTGCATCAGGGGAAGTTTAGATTAGATATTAGGAAAAATTTCCTTACTGAAAGAGGGATGAAACTTTGGAACAGACTACCCAGTGAAGTGGTAGTGTCACCATCCCTGGAAGTGTTCAGAAAGCATATAGACATGGCACTTTGTGACGTGTTTTAGTAGGCCTGGTGGTGTTGGGCTGACAATTGGTACGAATGATCTTACAAAAAAACTGTGAACAATTGACATGTTGCTTTACTACTATATGTAAGTAGACTCAATAATATATTTCAAAATGTTTTAATTTTATTAAAATTTCACTTATAATGACAAATAATAATAATACTTTCCATTTTACTAATTTTGTAAACAAAATGTGAAAATTAAGATCACTGGAAAACCTAGTACCTTAGAATTTCTGGGTTTACATTGCATAATGATGAAAATATGCTATATTGGCCACTTCAAACACTGATAAAAATATTTGAATTTAAAAAAAGTGTATTACAAAAGTGACTACTAAGAATACTGCATTAAATTAAATGAAAATCAATACATCTCTAAAATTAAAATACAGAAGTCCATGTGACAGTTTTAATTTTGACCTAAATGGGAAACTTAAATAAGAAAAATCCTTATAGAAGTTAATTTTGTTGGATTCTAACTCAAAAATTAAACCTCAGTTCATAACAATTCATGATTAAAAGTCTGAAGAGTTGATACTGAAATATCTGAAGTTTAAACTATAACTTTGGAAGAAAAGATAATGCCGTATTCCAACAGTTCTATTTTTACCTAGTAACTTAGCCTTTTCTTACTTTCCTTTTTCCCCCAGACCTTTCATTTCCCTGGGGATATTGCAATACAGAGGTGAATAAAATGTTCTTCTGAAGCCAAAGTTTGACAGTTCGTGTTTACCAGCACTTGTTAATGACAGGTTCAGGTTTCTCAGAATGTTTAATCACAAAAAGTCAGAATATATCCTAAGAATCTAATTTACTGGACATTGTCAGCTGAACTTAAATTTCATTTGTAGTGACTAACCAAACAAATGTACTCTGGAGGCTGCATATTTCTTATTAGAGAACTGGTTGTTAGTGTTGTATATCTGATCAAAGACTAGTGCCACATATCCCAAGATATGAAACATTTGACATTCTTATTATGACTTGACTTAAGTCATTAATCTCTTAGGCCTAGTCTGTGATTTCTAGAATTGGTATATTTTTATGACTTGACTTTCCACAACTTCCCTTCTAGTGGCTCTGATAGGTGATTCATGAAGTCACCTTTTGAAATACATAGAAAGAACTTATTTTTTTGTACATCTGCATTTACAGGTTTGGCAATCATTTATATTACTGTCAGCTTCTCAATGAAACATATTTTCCTCTTTTCAGAGCTCCATTGATCACTGGATATGCATCTGAATCAGAGCAGCCATTATTAATAACAGTAAAAGTGGTTTAAGAACAACAGGAAGAAACTGAATATTCATTTTTCTATCAACACCTAATCAGAAATCCCTTTCGTCTTCCCTTCCATCTGTTCAGGTGTGACCAGAAACAAACACAATATTTTAGCTAGTGATGTAATCTTCGTTTATATAACAACATTACAAGAATTGATGTATTAGTTTTCACCATCTCCTTGTATGTGTTCCTGTTTCAGGTAAGCATTTCATTTGCTTTTTGACCTCCACTGTAGAGGTTTTTATTGATCTATCAGTGCTGATGTTTTAGTTTTTCTCATTTGTGTTGCAATGCATTTGGAACTGAGATATTCACAAGTAGGTCATATTATTCTCTCCAACTTGCACCATTTTGCCTTAAATGAAAAATGTTTCATCCAGAAGTATGCTACCTATTCACCAAAGTCCTTTTGAAGTTCTTCACGATATCCTTGAGACCTGATTAACCCAAATATGCTTAGCTGTTGTTGTTGCTAATTAAAGCACCTCATTCTTCACCTTTGTCAAGTTACTAAGAAGGATATTCAACAATGCAAATATCTTACATGGTAAGTTTGTACTTACCACTTTTTTGTACTTAAAAATAAACATTTATATTCACTTAGGTTGCCCTCTTATGCAAGACAAGGGGTGTCCGCACTGATTGTGTTTCAATGATATCATAATTCCATCTTTTATTTTCTCACTTCATGAAGCTGAGAAATATAATGTCGTGTAGCCTTGACAGAAATAAAGACAGACATGAACAGAAGGATAACTGATGCTTGATGAAAAGTTTTGTTTTGTTTTCCATTTTAAAATTAAAAAGAAATGTAGACATGTTAATAAAACCACCCTGACAAGAGTGAAGAGAAGAAAGAGAAATTTTTAAAAGTGGCATGCCTACAGGAAAAAAAGAAAATACATATATATAATCTGGGATGAAAAAGGTATAGCTGTGTTTTAACAGGAATAATAATTCATTCCTGTGAATTAGCTGATTGAATATCAGCTCTCATAATTGCCATGATGATCTTTATTTCTAAACTACCCTTTATTTCTAAACTACCCTTTACCATATATTTTTGCATCATAAAAATTTAAATATATTAAAAAACCCTCTTGCTCTTCTTTCTCAACCCCTCTTGCTATTCTTTCTCAGCAAGCAAACATCAGTACTGAAAATGATCCTGATAAGCAATATTTTGACGATTAATATAAGAGGTGCAGAAATTCTTGGACAATTATTTATCCTTATATCTGGATGTGAAATATTTTTAATAACAACTGACAAAACAGAACATTCAGAAAAAAAATTATAGGCATAGAAAGTAGTTCTAAGTAAATCTTAACATTTTAACCATTCTTTTGTTATTTTGGAATTCACTGCAAAGTCACTTGTTGCTTTTTTTTTTTTCTTGGTAGTCTTTAAAGATTTTGTCCAGATATTGCTTTTCTGTAGATGACTTCCTACATTATGAAAAGATAATGAAGTTTTTCTTAGCACTGCAGCAAACATGAGGGATCTTGGGAAGGAGGATTTTGAAGAAATATTAGAAAGAAAAACAATATTAAATATGTCTTTTTTGTGATACCTCAGTAAGTGTATCATCTAAGCGTAATATTAATGTAGTAAGGACTTTAAGTATGTTGTTGTATGATCCTTGTCTGAAGAGAAAATTTTAGTGAAATTTTTGTTGATTTGAAATTACTTGTGTATATGAGACATTTTAAGTTATGTAAATAAACAAAAACTTGAATGTTCATAAATTCAACCTTAAATTCTTGTTGGTTTCCATATGTAACTATAGCGTCAACCAAGGGTTAAAATAAACTAAAAATAAAATGTAATAAGTCACCTTCCAGCTTATTTTTGGCTTTTGGCGCATCCCTGTTGTTGTATTCCTCTTTCTATTAGCTTTCAGGACAAACTGTACTTCATTTTCAACATTCTTTTAACCTGTAACTTCTGATAGTGTCCATTGGGTGGTAATAAGAACAACTAGGATTTTGCAATGTGAACAGATAACTGTTCAATATAAATAGGGCCAAAATTAACATTAAATTACATGCATTACAGAAAAGATACTCTGTAGATCAAAATTTAAATGAAACAGTACAATCAAATGCTTTTCTTAAGGTGTTTGGTTTTCACAGTTCTTTCTGTTTGAGGAGTTTCCTGTAGGATCCACTGGACTCCAGAAAATACAAATTGCTTTCTGAGAAGTGTCTAGAACATCAGGATTTTAAATAGGGATCACAGGGATTTGGTCAAATGCAGACATTTGAATCATAAATACCCACATTAAGACAGCAGTAGCTCATATTTTTATTTTTCATTTTGATTAACTCACTACATCCAGCTTTGGACTCTGTGTCTCTTGACATCATCTTACAAATATATGTGTTTGGCTCTCTTTTCACACTCAAGTCTGCTTGAACATTATCAATCCACTTTATAGTGATTTAATACAAAGGTTTCAGGATGAAACAGGTCAGCTAGATGGTTAAACAAAAAAAGTTTACTTTCTGCCAGAGAAGACCACAATATTCCTATGCACAATTTCTCCTAAATTGAGCTGATAAGAAAATTGCCATTGAAACATTGCTTTGCTTGAACATTCTGGCTTGTCTGTGTACAAAGTTTACATTGAGAAATACTTGATTTGCTGGAGTTTTACTGTATTTAAGACAAATTTCCATGGGAATCCTTTTTTTTTTTTCCCCACAGATTTTTTTGTAAGAATAGTTTAGATTCCTTAGGGTATTATGTCAATGTTTACATTGTTTGCAGTATTGGGACAGATCTGCTTGGAGGTTTGTCCTTGAAATGGGTATTTAATATTTTCAAGCCACGCTGAGTCAGACTAAGCCATGTAGAGGTCCTGGTATACCTGACATTTCCGACACTAACACATGGTTAAAAGATGTAATTCCTGCTTTATTGAAACTTGTCTCTTCGTGGGCTGTCTTTCGAACTGCCAGCCATCGGGGTCACAGGTCAGCTGTATCCAGTCAGAAAACTCTGAGATGCAAGACCCTAGATGGACTACTGTGGAACGATTACTGTCTTTTCTGGAAGTACTAGCTATTTTTTCTGTAAAGTTTAATGCATTTTTGTATGAAAGTTCAAAGAGCCAATTTTTAATGCTGAAAGCTGGCAAATTTCTGACAGTCAGCCTTGTCCAGTTTTAGATCTTCAACCGGGATAATACATGGCCTACCTAGTACAATGCACTACTGCTTTAAAGTTACCAATGTGCTAGTTGAGTTGTCTGAAGCTCTGTGAGTTTCATTTTCAAGCTTCTTTAGAATACATCTATTCTAATTTATATTCAGAGAATGTTACTCTGGCACACTTAACCACCTGTAACATGCTCTACCTATGCCTCATCCTTTTCATAAACTGCCAGACTACTTTGAACCATTCACACAAAAAAAGTTAGCCAAATCTGCAGTGACTCTATTACCTCCTTTCTCACTGTATTTCAAAAGAATCTTGCCTGTTGGGACAATCTTTAACCTGTTGGGTAGAGGTCAGGAAAGAAGCTTTTATTACTTAACTCCTAAAAGTTCTCTTTCCATCTCACTCAAGATGATACATTGTTTAACAGAGAAATAATGGGCTCAGTTTTACTACAAGAAGTTAATGATTCCTAATTACTCCTATTATTTTATTCTATAAACAAGACAGCATAAAGGTGGCAAACTAAAAAAAAATAAACAACAAGCAAACAACAAAACAAAAACAAACTCAAAGAAGCAGAAAGAAAGAATTCAGAAGTGAGATCACTGAATTTATACTAAATAGCAATGTCTTAGCCCAGCCAACTGAGATTTGCTGATAATTGCACCATGGATTGCAGTAATATTAATGTTCAACTTAATGAAATGTATATTAGATAGCTCTTGCATGCTCATAAGGAGTATGGTCCTCTTTTCAGGTCGCCAAGGCCTTTAAAAGACTCTCAAATAAAAGTGACCTACTAGAGAGTAACACTGGGACAGTCTAAGGATACAAATAAAACTACTTGTAAGGACAGGTATAATTTTATACTAAAATTTTTATACTTTTCTTCTGTGTCAGTTACTCCTGATTCTCACAACTGAGACTCAAAGGAATTTTTATTTCTTTATATTTCTTGAATCCTTAGTACATTAGTCATTACTGCAGGGCCAAGATCATTTCAATATTTTCAGGCAAAGAAAGTTGAGACATGAATCCTTAAACTGGGGAAATCCCAAATGTTCAGAGTGCTGGAGGCTAGGATGGAATATAAAAAAAAAAAATTAATTGTAGACTACCTACTGCTTATATTCTTTTCCAAAAAATCTTCAACATGTGCTAGAAGAAAAACACAATTATGTTAAATGGACTTATTTTCCAACACATAGTCTCATTTTAAGAGTTCTTTCGTTTTGATAGGCAATCTATAAATTCACTGAAGTTATCACTTCAGCATCATCCATCATCTACAATAATTTAATATAAATCCTAAAATCATAATTTTCACTTCGCAGGCTGTGTTGTGTAATTGGCAATTTCATTTACACATTGTATTTTTTTTATGTATTATTGATCTATATAGTGTTTCATAGGTTAAGGATAAGTCTACATGAAAGGAAGAAGAAATATCAAACGACACTTCCGTTTTTCTCTTTTAGTCAGATGAGATGTTTGAGCTTATTCAATGTATACACATTTTAGCACTCCCATACTAATGAATTTTGTGATTTATTTTTATTTTAAGTAGATTTATTATCCATAAATCTGCTGGTATGGAGGATTGCATTAGGCAGCGAACTGTAAACATCAAGAGAAATTATTTCTTTATTCTGTCTTTCCACCTGGCATCATATTCTGAATGCGAGTAGCAGAGATATCTTGGGCAGTTTGGAAGGAATACGAACTGTACTCTGATACTAACATAACATTTCAAAATATGCATACTGTTCTCTTCAATTTGACTACATTTGAATTAATTTGTAGACTATGTCCCCAATGAGTACCTTAGCCTTCACTCTGACTTCCCATGAAAACTAATTTTTCCAATGATATTTTTATCTTCAGTATTTTATTTGGTTCACTTCTCTTTCAATTTAATTCAGCTGGTACTGAAGAGACACTATAGATGTCAATGTAAATGAGAATCTGTTTCCTTTTTTTAACCTGATATCTTATGAACAGAATAACTTGACTCTGTTTCCTTTTATGAAATTCAGGTGCCCTAGGGTGTCTTAAATGTCATTTGACACCTATTCCTGTAAGTAGCTGAATTGTTCTCCAGACTCTTTACTACCTCACACCTAGACACCCACCTTGTAAACATCTCAATACATGCTTATATGTATATGCAGAGACAATATCCTTCCCCTCACAGACCTCCTTCATTTAACTCGGTGGAAAAATCAATGAACCAAGAGATACAACTCCTGAAAATATTTCCTTGTTGATTCACTGAACAGTTATTTTCTCCTGAATCTTTGTAACAAAATATATGGCATATAGAGCATTTAAAGAGTATAAACCGATTAAAAAAACCCAAAGACAACAAATTCTCTCACTTTTTTCCACAATGAATTTGCACTGCGGGTGGGATCTCTATATAGGGTCCCGTGAAAGCTGTGTTCCAAAAGGAACATTCTAGGCATGTCCTGCCTTCAGAGGAAGTATGGTCTCTGGAGCTCCCCTCACTTCTCATACCTTGTACACAGTGATTAGAAACGGTGTCAGTGAAAGTGTTTGTCTCTCTTGGAATATGGATATAGTGCCTAGGAATCATGAACATGTATTATATCACACATCAGTCCTGTCCCATAGTAGAGAGTGACACAATAAATTGCACTTTGAATGTCTATCTTATCCTTAAAAATGTACGAACAACAAGAATATTTTTTGATGTGAGTCACAGAATGACTGCCACCATTTGACCAAATTTAAGTGAATTTTAACTGCTTCTCAAGAAGCAAAATTAAGTATAAGACAACATCAAAATTAAACCAATAGATTAAATATTAAGCAAATTTAAAACTGTTGTCATAATTTTTCTATCTCTTTTTGGGTGACCATTTAAGGTCCATATGAATCCTACTATTTAAAATCAAAATGGAATGCAGTTACAGACACGCAAAATAACTGTGTGGCAGGAAACATTGAATCAAATATTTTTCCAAATCCAAAGTCCTGGAGCTTGCTAGTTTGCCAATGGCTATAAAATACATAATTTGGTATATTAATTTTTAAAGGTATTCCACACACAAATGGAATAATGATAAATCAGACGAAGAAAAGAACAAAATCCTGTCTCTACAATAGTTGTCTGTTCTTTCCACCTCTCTTTGAGTCCCCATGTTCCTTCTCTTATACTTCCAACTTCTTCTTTTAAACTTCTCCTGCTGTCATAGAACATTACTATCTTATGAGGGATCACATCAGAGGAGCAAATATACCAGATGTCAAATTTTTAACTTCATATCTATATCTCCTTATGCTGTATCTGATTAAGGTAAAAGTGGAAAAAAGGCAGACAATTTTGAAAAAAAATAAGAAAGCTGAGAGAAAATAACTTTGTCTTAAATGGGAACTACAGGGGAAAAAGTACAGAAAGAAACTTCAGGAACGAGAAAAAAAAGAATTAATTCATCAGCATATAGACAGATAGGAAATTTATATGAATCATATTTAAAGGAATATAATAGGTTATTAACATATATCGATGACTGAAAAAAGGTATACTATCACACCAATTTACTGCTGACCAGTGTGTACGAGATGCAGATGGCACACTTTTATACTACAGTGGCAGGATAAGGGCTTTAAATTGAAACATAAAATATCTGTCTGCCAAGCATAAGTTACACTGGAGTAGTGTAATTGGAGGGGTCTTATATTAAATGAAACAGGTTTATTTTGCTGGCCACCACAGGACAAGGGTATGAATTTTCTTGACACCTTTTATCTCCCCACAAATTATCCACATCTTTTCAGTTTCGTATTCTTTGGGTTCGTGGATTGACTTGTGAGTGGAAACCAGTGATGTGTAATGTTAGTATTAGAGATTTCACATCTTGGCATTAGAAAAAGATATGTTGCTTAATGTACCTGCAATACGACCCATGTCTGGTGACTCAGTGTTCGCCAACTTTAATAAATTTCAATACAACTAAAAATCCCAGATGAGAAGTAGCTTAGATCTACTCATGCAGAACTCCATGCCCTTTTCTTTAGGCTGTTGCTAACACTCCCCCAGATCTTATACATATAGTTTATGTGTTTTACAAAAAATAATGTGGCATGACATGGTTAGGACACGTTATATGCATAGGTAAAAGAATGAGTTGAGTATAGGATAAAAATATTAGTAGACAAACATGGATTTACCAAGGGAGTTTGGGGTGTCTAGAACTGCACATCTTCCATCTCTTGCTCACTGGACTAGGAAGTCCACTGGAAATGACAGAGTGTCTTTCCAGCTCAACTGTACAAATCAAGTTGAGGAGCAGTGGTAAGAGAATGAAACTGTTCTGCCGCAGGCAGGGACAACTCTCCTAGGCCAGTTCTCTGTGAGGACAAACTCCCTGCAGGGAGCCATTAGTGTTAGGATTATGGTTAGGATTAGTTTCAGGATTAGGCTTAGGTTAGGTTTACATTCTAGGACTAAATTTGGAGTTAGGATTAGAGGTATACAGTGGAGAATTGCCCCACAGAGAGCTGGCCACAGAGAGCTGTCCTAGATCTGTGCTGCCATGTAGCAACTGAAGAATATTCATCTCCCCTGCTGAAATACTGTTCCATTCCTTGCCCTGTTTCACGTTCTCACACAGGAGTTGTGCCAGCTGTAGTTTAATAAGGATAACTTGACCTCAAAATAAAGACAGTATTGTAGGTGAAGTAAATTACCATAAGGAGTTCAGGGTGTTGGAAGTGAAGGGCAATTCCTCTTTAGAAAGTAGAGATGCTAATCTTTTCAGAGATAGAGCAATGAAGAGATGTTGCAGAGGCGATTCTGAACGCTCTGGGGAAACAGCTGCTTAAGGACAGCTATGCTAAGTGCTCAGTTGATGAAAAAGCAGTGGAGAAGATCGATAGCAAAGAAAGACATGCCAGTTTGCCTGCCTGGTTACTGTTTTTCATAATAGCACGTCATTTTTTCGTTGGATTTTTTTTTTGCCTTTGATTAGTGTTTCATCTCTTAGTGCTCTTCTTCCTTGTGGGGCTATTAGGTGAAAGTATACACGTTGTACATGTTGCAGAACACAGATTTACAGCTGGGAAAGAGGGAGAGTAGGAATGAGACATGAAATAAAAATAGAGAGTAAAGTTGTTAATATGAAAAGAAGAAGAGAATAGAAAACAGAAAAAAAAAGAAGAGTAGGAAAGACAAGGAGGAGAAGGGAAACCAACCAACCAACCAAAACAAAACTGCAAAGGGTTTGTTTTATCCCTGTGAGTTGAGGGAGAAGATATGTTCTAACATAACCATCATAACCGAGAGTGTTTGTGAATCAAAGAATAACAGCACCATTCCAGAGTAAAATCAGTCTCAAGCCTTTAATTTTTAGCCTTCATTTTATACATCTGTTGATGAAAATTCTTGGCATCTCAAAACTGGATCAGGGGAATTTAATTAGTGCCTATTCAGTACTGATCTCTCAATACTTCTACAATATCTAGAAAGTACTTTGTAAATATTATTAGATTGAAAGGTAAAAAAGTAATTATGAGACCCTTCTTTATTATTTTGTATGTTAAAACACTCTAGTGCATCAAAATAACATCACAAATGTACTGAAATGACATAAAGTAATGTCCTAAAAGAGAAAATAAAACCTGCTTTCCTTCCTTCCTGATGAGGAGGCCAATAGCATTCTGGGTCTATCAGAAATAGCATGACCAGCAGGAATGGGGAAATTATCATCCCCCTGTACTCGACACTGGTGAGACCACACCACAAATACTGTGTTCAGTTTAGGGCCCCTCACTACAAGAAGGACATTGAGGTGACTGGAGCACGTGCAAAGAACAGTGAAGCTGGTGAAAGGCATAGAGCACAGGTATTATGAAGAGCAGCTGAGGAAACCAGGATTGTTAGTCTGGAGAAAAGGGGGCTGGGAGGAGACCTTTCTGTCCTCCACAATTACCTGAAAGGAGGTTGTAGTAAGGTGGGTGTTGGTCTCTTCTCCCAAGTAACAAGTAGTAGGATGAGCAGAAATGGGCTCAATTCGCATCAGGGAAGGTTTCAAATATTATAGAAAAATTACTTACAGTACAGTAGTAGCAACTTAAATTAGGATATATTAGGATATGTAGGAGAAAGTGAAGTTGAATGAATACAACAGTAATTTTCTGTATGAAAATTATTTCCTTTATTGTCAATTTTTTCTTCCAAGAAAATAATTTTTCAAATTTTAGACTTAAATTTATCGCTGAAGAAGTTATTACTATTCATTCCTATATAGCCAACAACTTATAGTCAGAAAGTTACTGAAGATGTCTTTAGGAACCCAGCTTACATCAAATCAGTCTACGTACAGTACATAGAAAAGATTCTTTAAGAACATGTTAAACCAGGTAACAAACATAAGAATATGATCAATATATAAAATTATACATGTCTACAGAGTGGGTCTGTTTGGCAGAAAAAATCAGCAGGACTTAGACATGATTCAAGTATGAAAATTTAGAGAGAAGGATGAAATGAAGTTGTATATACTCATTTTACACCTTAGTAAGAGATACATAAATTTAATCTCACTATAAACAAACTAAATATCTTTCACTGCCTTCATTGTGAACGGCCAAAATGAATGTTCTGAGTCTATGACCATCTCAGGAGATCCCTTTTTCTTTCTGTCAGCATCCATCTCAAATATTTTCAAAGCATTAGCCAATTCCAAACATTTAAGGGAGAGGTAGAAATCTCAATATTCCACTAAATTACATTTAGTGTAATTTAGTGACTGGGAATACCTGAATATGTTCCCACTGACAAAAAGGCAGAATGGAGAACATAATCATCTGCTCTTTTTGGCAGCTAAGTTCTTGCCAGTCTTTGCGTCTGTACTAATTTGTATCAAACAGCATTAGGTCTGGACTATTTATATCAATGACTGTATTTTGCACAGCCAGCAGCAGTAATGATATTGCAATTATGACACTTCAAAAAGTATCTCATTAACAGCAAATGTTTTAATATTCTGAAACTTTTATGACAGTAGTAGCGTGACTCACATGGAGTTGCAGTTAAATACTAAGTATGAGTTACTCAAGCTGTATCTTTGCTACCAAAACAAAAGAGGATAAAAGTAAAAAGTAAAGTACTCTGTATTCTCATCATTCTTGTCACTTAATTATTAACTTGCATCCCAGATCGGTACTTTAACTACCTTTCTCCAAAACAATGTGTAGGTGTCATTCACTGGATACTTTACTCCAGGAACCACCACCACCAAAAGGCTTTGTTGGTAAAATGGCATTACTTTAAGCTTTCTTAAAGGGATACTTTTCTACATTAAACAATCTCTCATATCCTCTCATATCACAGAAAGATACAAGCAGAGCAACATTTCAGGTTCACTTTAAAAAGGAAAATAAACCCACACACTCTAGTGGGTCGCCACACCATGGCACCATTATGCGTAACGTTGAAGCGAGGAAAGCACACAAAACAATATCACATTATACAACTACAGGGACACAGTCTAGTGGAGATCTAGAGTTAGGTGCTGTGTCATACAGATGCAGTCGTTCTTCTCAAGGAGGAGCTGAAAGCTTTGTGAATAAACTCCAGGGGTCATTGTTGCTTGATCTTTTGGCCAGAAATTCATTCCTTGAACCTGAAGCAGTATACACATGCATTTGTTCTCCTCTCTTACTGCATTCTTTCTTGTTGATGTGGATGGGGGCTGTGGAAGGAAGAAAGATGATAAAAAGCTATTCCTGGGATCTTTATTCTATTGTAGAAACTGTTGCAGAAGGTGATAGGAAAAATGACAATATCTGTTCCTTCTGTGTCACCTTGCAGTAAGCTACCCTTCATTCAGAAGTTGTAACAGTAATTATAGATCTTAGTCTCCTTTTATATACACAGCAAATTGGATTTAGTCCAGAAGTTTCTCAAGGACAATGAGGAGCTCTGCCAACTGGGGAGCTGAGAGGAGGCAAAAGCAGAAGTAAAATCTTCTTTCCATTCCTTGCTATTGGATAGAGGATGAGCAGAGTCCTAAGCTCCCTGTAAGGAACCCGGTTCTTTTCTATTTTGGTGAATGTTGAAGTAAATACATTGGAGTACTTGAATAGTCAACATTTTTATAAAATGATTTGTTCTATGATACTATAATTTAAGAAAGCAGGTGTTTATTTTAAAGTTAACCATTTATTTATTTTTGTTAGATCTATTTTTTACCGAAATATGAAATCAACTTTTCTCTCTCTCTTCCCTCTCATCCGAAAAGGATATAATATAAAGATTACTAAAAAATCCCACAATAATAATATAATATTAAAAAACCCTGAACTGAAATTGAAAATGAAAAGCTAAGAACGCAGGTTTTGAACATAGATAAAAACAGAGTGAGAACAGATAATGCCAGAAAATCATGCTAACTGTATTAAATATTATGTAGAACTTAAGTAGGATGGCATATATGCATTCTTTACAGAATAAATATAGAAGTCCTAACTGAACTGCAGCATTTGATGACCTTCATTTGCTCTTCTGTTTGTATTGTTTTGAATTAAAAGTGTAATGGTAGCACATGACACTATGCATGGGTATGTCTGATAGTATCAGAAATTTTAGTTCAGCTACCAACAATAGAGACACAGTAGACACCAGAAATCTAGATCAACTGCACGTGTACCCATATTTGCTGTTTTCCATGAGACCTGTGACAGTTTGTGTCCCCATTCTTACCATTTGCAATTTTTTTCTTGAACCTCTTCAAGATTATGCTTGAAGAGTTTATTTAAAAGGCCAGCAGTCACTGGCATGAGACTTATGGTTCTTCTATTGTCTCTATTGTTCATTAGGATTTGTATATCCAAGTCTTCTTTTGTTTGGGTTTTTTTTGGTTTATTTTGTGTTTCATTTTGTGTTATTTTGGGGTATTTTTGCACTGTTAATTTTGGTTTTGGTTATTTCGGGAGGTTTTGTTTGTTTGTGTTTTACTATCCCTACTATATTTTTGTTTTTTGTCTTGACTATCAGACGTCCTAACTTTCCTGGTATCTATATATACTGTTAACTTTCCACAAATTCTTACAGAAGTTATCACTAAAAGTAACCAAACTCAAAACCATCTTGCATTACATTAGATGTCTTCAAAACTGCTTACAATGAAGCTACTCAGCCTAGAGTCCATCTATGCTTAATAATTTTCATTAGTTATTCTGTCTAAATGTGATGTTGATTTTCTGAATCGCGTAGGCTAGGATTAAACCAGGGTAAGTACACGTATTCCACTGTTTCCATGATGCCTTGGAGGAGCACCGTTATTTATACTAATTATTCTAAAGAAAGATGAGAAAATGTTCACAGGTGAGTCATAGTCACCATTAAGACTGTTTAAGAGGTTCTTTTAATAAAAAGAGGGTTTTAGTTTCATTCCTATCTTGGCTTTATTAGTAGTATTAACACAATCTGTAATTGAATGGAAACAAACTTGGTGTAACTTAGTTCAAAGAAATGTACACTTACATTTGTAATACTAATAATTCTTTACTTGATTTTGTTGCTTATAGGTCAAAGCTTGTTTTACTTTTATATTCAGGAAAAGAGGAAAAGAAGACCATAAACTTTCTTCAGAGTTTTCAAAGTTGTATATACCTTTGTCTTAGATTGTTTTGGTTTTATTTTAAAGGTAGTGGAGGGATGAACCTTTAGACAGATTAGCAGTTTTCTTCTGAAAAAAATTATTCAATTCATAAATTCAAAATATCTCCAATTCTCCAGTGTCCCTGCCATATCTCTATTTCTGTCCTCCTAAAATATCATAATTCTGTGAACATACATAAATGTCTCTCTTCATTCAGACTTAAGTGTAAGAAACATTTCCTCCATCATTTGACAATAACTGCTTGTTTTTTTTTTTTGACATTGAATGTCATGATACATAAAGAACCCTTCAGAGTAAGCTTATGGCAAGTACTGCAATAAATTTTGACTATGTTTAAAAACACAGCTCCAACATTAAGCAATTCTCATTAAAATAAAATTTTAGCTAGGAATCACTTATTTTTATCTATTTTAAATGCCAAAATCATAATATTTACATAAAATTGAAGTCATTAACAGCAGATAGAAGAGCAGTTTCCTAATTTAAGCATTCTGCCTTGAAAGAAAGTATTTTAAGAACAAACTAAAGGTATTCTATAAAATGGTACATTTGAGTAAATGTTATAAATATCTTAAGTGTCTCTAATGGCTAAATAGTTGATTCTGTTGAATATATTGAGAAGTCAAGTAAGCTTAAAAGCCTTACCATTTGAGAAAATAGAGAGAGAGCAATTATACACAGTTCACACATATATCATCCGTTCTGAAAGCTATTCACCTGCTGCTTGGTGAAATTAAGCTGAAATCAGCAGGATTTAATGAGATCTACCAATTTGTACCTTCATAACAACCTACAGTGCATTACCAATCCTGCCATCTGCAGAATGATTCCACTCATGTATGAACTATGTCTGCTTAGCCTCCATTAGGAGCTTCCTGGTAGCTGGTAAACTTTAATAATTCAAATACCTGCCTGAAGGCATTTTTTGGTAGAATCACACAATTGCAGGAAATATGGCACTGCTATGCCTGAAAGAAGGTGTCTGAATCTGTTAACATTGTATATGTGATTTTTCTACTTAAAATGACCATCAGTAAAAAGCGCTAAGAAGTGTTCTGGGTGTAAATATGAAACAATATAAAAATCAATGTGTATTAACTGAACTGAAAGAAGTCTTTTGATTGGTTCATTACTTGCACCACTACTATTTAGAGATTTCAATATGGTTCTTAGTGTAAAAGGATATTTTTTCTTAAAAGGCAATACTTAAAAGTTATTTCTATTTATATACTTCCATTAAGAAGGAAATGAGTGGAAATACTTTCAATTGAAATTTTAATAAGAAGAAAAAAATAACTTAATTTTCCATGAAGGAAAAGTATTTTTGTCATATACTAAATGTCTGTATGAAGCATTATAATTTACTTCAAGAGGGTTTTTTTTTTAATTCTAAAGTTGAGTCTGTATTTGACTCTTAATAATCAATATGGCTTTCAGAGACAGTGTCATCTGCATGAATACTATTAGTTCTTTGCATCTCTTTAGGAAAAGCTTGCATTTATCATGTATAACATAATATTGATTAGAATTAACATCACCAAGAACAGTGAAAAATTACTTCCTTACAGATTGAAAAGTTGGAGACAGTAACATGTAATGGTCAAAGATATACAGGAAACGCAGCTTATGACGTGATTCAAAGCAAAAGTAATTTTGGGCTCTTTCCATTGACTTCAAATGGTGTTAAAAGAAGTCTTTATTAAAGGTTGTAGAAATCTTTTTTAATCCAAAACCGAATCTTTTTTTCATATATAAAGGAAGAAATTGAAACTGCATGCTTTACTGACATACACATAAGATATATCTGTGTTTTAAGTTAATTAAACACTGACTACTGTTTTTGTTAATGACAACATGCCAATGTCACAGAACTGAGAAATCCGTGTTCTTCTGGAAACAACGCCTGAAGGCCCTAAATATATTGGTATATATACCAATATATTCATACCTGTATTTAGGTAACTGAATCAGTCTCTATGTTGTTCAAAGCAGTCATTTTGGTAAGAAATACAAAATTAAAAAAAAAAACAAAAAAAAAGTCAAACAGATGATTCACACTTTCTGTTTTAATTTCTGAGAAGACAAAGTATTTACCTAAACCAAGGATTTAGCAGAAGAGCAAGCTGAAAGACTGTGGGCTCCCATTCACTCAAACAGCTTTCTGGATGGAAGATGTATCTGGAAATATATCCAGTCACTTAAAGTTAAAGATGTGATCTCTGCACTGTCAGCAAAAATCTGAAGTTTAAAAAACTAGGCCTGGAAAAAGACTGGTGAGATTAGTGATGCAAAGGAGTGATAAACATTGAAAGAGATCAATAATATCAGAACATACTGTTTTACTTTGAGAGATTTGGTGGGGAAAGGAAGAAAATTTGGTATAAATATATAGGAAGCTTGGACAGTTCTCTTATGGTCAAAAAGGAATCTCTTTAAAAAATTTTTTTCTCTTAAGGAAGTAGTGTGTTCTTAATGAAAAAAAAGACCAGACAGTCTGAAGGGATGGGTAAATTGTGAGGTTTGGAATACTCTTTTGGAAGATCAATGAGGTGGGCATCAGTGCATGTTGGAAAGCTACCAAAGATTTCTCACTCTGACAAAAAGAGTGAGAGTTCTTTGCTTTTCCTGCAGATTGTGGTTCAGGATACATTTTGCTTAACTGTTAACTGAAGTGGAAAAGAAAATATAACTGAGTTATGTAGAGAAAACAAGATCCAATTGGTTTTATTCCCTCTATCCTGGGTTTATTGTAAATGAAACATACAGATGGAAATTCATAATGTTCACCCGTTCATGCTTTCTGCAGACTTTAAAAGAATTACTGTTGTGGAACTGAATGATTTATTTTATAATATGGAAAGTCACAAAATATTTATTCTCTAAAAATTGTATTTTTAGAAAATCATTCCATCCAGGATTTTGTGTAGAGTGAAACTGGGGATAGAGAAATCACTAAAAGCATAAAAACATAGGTCTAAAGGGATGGAAATTTAATTAATTTTCCTACTTCAAGTAACATTCAACAGTTCCAGTTCAACAAAGAACCACAAATTTTATCAGTTACACTTTCATTATTTTTCAAGCAGAACTTCCCTGTGTTTACTCTTATAGATTGGTGAACTCAATAAAGATTCAAGTTTCCAATTGAAAAACACAGAAGTAGATGGTAAAATGCTGCATATTTGCATTTTATGATTTGTGTAGGATAGCACTATGAAAGAAATTTTACTCCTCTGACTCCGTATCTCTATTTACCTGGCCCACAGATCATCACTGACACTTCACTTAATTTAAATGTTTAGCATATTTAATTTCACTTTTTACAGTCTTTTGACTATACTTTACGGGAGGAAGTACCTTTTATTAGGAAAGACTCAGATTTTAGGCTTTCTCCATTCCAATGGAAGCCACTGAATAAAATGTGATTTATGTTTAAAAAGTTGTCAAATGTATTGAATTATAGCATTTGCCTCAGAACAAATCATATCACAGTGAAGAAAAATAGACAACTATAATATGAATACCTGAGTAATTTTTGAGATGTTCACTATCACCTTCAGCTGGATCAAAATTTCACCTTAAATATACGTACTGATATGGCTGTGCTGATAGTTGGAATTCTACTACACAATAAAACAAACTTTATTAACTTGCTAAACAAAAGTATTTATTTCACTAAGGGACATCAGTATCTGATAGCTTATCAGCACCTCCAGGTGTTATCCCTAGATGTGCACTGGTCTCCATCTTTCCTACCATGAGTACAGCTACAATCTATCCATGATACATGTACAAAATTAGACCCAAGGAACAAGACCTGACAACCCGTTACCTGGTTTGTTTTTCTTTGTGATAGAAATAAACTTCCTGCTGCTGAAGACTTTGACCATGGCTACTTCAAGCGAGGGACCTGTGTGCTTCAAAATACACTGAATTAAAATTCTGACCTTTCATTCTTGTTTCACTGGTGTATCTTAAAGACACAACTTATTGTTGTCAGCATTAAAAAAATTTGTAAACAACAAGGTGAAAATTGGGCAAAACATTCTTCTTTCTCTGATGTGGTTTTCAACTTCTAGTAACTTAAAGCTGATTTCTAAAACCTCAGCCAACATGAGGTTGCTACATGTGATATTATCATGAATATTATTACACAGTGTCTGGCATATTTCCTACAGGAGCAACTGGAAAGCCATGAAAACTACTAAACCTGAAAACATTCTTCTTGATGTGGACTTCATGCAATATTTTAAATATGTATGGATGCTACATATACAAAGACCAAAAGGAGTTTTGCCAGTAACTTAAAAGGTTCAGGATTTCACTCCCGTAACAATATTTTGTATTGGACTTTCTCTGAATTACGCAGAATACAGTGAGCTATGGACTTAAGTCAATAACCTCCTAATCGACTGTATGAGTTTCCTTTTAGTGTCTGATTTTTTAAAAAAGAGCACCTAATAAGTTTTTTAACTATAAAAAGTAAATTAAACAAAATGAATTCTAAAATAATTACATTTGTAAAACTGAACTTGACATGCATTTACAGAACACAAGCATCTGATACAAGAATTATGAACTTTACTACTTAGTTATTTACAGCATCTGCAACTCAAATATACTTTTGAGTGTCAGTGAATTTCCCACTGTGACACACATTACAATACCAAACTGCCCAGGATATAGCACCAGAAACCAGCAGACTTAAAATAAAATTCATACAATCTCTTCCTGAATTAAATTCGGAGTCTAGGGTCAATTTCTTCATGATAAGGCATTAATTACTTTAATATGTTTGTACTATTTTGAAGTGAATTTTATTTTAAATTCTGTTCATCTGCTACCATAACATGTGGATGGCATTTATTCTGCAGTTCTTATGTGACTACATTTAGGGAAATTCTGTTGATGTTCTGTACTAGCCCACCTTATGACATTTCTGCTATGACACTGTTGTACAAGAAGGGTTGAAAAATAGGCCAGACACTGTGTAAAAATACTCATGTGTAAGTGTCTCCATTAAAGTTTATGCTGTAGGAAGTTTGTTCTAATTCTACAGACACAGTACTTACAGTTATACCTAATTCCTGAACATTTTTCGAGTTTTGCCTCTATGCAGGAAAATCTTGCAGTATTTTCTTCCTTAACTCATTCATTGTCATTGCACACTGAGCTCAGTTAATGGCATAGGGACTTCCAGGAGTTATTTATGAGAAATACATCAAAATGGAGGATGGAATTTAGGATTTTGTCTACATTACTACATTAAATAGGATCAGAACATGGCAGTAAGAAAAGCCTATGATTATTCATGCTGACTATTTGATACGTGCCTTTGCCTCTTTGTTTTGAGCAATGGTAAAGAGTGGATGGCAGCATAAGTAAGGTAAGGAACTAGCGATCTGTATATTGCAGTATAGCCATCTTGATATCACAGTATCACAAGATTGGAAAAGACCTTTGAGATCATCGAGTACAACCTATGACCCAACACCAACACCTACTTGTTGTCTAAACCATGGCAAATAACATGCCAGCATGGCTCAGAGTCAACGTATTTATTCATTTTAATTAATACCATGGGCTAGCCTTGAGATTGTTACTTCTGTGTTGATTTCCTGATAGTTCCACGTCTACCTGCTCCCTCTGTGCACCTCTTCCCACTTGCTCATAACCACAAAACAACGAGAGGAAGGTATTCATAACTAACTTCCTGTACCTTGGTGATATTCTAAGCTGGTTTGGGTCAAAGTACTTTATCAGACTCTTGGATCAGAGATTGTTTAATTCAACCAGTGTGATTTATCAGTGTATAGAGTGTGAATATTTAAAGAGAAATGGTTAGGACAGAATTATTTAATTTGCAACCATTATGGGTTGTTTTTTCAAGGGTGACAACAGCAGGAAAACACTGACAAGCAATACAGAAAATGTCCCACAGGTAGTATTTCTGCAACCGTGCAATCTTTTGCCATTTAGCTAAGTTGTGAAGAAACATAAGAAACAGAGTTTGTTGATGGAAAGGAAAAGAGCAATTTCATGTGTGATTAGAAAATTGTGTTTTATTGATAACATCACTCAGGTCTAGAATGAACTAGTATTTAAACTGGAATATTAATATAGTACAAGTGTTCTTTAATGATAATATTATAAGAAATTATTGAAATATATGGTTAATATGCATATCATAGTATGTAATGTCACAAAAAGCACTGCAATGCCTTGTGTTTCATGTTCACAAATACCCTCTATATTCATGGATAATATGTAGAACATGCATTCAACTGGTTCCAGTGTCAGCCTTGAGATACACCACTAATCACTTGGCTGAAATTGGACTTTGTGCATCTGAACACAACCCTTTGAGCCCGGTAGTTCAGCTAGTTTTTAATCTGGTTTACTGTTCACTTATCAAAACTATATTTCCACAATTTATCAATGAGGATAGTTTGGGAGACTGCCAAAACTTCTCTCAAGTCTAAATAAACAACATCCACTACTCTCCCTTCCTTCACCAAGCCAGATATCTCGTCACATATAAGGCTATCGGGTTAGTCACACGATATCTCTTTATGAATCAAAGCTGACTACTCCCAATTACCTTCCTGTCCTTCATGTGTCTGGAAATGGTTTCCAGGATTATTTGAGCCATTTCTTTCCTATAGTTAGGCTGAAGCTGACTATCCTGCAGTTCTCTGGATCTTCCTCTTTGTTCTTCTTGAAGAGAGATTTGTCATCTACATTTTTCCAGTTTTCAGCAGTCAATCCTGATCTCCATGGTCTTTCCAACATAGTCAAGAGTAACCCCACAAAGACATGGGCCAGTTCCTTCTGTAGTATTTTGGTATATCTTATGAAGATCTCTAAGTTCCATACATCAGATTTGGGTAGAGGTTCCTGAACTTCTTCCACTGTAAAGTAAGACTTTCTTAACTTACTTCAAGAAGAAGTGTCTTCCTTGCTCCAGAGTTGTCCATGGATCTTAGTGACCTGGGGTTGCTAAAGGCCAGTAAAGAGCGATCCAGATTTTCGGTGTTTTTTCACACCGGGTTATTTGTCCAGTTCAGAAGTGTGTCCACGTTTTTCTTGATTTTCTTTTTTGCTATGGTTATACATATAGAAACTCTTCTTGTTATCCTTCAAATCCTTTGCCATATAAAGTTCCTTGTGACTTTTCCAAACCACATCCCTGCACACTTGGACACTGACCAAAGATGAAAATATCTGTACATATGCTTATATGTATTTTTTTCTCATAATTTCCTAAATTTTTAAAGTGGTAAATTTAAAACCACAACTAAGTAGTTACTGGAATGAGTCTTCCTCTTAACCAATAACTTTGCTCTTAATGTATGCATATTTGCATATAATATACATATGTAGTTTTGCCATGTTATCCCAAACTCATTCTGTAAATAATTTTTCTCTATTAAAGACTGTTAGTAATTGAATTTATTAAGTATATCCAGAAAAAGTTTCTACTCATAAATCTAGGTTAATTTGGAGATACTTCTAGATGTTATTGGGATAACTTTTATTTAACCTTGAATCTTACAACAGTTACAATTACTTAGCAAATGAATTATATTTTTTAAAAATCTTGTACACAGCAGACCAACTTAATATACTCAATAAATTGAGGTAATGTAAACCTTTACATATGCTCCTTTCTTGAATTCAAACCATAACCCCCAAAAGAGTTTATTAAACTGAAACGGAAAATGCCACCAGCATTGCATGAAATTATGGATGTGATAATCCTGAGGGAATTGCTTGGCAAGAGAAGCAGGCTTGGCTAGAACTATGTCCCTTTCTGCCTTTACGAAACAATCCCAAGGATTTTCTGATGGATTAAAGGGATTTCTAAATGATTGTGAGGTAATCCTATAAGACTCAATCACTTGTAACATTGTCCTATGGGATTTGTGAAGGACTAAAATATTATACTATAAGACCTGTAATGCTTGCTTCAGAAATACAAGTCTGACTCAGTAGATACTATCTTGAGTACAAGTCATAAGACACATGGGAGAATATGTATGTATAATTGCTCTAACGTTTATAAAACCTGTGTTCTGTTATTTACTCAAGAGTAAATTCATCCTGTATTAAAGGCCAGTTCCATGCATTTAACTCCTCAGCAAATTTTTTAGGTTTGTTTTAACAACTGAGGGAAGACAATTTTTATGGATAATCTGTGGAGAATCACCTTTTTTTTTTAACCAACAGTTGAGACACTATTTTCCATTTTCTATTCAAATGTGAATTCATCAAAAATTATAGAACTATCTAAATATATTACATATAAATATAATTAAATATATGTTTAGGTTTAGTTAAACATATATAGGTTCAGGGTGATAGAGAATGATCAAGAATTAATAAATATTAAGCAAGCCCTCTATTATTTGAGAATTGATTTAAATTGAAATAACACAGATAGCCCAAGCTAATTCCTCTGTGTGTGTATGCATTTATATACATGTATTTACATCTATACATTAACAATAACACTACAAAACAACTATAGATAGGGCTGTTAATTCTTGGAGGACATAATAATGGTATGGACTTGAAATAATAATACACTATTTGTTTAATTTGTAGTCAAATTTCTATGATGTCTGCAATAAGAGAAATCCATTTAGGATGAATTTTTCTCCCAAGTTCAGACACCAAAATTTACGTTACTAAAGGAGCTCTGGTACCTTTGAGGTAGACAGATACCTCCATTGCAGTTAATGAAGTTATACTCAGCACAACCAATGGATTCTAAAATGTTAATTATTTCATACTATGTTTAGTGAGATGAGGAACTCTCTAGACTGCAAAAAAAATGTTTACTGGATTTATTGATAAGACATATGTATGTAGAGTCATTTGAAACATCCTACAGAATCTACATCATACTCAGTAGGAAAATATAACGCAAGATTTGTAGGAGACAGTTTGCCTTGCAAGAGTGAAAACTGTAGGCTAAGTGAAATATCTCAGGACATGTCAAGTGGCACTTTAAGATTTTCTTCAAGCAACTAAATCTAGGCTTAAACCTCCTCTGAGAATTTAGAAACCTAGCTCACTCATACATCCCTACAGTGAATATTGATATCTGAAATACCTGTAAAATCTTGACTAGTGACTGAAGTATATGCATGCACATGAAAACATATGTACATGATATGTGGGAAACCAGTGTCATTCTGGACTGGCAGCTGGAGGTCAAGGAATCTGAAATTCTTCCTATTTGTCCTTTCACAAGTTCCTCACTTTAATTGGTTGGTAGTCCTTGAGGAGTATGTTTTGAAAGAGACACAAGCAAGGCTAGGTTTTAATTCTGGAGTGACACAATTGTCATTTTGGGAGGGTATGTGAGTTTATCTTCTTTTTCTCAATATGAGGGACATTGTCACTTTCATTTTTTTTTAAGAAAATAATTTATTTATTTTACTATTTCATATATTTATTTCAGATGTACATTTCTATGAATCTTAGTATGCTTGATAACCAACTACTTAAGAAAACACTGTTTAGACTAGATCCTTTGTTGATTGGCTTCTGAGTAGAAGTGAAAATACTGACAAAGGTGTGGTAAAGATTCTATTTATCAAATTCTAGGCTATGACCCGACACCATGTTTCAAAGGCCTTTATGAACACAATAATAATTGCACCATGGTTTAGACGAAGAGTAGGTGTTGGTGTGGCTCTATTCGATGATCTCAAAAGTCTTTTCCAACCTTGTGATAATTGAATATTTTGAATTAAAGGTTTGGTGGCTGTATGTGGTATGAGTTTCATATTTGTGCCAGTGAACAGGTCTAGAAATTGTCTACCTTGCATGCAATTTTTTAGTCTTAATTTCAAGTAGAACAATATATGCTTGTCATATGTTGCTAATATTCATTTTAGATAGACAATTCAATAAGAAAATCTTACTTTTTATAATCTAGTGAAATTGAACTCTTAGGTTGAGATTTATAATCATACAGCCCCTCAGTTTGGGAAAGATGTCAGGATGCTGGAGTGTGTCCAGAGGAGGGCAACAAAGATGGTGAAGGGGCTGGAGCACAAGCCCTACGAGGAGCAACTGAGGGAGCTGGGGCTGTTTAGTCTGAAGAAGAAGAGGCTCAGGGGAGACCTCCTTGCTCTCTACAACTACCTAAAAGGAGGTTGTAGTCAGGCAGGGGTTGGTCTCTTCTCTCAGGTGACCAGTGACAGAACTAGAGGGCATGGACTCAAGCTTCGTCAGGGGAGGTTTAGGCTTGATCTTAGGACAAAGTTCTTCACTGAAAGGGTGATTGGCCATTGGAATGTGCTGCCCAGGGAGGTGGTGGAGTCGTTGACCCTGGAGGTGTTTAAGGGGAGACCGGATGAGGCACTGAGTGCCATGGTTTAGATGATGGTTTGGTGTTGTGTTGGGTTATAGGTTGGACTTGATGATCTCAGAGGTCCTTTCCAACCTTGTGATACTGTTATACTGTGATATGATTCTGAAAAAATTTAGGTGCTTCAACCTTCGTTTTACTCAGCTAATTAATGAAAGATATAAAGAATTATTACCCTAAACAGATTCATATTCTAAGACACAGAGCTCACTTAAGAAATGATGCTAAAGGCAATAGCTCTCTGGCAGATAGTTTCAGAAGGTCCAAATATTCAGTGAATAATACATCTAATATATTAGACTCACTGTAAATTTATTGCTTTAGATAGTAAGTGACAATCAGTCTTCTAAATGGAAGCTGCACACGTGTACAATTGCATGGGATGCAAAAATTTTTAAAGAAATGTAACAGTCAATTCACATGACATTTGCACACAGGAAGGTTTATAGACATTTAAACTTAGAGATATATTCTGTATTTTACTTTATTTGGTTTGGTAGCAGCTTTTACAGGACTTAAGTTGAGAACCTACTCTGAGTACCACACCAGTTATGTCAACCAGACCTGTAACACAAAAATCTCTTTAGCTGCAACTTTGTGTTTTGTGATGACTATTGCTACTTTCCTCTCTCAGATGTATTTCCTCTGATTCATCCATATGATAGAAAGGTAAAGGTACTTTGTTAAAAAAGAGTAAAGAAGGTGTATCATTTCTCTTATTTCTTTGGCATAAACCACAAATGCAGGGCTACATCTACTCTTTAAAAAAAATACAAAGGCAAGGGATTCATCTCTGGCCCTAAGACAAACTGGCATGAGCCTGGCTCTTGTTAATGTGCTAAATTTACTTCCCTAAAAATGCAAGGCGGTCACATTTAAACTGACTGTTTGGAATACTTCCTGGAAACACTGTAATTATAATTAGATACTTACGCATACTAGTTGGCTTGGACCAAAACCATATGAGGAAGAGTGGGAACAAAGAAACAGAATAGGTAATTGACCCAGTTCATCAAACATTTTCCTTGAACCCATTTTGTCTACTACACTATACATAGCTAGTATCATAACAAGTTCTGAACAGAAATAAAAAAGAAGAAAAGATTCACATTATCTTCCCCCCTTCCTCCCGTATTCAATATTCATATGGACAAGTTAGAAACTGATCCAAGGAGTTAAGCATACTTTGAAGTGTGTATCATAGAAAGCAGAACAGGTCACTTGGCAGTATCAATATGGGGAAGAATCAGGAAAGAATGATTAGTCTGTATGTACTGGTTTTAGCTAGCATGGAGTTACTTTTTTTCATAGTAGTTTGTATTGTGCTGTGTTTGGGACTTGTGACCAAAACCTATGTTTACACCACACCCATGTTTTAGTTATTGGTGAACAGTGCTTTACACAGATCTTTTCTGTTCTTCGTATTGCTCCATCAGCAAGTTGCCTGGGGATTTACAAGAAGTTGGGAGGCAACACAGCAAGGATAGATGACCCCATCTGACCAAAGGCATATTCAATATGTCAATCTTTGCGATAAAAGCTGAGGAAAGGAGAAGAAAGGTGGGAAAATTTAGAGTTATGGTGTTTGTCTTTCCAAGCAACCTTTACTCGTGACAATGCTCTGCTCTCCTAGAAATGGCTGAACTTCTGCCTGCTGATTGGAAGTAGTGAATGAGTTCCTTATTCTGCTTTGCTTGCACACATAGCTTTTGCTTTGCCGAGTAAACTGTCTTTAGCTCAAACCACAAGTTTTCTCATTGGTGTTCTGATTCTCTTCCCCATCCTCATAAGAGAGTGAGTAGGTGTGTAGTGCTGACCTTCCTGCAAGTATTAATCCACAACATTGTGATCACAGTATCACAGTATCACAAGGTTGGAAAGGACCTCTGAGATCATCAAGTCCAACCTATAACCCAACACTAACACCAACACTAACACCAACTATCATCTAAACCATGGCACGCAGTGCCTCATCCAATCTCCCCTTAAACACCTCCAGGGTCGGTGACTCCACCACCTCCCTGGGCAGCGCATTCCAATGGCCGATCACCCTTTCAGTGAAGAACTTCTTCCTCACATCAAGCCTAAACTTTCCCTGATGAAGCTTGAGTCCATGCCCTCTAGTTCTGTCACTGGTCACCTGAGAGAAGAGACCAACCCCTGCCCGACTACAACCTCCTTTTAGAAAGTTGTAGAGAGCAATGAGGTCTCCCTTGAGCCTCCTCTTCTTTAGACTAAACAGCCCCAACTCCCTCAGTCGCTCCTCGTAGGGCTTATGCTCCAGCCCCTTCACCATCTTCTTTGCCCTCCTCTGAACACATTCCAGTATCCTAACATCTTTCCCAAACTGGGGGGCCCAGAACTGTACACAATATTCCAGATGAGGCCTGACTAGTGCCGAGTACAGGGGGACAATAACTTCTCTGGTCCTGCTGACTACACTATTCCTATTGCAGGCCAGAATGCCATTGGCCTTCTTGGCCACCTGGGCACACTGCTGGCTCATGTTGAGCTTCCTGTCAACCAGCACTCCCAGGTCCTTTTCTGCCTGACTACTCTCCAGCCACTCTGTCCCCAGTCTATAGCTCTGCATGGGATTGTTGTGTCCAAAATGAAGTACCCAACATTTGGACTTATTAAACATCATCCCATTAGAATCAGCCCATCTCTCCAATCTGTCCAGGTCCCTCTGCAGGGCCATCCTACCCTCTAACAGATCAACCCTTCTTCCCAGCTTGGTATCATCTGCAAACTTGCTGATGATGGACTCAATCCCCTCATCCAGATCATCAATAAAGATATTAAACAGGACTGGACCCAATACCGATCCCTGGGGGACACCACTGGTGACCGGCCGCCAACTGGATGAGACACCATTCACCACCACTCTTTGGGCTCGGCCATCTAGCCAATTCCTAACCCAGCACAGAGTGCTCCCATCTAAGCCACGGGCTGCCAGCTTCCCTAGGACTCTACTGTGGGGGACAGTGTCAAAGGCCTTGCTAAAGTCCGGGTATACCACATCCACAGCCTTCCTCTCATCCACCAGGCGAGTCACATGGTCATAAAAGGAGATCAGGTTGGTCAGGCAGGACCTACCCCTCCTAAACCCATGCTGGCTGGGCCTGATCTCTTGACTGTTCTGCAAGTGCCGCATGATTTCACCCAGGATTATCTGCTCCATGATTTTACCTGGGACCGAGGTCAGGCTGACAGGTCTGTAAGTACCTGGATCATCCTTACGGCCCTTCTTGTGGATGGGCGTCACATTGGCCAACTTCCAGTCTTCCGAGACCTCTCCAGTGAGTCAGGACTGTTGAAAGATGATGGAGAGCGGCTTAGCAAGCTCATCCGCCAGCTCTCTCAACACCCTAGGATGGATCCCATCCGGCCCCATAGACTTATGAGGGTCCAAGTGGCTCAGCAGGTCTCTAACTTCCTCCTCATGGATTGCAGGAGGGCCATATTTCACCCTGCCCCCATCAACCACTTCAGAGGGCCAACTGTCAAGCGAGCTGACATCCTTACTGTTGAAAACTGAGGCAAAGAAGGCATTAAGTACCTCAGCCTTCTCTGCATCTTTGATTACTATATTTCCCTCCACATCCAACAAGGAGTGGAGGTCGCTGCTGCCCTTCTTTCAGCCATTGATATATTTATAAAAACTCTTCTTATTATCCTTAACGGAAGTGGCCAATCTGAGCTCCAGATGGGCTTTTGCTTCCCTGATTTTCCTCCTACACGACTTAACAACATCTTTGAACATGACGTGGCTTACGTCCCCTTCTTTCCAACAATGATACACCCTCTTTTTCTTACTTAGTTCCTTCAGAAGCTCCCTATTCATCCAGGCCGGCCGTCTGCCCCTACGACTCTTCTTATAACACATGGGGACAGCCCGCTCCTGCGCCTTCAAGATTTCATTCTTGAAGTGTATCCAGCCTTCCTGGACCCCCTTGCCACTAAGAGCTATTTCCCAGGGTACTTTCCTGACCAGTTCCTTAAATAATACAAAATCTGTCCGACGAAAGTCCAGCATTGATGTCCTGTTCCTGCCTTTTCTTGTTACATTGTTTAGAGAGAATTCAATTATCTCATGATCACTACACCCCAGACAGCCTCCAACAACAACATCACCCACCAGCCCTTCTTTGTTTGTAAACATCAGGTCAAGAAGAGCCTCACCCCTGGTGGGCTCACTCACCAGCTGTGACAGAAAGCAGTCCTCAATACACTCTAAGAACCTCCTGGACTGCCTCCTCTCGGCAGTGTTAAGTTCCCAGCAGATATCCGGAAGGTTAAAGTCTCCTAAAAGAACAAGGGCAGCTGATCCAGAGGCAGCCTCCAGCTGATTAAACAATAGAAGATCCAAATCCTCTTCCTGGTCGGGCGGTCTGTAACGTACTCCAACCAGGAGGTCAGACCTGACTGCCCCTCTGACCCTTACCCATAGGCACTCAACCTGGTCATCACCGATCTTGACTTCAACAGCATCCATGGTTTCCCTAGTGTAGAGGGCCACCCCTCCACCCCTCCTCTCACGCCTGCCTCTCTTGAAGAGCCTGTAGCCTTCTATGGCAGCACTCCAGTTATGACAGTCGTTCCACCACGTTTCCGTGATAGCAACTATATCATAGCTCTCCCGCTGGACCAGGACTTCTAGCTCCTCCTGTTTGTTTCCCATACTGCGTGCATTTGTGCACATGCACTTCAGTTGGGTTACTGACAACACCCTTTGATATGGCTCATCCTCCACAGGAACATCTTTGGTGAGCCTAGTAACTCCCCCCTCCCCCCTCATGCCTAGTTTAAAGCCCTCTCAACAAGTCCTGCCAGCTCCTGAGCTAGAATCCTCTTACCCTTTGGAGTTAGATGAGACCCATCTGAGTCAAGCAGGCCAGGTGCTGTAAAGGTTTCCCCATGATCAAAGAACCCCAAATTCCTCTGCCGGCACCAGCCCCTAAGCCATTTATTAAGTGCATATATTCTCTTGTTCCTATCTGTATACATCCCTGCCACCGGAGGAACCGAGCAGAACACCACCTGTGCTCCTGCCCTATCCATTGACCGTCCCAGCTCCTGGAATTCCTTTTTAACTATCCTTGACCCTCTTTTCGCTAGCTCATCACCACCAGCCTGTACCACCACAAGCGGGTAATAATCTGAGGGTTTAATTAGGTCTGGGAGTCTCTTGGTGATGTCGTGTACCCGGGCTTGGGGAAGGCAGCAGACTTCCCTATGAGTTGGGCCCTCCGTCCCTTTCAGAAGGGAGTCTCCCACTACAATGACCCTCCTTTTCTTTTTCTTACTTGAAGTCCTGACCTGTCTGATGGGCAATGTGAGGTTAACAGCCTCCTCGGGTGAGTTCTCTGTCATACTATCCTCCACCTGAGCATCAAATTCCAACACCCCAAACCTGTTTTGTAGGGGCAGCTGGAAAGGTGGCATTTGAAAGGGAGGTCTAAAACCCCCCACAAGAGCAGACCTGCTCCCAGTCCTCCTCACCAACCAGGTCACTCCCCTTATCCTGTTGATGAGGAATATGGCATTCCTCAGCCTCCTGGGGAGGATTACTGGGAGGAGAGAGGGTTCTACTCCACCAGTCTATCTCCCTTTCACTTTCACGAATACTCCTCAACCTCTCCACCTGATCCTTAAGATCTGCAACCATAAGAAGCAGATCTTGAATCTGTTCGCACCTCAGACAAGCATTTTTGGTATGGTCCTCAGGAACCACAAGTAGGCTGAGACATTCCCTGCAGTCTCGAGTCTGGGCAGCTGCGTCCCGTAATAGTTGTTCCGTTTGGATGCCTACACTCCTGGTGGCAGAGGCTTTACCACGCCTGATCACCGTTGCTGCGGGGGAGTGGGAAATCAACCACCTGTCAGAAAGTGTCTGCTTGTCCGAACTGCCGCGCAAACTGCCTATTCCGTGACCCTGTATACTGTGACCCTGTTTACCCGTTCCTGGTCGCTAGCGCTCCCAGGGAGATGTTTAAATGCCCCGCAGCTTCTTCCGGGACCGCCCCCCTACCACGCTGTCGGCCCACGTGACAGTTGCCGCTTCTGGGGTTCAGAGAGAGTCGCCCTGCCAGGGTCCTCTCCTGAGCTTTTGCCTTTCCCCAGGAACTCTCCAGCTGCCCAGATTGAGCACCCGGCTGCAGTACTTACCGTTCCTGCCGTTAGTGACTTTAATAATAAGTTTTGCTAATTCTGAAGTACTCTTAAATAGTTCTGAAAAGTATTTTCCCTTGTGTATTATAGAATGGATTAAGTCATATGAACTTCATTTTAAAAGATTGGCTGTAATCCCTTGTAATCTTAACAATTTTGGCAGCAAGACCTGTTCTGTGTAAGGGCTAAGCCACTTCATTTTTACTTCATACTCATTGTTACTAGGTTACTCTCACTCTTGGACACCTAGTACATATTTCTAAATCTGAGGGATGCATCCTTGAACCTACTCACATAAGGAGGGAAAAAAAGCACTTGTATCGAGTGGCATGTCAGATCTATTTCGGTATCTACAGTGATGTGAGATAAATGAATGGTGCGAAAATGCATTTTTCCTTCCTTCAACTGTAAATGGAATTTAGGATGATTAAATTTTAGAATTTGACATTTGCTTGAGTAATCCTGTTCTTCTTCTTCAATATTACCATATTTCCTGTGTTCTCAACAATTTCTTTAAAATCTGAAATCAGGTATGTCAAAGACATTCTTACTGTTATTTCTTTATTTTTATTTTCTGCGCAGTTACATAAAAATCTTGATTTCTTGTTAGATGTAGGCTTTTTCATCACAGGACTTTCATTTTTCTTCCAAGTGGAGGTTATGCTTACAAAAACTATGGCTCTTGTGAAATTAACAAGAGAATAGAAGGTAACCTTACCTGCACTGCTGCGCAAAATCACTTGCTCAGTATTCTTGCATGCCCTTATCTCTCTTGGAACTTATTTAAGAACACAATTGTTGTCTTGCTCATATTGGTTCTTCATTAGCACTTAGAGTACACCCTAAAAAAGATGATCAAGTACTTTATTGATGACTAGGTAGCTGGTTTACCTTTTTTTTTTTTATCTACGCATTCTTCCTTAGTCTTTGATTATGCTGCATCTTTGCTTGAAATCATCTGGTTCTGCAAACAGGAACTAATTTTGTGACTAATTTGGTAACCCTCAACATTTTACTTTGCCAAAATACTAAGGAACTTAGGTGCACATTCAATTATGGCAGAGAGAGTTGATATTGGAAGGGAATTTGTTCTGTTGAGGTCATATCAATTATGTTTATAGGCAATCTTTCTGGTTGCAAGGTAAAATTTTATATATTAAGGTGTAAATCTGTTAGTGACAAAATACTATTTGTAGGATTCCACATTATTAATCAATTTCTTCCTCTGTGATACATTTTCTTCTACTTTTCTTTTTGTTTCTTGGACTCTAATTTTTATCAGGACACCGGTGGCTATGTGTAGTCCAGCTCTTCATAGTTATTTTACCCTAGGAGTAGACCTAATGAAGCTAAACTGTTATGTGTACCGTTGTATTTGTGCAGCTCTATGTTCCTTGAAATGCAGATGCATCTGTGCCTGCTCCCATAACTATTTAAAATTTATTTAGCTTTTTGTTACAACTGCTCATTTTGTCCTCATTGACAGACACTTCTTGTTAATTGTCCAGTTTCTTGGTTATTCATCACAACTCTTTTTTATGAGAGTATTTTTCTATATTTTTATTGGAGTTTATTGTTCAGTTTTATCTTACTATACATTCTTTTTGCAGTAGTCTGTCTGAAGTTCTCTGCTTTTTCTTTCATGACATTCAACTGTTAGTTTCTTCATGTAGTCAAATATGTAATTTCTCAAATATTCCAAGAATACCTTGCCTTTCTTTGTGATCTTGCTAACATTAATGCAAGATTCATCATTCTAATGCTTCGTGAACCATCTGTTGCTGTGTTTTTCCTTTTCAGCGATGATGTTTGTTTGTTTTTTTAATTTACCTTGCTAGGTATAAGGTATAAAGAAATAGTAGCTTCTGGATATAAAAGGAGGAAAGACATACAACAATTTCACAATAATAATATATAATAACAAGATTTTAACATCCTTGAACATGATTCTCCTACTTATACTTTGTATAACCATTTATATATATGCAAAATGAAAAGTGAACTGAGATCAACTTTTCTTTAAACAAAAGTGTGTATTTATTATACCCTTAATGCACTGCTGAAAGAAAATCTGAAACTCCAAAGAACTTAAATAATTATGCTCCACATATTATTTTAGAAACCTCAGAAGGGCATTTGCCTTTCTTTAAAGTATGTTTTCTCTAATATTCTTCCTAATTACATTGTATTAATATTTTTTTAAACACAAAGTAATGGACTCAAAGAAACAGTTATTGAATAGATATTTGTGTTAATAAAGGGAGAATCTCTGCTGACATACACATTCGTGAAAGAGTGCATGTTAATTGGTATGAAAGTAATGACAGAAAAATAGGATAAAATATAAATTATTTCCTTTTCCTTATTACTGTACCTTAACGTATTTATATACTACATAAATAATTATAGTATTTAGAAGATCATGCACACCAAAAGACACAATTCTTGTTTTACAGATCTTTCTTCTGTGTTCCTGACCTATTCAAATGCAATATGCCATCAGATCGCAAACCTAAATAAATATGATTTTCATCAATTTAAGAATCTTATTTCTCTTGGAGATTCTCTGCATTTTGGAAACATGATTGCCCCTTTGAAGCCTATCAATGGCTACTGCTGTCTAGAATAAGTAGTATCACTTTCATTTTTCAGAGTTGTCCCAATAATTTAACCGATAGGGAAAAAAAACTAAGAGTAGAAAGACTTTTCTTCTTGCATTTTCATGTTCTTTCAAGTTTTTCTTGAGGGAATGAAATAAAGAAAAGGAATTTTAACACAGCATATCCTCCACTTCTGACAGTAAATTTTTTTTAAAATGTCACATTTTATGATCTAATAAAGCTCTGCTTTAATATAGACAGTTTATATAGGGTATCTCTTCTCTTCCTCCTGCCTGACCTTTGTAGTTAAGTAAATTTAACTCATAATTTCTGAGATGTCTACAAGTTAGTCATCTAATGTTTCTAGCTGGGTCACATTTTTGCATAGTTAACAGGAGGAGTCAGGTAAAACCTCAGAAAAAATTGTCTCACTCGAAACAGGCACCAAAGAAAAATTATTTGGAAATGCTTAGTAGTATTATTTCTTCTACCACAGATATGAACTTGGCTTACTAATTGTAGACAACCAGCTTCCACGTACGTGCAGTTAGATGAGATTAATTCGACCTGGACTACTATATTACTTTGAAAAGATATAGTTTTTCACTGATAGAAGATACAATTTATCTGCATAGAACCTCTGGCTCCTTCTTTGATAAGTGAGTCTCAGTAATCTCAAGCACAATGAAAAATCTCTGCTTAGTCTGAAAATATTCTAAAACAAATGATTCATGAATAAATTTGGACCCTCATCCTCACAATAATAACCTCAAGGAATTTTAACAGTAAAATATTGAGAACATGAAATGTAGGAATTGATCCAGCGAGCAGAAATATTCTACATTATTTGTTTGTCTTCTCTCTCTTTCGAAAACACTGTATTCTGTGATACACAGAGAAATCATACAACACCCATATATTTCCAGATTACCTATGACCACTGAGAGTTTTGCTGTTACCCCACTTGATGATTTGACATGTTCTTGATGTTTGGGTTTTTCTCCTCTCTTCTTCTACTCACTAAATTGTATATGTCTTTTATAACCTTCTACTCCTGCTCTGGGTTCCTGCTCAAGAGCCTCAGTAACTCTAGTGTTTTGTTTTTTTAGTATCCTGTCTTTTCTGCTATATTTATTAGTTTGGAAATATAACTAGAGGTATACTTCTGCCCAGGTCCTTCTAGTAGCATTCTGTCTTCCCTTATGCTTACACTTTGACCAAGTCCAATACCTCCCCATATACTCAGTTCTAGACTCACAGGTACAAGAGATAAGGCAACACTTGAGTAAGTCCAGCAAAAGGTCACTATAACAATTAAGTGGAGGGAGCATTTGAGGTACGAGCAGAGACTGAGAGAGCTAGGACTGTTCTGCCTGGAGAAGAAAAGTCTCAGGGGGGTCTTATCAATATGTATAAATATCTGATGAAGAGAATGAGAACCAGAGACTTGGACTTTCCTCGGTGATACTCAATGGCAGGACAAGAGTCAATATAGACAAATTATAAATCATGAAATTCCATATGAACACAAGAAAAAACTTTTTTTACTGAGAGAGTGGTCAAACAGAGGAGCAGATTGCCCTGAGTAGTTGTATCTGCCCTTGGAGGTATTAAAAACACAGACACAGTCCTGGGCAGCCTGTTATAGCTGTCCTTGGTCTGAACTTGGCCACTGGACTAGATGATCTCCAGAGAAGCCTTCCAACTTCATCTGTCCTGTGGCTCTGCAATTAGAGACATACTTCTGACTGGGTTCTTCTTATAACGTTCATTCTGTTAGAGTTAGGCATGCAAACACCTTATCTAAGTTCTATACATTCCTACAAAGGTCAAACAGAAGTCCAATAGCTACCTCTATACACAAGAGGCATAAAATGTCCCTTTTATATACCTGCTCACTCACACATGCAAATCCAGACCTACATCCATGCAATTTTTTGAAGAATAGATTCCTAAATTTCTGGCATAGAGACTGTCAATTAATGTCAGGTCCATTGGAGTGGCAAACACTTAGCTTTTTCTTTACTTCCACTGCAGGCATTTTCCTCCTTCATACACCATGTACTCTCTAAATTCTTATGACTTCTATAAGATATATTTACTGATTTTTACACTGTCCTTACTATGGAAAAATGTTAGAAGGTATTTAATTGTCCAAGTAAATACAGAGCAAAAGGGTGAATCACTGAAGTCACATCAGAAGATTCTCTGAACAGTGGTAGCTGCATATCACAAACCACTCATCTGATAAATAACATCTGCAGATTCAAGTACACTTGCACCCAGAAAGAGATAGCTCCATGGGGTGCATCTGTCATTGACTTACATTCTTCTTCATAGCATGTTTCTAGACTTTTTGAGCAGCTGCGAAAAAGGTGGAGAGACTCACAGTTTGTCCTGCTACAGCAAAAGTTTCAGCCACTACAAAGAGAGAAATTCACAGTTTGTACTTTACAAAAGATGATAGGGAAACTTTCATCTGCAATGTTAGCTTTCAGGGTGAATACAATCCTTTTTTTTTTTGATGGAAATAATTGTCAGTCCTAAAGGAGATTTCTGTTTGTTGTCCTTATCATGACTCAATAATTGCTAGTCAATTGCTACCCGGATTTTTCAAGTGCATGAAGCACTTATGTTTCTAAAGCTTCTTTTACCCTTAGTTCTAACAGAAGAGAGAAGTACTACTTGTGGGCTTGTTATCCAGAATTTGAAGTTGTGAAATATGAGGCTATATTAGAAATATGAAGTAAGTTTTCAAAATTACAGTGAGCTTTTTTTTTGCCTCTGAGTGGAGAGACTGGTTAGTTATGAAGCAGCAGTGAATTTCTCATGTATGTAGATAGACAGGGTCTCTAATTGCAGTCTTCACATTGGTTTTACAGCAAAATTGAGGGAAACTGGTCTGCTTGGCTTATAAAATGAAGTTGAATGATGGGAGAAGTTGTTACAAATGCTTGTGGTTTTTATTTGATGATATTTGTTTTCACTGATACTGATTGTCTGTAGCTAAATGAATTATTGCTTCACAGATATAAAATTTTAAAAAAATAATGATGAAATGCTATTGCTCAGCCACCAGTAACTGTCAATAGTTGCATTAATAAAAAGGGAAAGTTTCCCACCAGTATTTGCATAAAAATTAACTAATAAAAGAAATGCTTTTAAGACTCTAGATAGATTGACATACTAATTTAGAAAAAAAATCAGTAATAACTGAATTAAATGTAACCAACTTAACCAAATAAATAATATTGTCCATACTTTTATAAGTATGGGGAATGTGTACTGTAAATATTTTTTTATTAAATATTTCTGCTCCTTTCATACTGGCTTTCCATTACAAACATGAAAACGAACTAATTCTCAGAATTGTAATAATCGATTCCTATATTATCTCTCTATATAACAAGATAATAAAAAAACATATTCAGAGTTTTTTGTAGTCCCAAAATTTGATATAAATAGGGCATTTTGTATATTATATGTATTGTGAACAATCTCATTACATTTTCTCCTTTTAAATTTGTGTATTTGTACATATATGCTTATAAATATATCCAATGGAGCATCTTAACAAGAAAGAATGACTTTTTCTGCACATAATAAAATAAAAAATCCCTGTTTAAAATTTAAATCATAAATTATTTAAGGTAAGATTTATATTCATTTGTTAAATTTTATAAATTGCAAAATAATCCATGGTTAATTTAAAACCAAATTCATTACAATACATCAGCTTACAATAACAGGTTTTCTTTCAGCATTTTTCTCACACATTTGGAAAGAAACTTAGGAATTTAGCACTTCGAAAGGATTTAATAAGGTTCTATAACTGTTCATAGCTTATCTTAAAGAGGTTTGCCCAAGAACATAGTGTTCTTAATGTGAATGCATAAAAGAATCTTGAAAAGTGTTGAAAAACATTTCAACACAACGTGAAATTCTCCAGTTTTTCTAGTTCAGCAACTCCCCAGTATACTTAGGAACATGTGGAGTAAGCTGAGTAAATATAAATAAGTTAAAATATATTTTTATTTTCAGTGACTGTTGTATTGTGTGTGGTTTTTTGCTTTATACCTCTACAGAAATTACAGTTGTAAGAAGAGGATAATGCAGACTGTAGTTGTAACATTTTCAGCTCTATCAAGAGCATTTTCTTACAAGACTCTGTATTTTGAAGATTCTGAGTAATCTGAGTGACTTTTAACAATTTGTTGAACTGCATCATCATTCTCCAAATGCACCAGTGAGAAGTCACTATTAATTACTAATCCTTGGGGTCATATTTCAAATTTGTACCTCAGCTAGGAGTAGAGGACAGGACTGATGGCTGCTGTTATTATTGAGTACTAAAATTATTTCCTTTTTTTGCTTGATTTTGCTGTTGCTCTTGGTTGGTTGGTGTATTTTTGACACAGTACAGTCCTCCTAAATTTTAGGTCTCAATCTAAGTGTGATTTTTGAACTAAGTTTTTATTTGAAGTATTTTTTCTACATAGAGCTCTCTTTGTTATTCCTTCATGAATGCTGGTATTTATTGGACTAACTTCAGTAGACTGCAGCTGTTATTGTTCTTATTCCTATTTAGTAAATATATTAGTAGGGAGACTTTACAGATCTTAAGGAAAGCTTGGTATTGCATCAAGTAATCTACATATAACATCAGTGGGGTTTTGGTGTTATTGTCAATCTAATTAAATATTTGTGGAGACTAAAAGTGAAGAAAAGATTTTTTCAAGCTTTTATTTCCAGAAGCTAGGCAACACTCACAGTCCATCCACCCTTATATCCTTCATGATAGTAACTGTCATGTCCATTCTCTTTTTCATGTAGCTTCTCATGAGTATTTTTTCAGAAATCTTGCTCAAAGTAATTGGTTGGTAACTGTTCTAAAGAACTTTAACTCAGAATGAACTTGGTACCTGCTCTATATTTCTAATTAGAGAGTAGTTTTGAATTATAAATGCAAAAAATATTGGCGTATCTTTAAAAAAATATAAAATAAATACAGAATTTATTTTTTCAAAAATTATAGGAATATGATTGTGATATCCTTCTCTTAGGAATAAAATGAACTTTGTATTATATTCATGCTTTTACAACTCTGAAATATACTCTTAATTCCTTACTTGTCAAAGACGAGTTAGGTACTCTGTAGAGTTCTGTAAATATGATTATCTTAATGTTTTATAGTTAATTTTTAATAAATCTGTGTTTTCATTCTTCATTAGTCTGAGTATGTTTTCTCTACACAGAAATAGATACCATCCTGAAAGTTTTATCTAAATGCAGATGTAGATCCACATCTGGCCTCCGACTCACATGAGTAACTTTCTGTTACACCAACAGACAACGTTGAAGACAAGGAGCCAGATCAGACTCTGGGCCCCTGACCCAAATACTTGATAATCTGCATAAAAAACTGGAAATGCAAGATGGGCCACAAGAACACGACAAAAAGCAGTGAAGGTGAAAATGTGGTTGAGTTTGAGTGGTTTAGTTGAAACTGCATTTTTTCCTTCTAAATTTACGTCTTCTAAGTATTTAACACTGTCACAGAGATTGGTGTTTCACCACAGAAAGAGAAGTACATTTCGGAAGAGTACATTATAATATAACTACTATTTAGGTATAATTTACCAGAAGGATCAGGTTTTAGTGTTGCATTGCTTAGAATTAAAGGATAAGTTCCCAGAGGGATGCACAAAAATATAAAGGTGTTCAACTAGCTTTGAGGAAGTCATAGAAAAAACCAGGACCTTAGCTATAAGTGACTTAAAAATAAGTAAATAAATAAATAAATAAATGATAAATACTGCAATTCTGATTTACCAGGTCTAGGAAAGCTTTAGCAGATATACTAGCATTTCCTCATCTTCCATAACATTTCTTAAAAATAAATATACTACTGCAAAATTTTATCATGTTCAAGAGTTTTTTCATAGATAGAAATCAATATTTATCCTTGCTGAATATGTACTAATGTTTGAAGTGCTTTATGGGAAACAATTAAAATCCTGGATGATGTATTAACAAATTATACTTAAAGATAAAAACTGTTAGTACTTTCACAACATAAATAATGCTTTTGGTCAGCCCATGAGGGAGTGTTTAACACAAAGGTTGCCACAACCTTATTGAAAATGACAACAATTTTCTCAGTGACTATACTGACGCTAGGAAGCTATAAAGAGTAATTACTCCATAAAGAGTAATTATTCTTATATACTTACATAAGAAATACTGTGTCTCTGTAGGGCACCATTATTACACTATCAGTATGACTTCTATGATTAGCAGGGTGTTTCTTCATTCTCTGTTACATAGAGTGCGTATATGTCAAAGTGTAACCAGTAAATCCTTAGTTTAAGGAAATTTAGAGATTGTCAGAACACGCCTTTCTAGTAAATACTAATGTAACTGTTAAGAACACAGTTAGAAATCTGTCAACTAGTTCTTGTAGATTGTGAAACTAAAGGTAATTTCCTAATTCAGCCTGCTGTAGTGGAATCTCTGAGTTTTCTATGACAGCAACAAAACCAGGAAAAGTGTTAGACTAAATTTGCTTTTATTTTGGATATTTCTAAGAGTGAGCCTTTGTTCTGGAAATAATGGCTAAATTTCAGTGTTGCTTAGTAACTGAAAGACACAAAAGTATATTTACAGATACGCAAAATCACATATGTACACACATATCTACATGCTGGAATAAGTAAAAGGGGTTTTTCTTTATAAAAAACCATGAACTGAAATTCTAGACAACTGTAGCATTTTGCTTATGTTAGAAACAATGTCTCTCCTCTTTCAGAAAACTCCTGCTGAAATGTAAAGTATTCCTGCTTTTTTGCAGTCTGTAGGACCAGGCTGTAAAGTGTATGAAACAATGATCTTATTACACCAACCGGATAAAATAATAACACTGAAGTGTGTTTTCCAAAGCATATGTATAAAATAAAAAAAAGAGGTAGGGTTGCATCTACTACTTTAACGTTGGCATTTCCTGAATTTCGGATGCAATCTTACTTTCTGTTAATATATTTTTAGACTAGTTTACATTGCTTGGTTCTTTGCAAGGGATTCCAAATGTTAACAATAAATATAAAGCCAGGGACTTCTTAAGTGTGGATGTTTGACATACACTGGTAAACAACATTAAAAATCCATTACAGTACAGCCTTGAAAGTCAGGACCTACTTGCGTACATAACAAAAGACTAAGGGAAAACTAACAATAGAAACTGTGCTTTTTTAAAAGTAAATCCATCTGCGATGTTCATTCTTTACAGGCTTAATAATTTAATAAATATGTAATCCACTCAATCCTGCCATGATGATCATACACATGATCAATATGCGCAATAACTCTGATACACTTTGCACAACACCTGTGCTGGTTATCAGTGAGTAGTAGGCAGTTTCTCTTTACAAGAAAGATGAAGGACTGTGTTCCCTATAAATTTCAGTGTTGTCTATTCTGCCTTTTGCAGTGAAGGAACTCTTCTCTTACAGCCTTAAACTGCAGCATAAGAGATTTCTACACTCCAAGATAAGCAGTAATTCTGCAAAGATTTCCTTGTAATGTTGAAAATATTGCTCCAATACAAGTAAATAAGCAAACAGTCCTTTTGAAAGGATTTCTAATGTTGGATGAAAAAGGATATATTCACCCTACCAGGACGAAACATACAGATGGGAAACAGGGGCCAGACACTGTGTTTCCCTGATCAGTAATTATTCTGGGAGAGATCTAGCTAATTTGACTAAAATATTGGCAGAAACCATTATTCACTAGCAGAAATTAGAGAATTTCATTCTGTATCTGTGCTTGCAAGTGCTGTCAATAATCTTTAAGACTATAAACTTAACATTTTCATCATTTTACACTTCTGTCAAACCCTGTTTTCCTTATGAATTCTGTAGCTAACTCCACTTGACAAAGGCCTAATTCACAGTTTTCATTTTTACCCTTAGGTATTTTTTCCCACTGCTGATGTAAAAAAGGACTTAGATAAACTGTCACATTTGCTACTGTAAATTCCTCACACTCCTGCATACATGAACTCTGGCAAATGCACAGGAAAAGAATCACTTCAAAAAAGAAATACAACTGTTTTGTCTTCATACAAATAAAAAGCTCACAGATTTAGCTTACTTTTGAAAGATTCTTTGACTCTGCTTTCTGTTAATAATGACTTAAAAAATAAATATACAAACATTTCCTCCTTATGTAAACAAAGCATAAACACCAGCATGAGATTAACTTAATTAAATTGAAAAGCCCTTGTACTTCAGATGAGGCATTCATGTATTTAACATGAAGGCAATATTCCAGTTGTCTTTACAGAACAGAGTCTGAATAAAGATCATCCACTGGCCTTAGATTCTCTATCTGTGATGATTTGACAATACGTAGCCAACAACGGTGACACACCCTCTAAATTTTCCTTCTTCCCCTTCAGTCTGTGCACTTTGTGCTGCTATTTTTCATTAAACCTGAAAAAATATTATTTAAAAAAAATATTTTTTTAAATTAATTTTCGGCCAGATTAATGAACTGAATCAGTCCACTATGGAATTGACCACACACAAAAGCCAACACAAATAAGAAGGAAATTAGAAGAGAGTATGAGAGAAGAAAAGGTGATCTTCCCTTCTGGTGAACTATTTCATTAGCTCACTTGTGTTAATGACAGCCACTCTTAGATAAGATAATATAAAAGTAGTGGAAATGAGAGGTACTAGCATAAAATTGTTTCGTCTCATTTTACTTTTAAATAAGGGTTGGATGAATCCAGACATCTCTTTAAATTAAGTTAACATCACCAAATTACCAATTTAATATAGATGTTCCCATCTTTTATCTAGGACTAACAACTCTATTTTCGTATATTCTGCTGCTTTTTTCCCCAAAGATAATGTTTATTTTGATACAGTATGGAAAACTAACTTGCACAAATAAGAATACAATTCCAGATGAGCTTAGTTCTTCTCATTTTCTTTCCAAATCTAGTGAATGACTTAATTTTTTGTATCTCTTTAAGGTCAATAATTATCTTCTAGTCTGTGGGCTTTATTGAGTCCTTTAAAATATATCTGTGGCCAAGCAACCTGCTCCTGGTATTTCATGCCTCACGTATCAGAATGTACAACAGTAATGAATGAAAACTTTCTCTTTATTTAATAACATTTGAAAGTGCTCTTTGGATTTCAAAATCTATTTTGAATGAAAGGACATAAAATACCTGGCGTCATATTATTCTGATTCTTTTCACCTTTAATGAAATGTCTTCTTTCATGCTAAGCCTTGAGCAGTAATCTGGAAACAGAAAACATTTAGGGTTTTATGCTTTATTAATTTTCATTTAGCACTAGTCTCAATAGGATTCATTAGGCAATCTCTGAAAGACTTCACCTCTCAGAACGACTGGAGCAAAAAGCTGTGTAGTGCTGGTCAGATGGCCACAAACACTTCAGAGAACTGGAATGCATAACACTGTTTCTTGAAAAGTCAGACAGTATATGAACATGATGTTCATTATAACACTGGGTTATATGTTGATGAGTCTTGGTATGCTCTGGTGACATTTTGCTCTCCCTTCCAGTAGTGGACAAAACCCCATGTTATCTACCAAACACTCAGAAAAAAAATGTCAGAAATTCTTAGTTGTTTTTAATTCAGTGAAAAGTGTTTTAATAGCTTTTCAATATAATCCTCAGCTCTTTGTCCTCCTGGGAGACCAGATAAATATTATTACTTCTAGAAATCGCGTCACAGTTCTCTACATTATCACAAAACCAGTCCAGCACTGTTACCATTTTTTTTTGCAGAATGTTTTCAATTTACTATATGTTGCTCTTATTAATCTTAATTCTTTTTTGTCATCTCAATTAGCTTAGAGATCTGTGTTTCTGAAAGAAATCTGGTAATACGTATTTTATTTTTTTTAAAATACAATAAATCTTACAAAATTATTTTGAAATTATAAAGGTAAAGCAACAACTTATACAATATATCTACGCTTCCTCAGTTTTTGATTTTTGACACAGGTGTATTAAATTCCTCATTTGTTTTCTGCCCCTAGTAAGCCAAATTAGTGTTTATTATTTTAAAAAGGCATGATTTGTGTTTACTGCACAGGTCTTTTGAGTACTTACAGAATATGAGTACTCCTTTTGCATCTGGATGAAAGCCATCTGTCTGTCTTCCTTTTTTTCTTACTGTTCTTTCTGTTGCATATCAGCTTTAGACAGACAAGGAAAATATTTCTACAACTGCACTATCTGCCTTCATTCTCACTTCAGAAAGAAGGAGGATATATTTATTTTGAATTGGTTAAATAGAACTATTATAAAAATTCTTTTAAAAATCTAATTTTAAAATGTTTTAGGGTTGAAGACGATGATGATAATGATTAGTTACTTTTACAACATAATTATGTAGATCCATGCATCAAATTTTACATTTACAAATAGTTCTCTGAACCACAAAGGTTTTGTACTTAGTGATGTAAGAACTGAAACCGACATCTTTCACACCTGATAATGATCAGCTGTTAGGTTAGGACCATATTCAATTATTTTTCTACGGGGATATTTATAGGGGAAACAGAACAAACCCAGAACCCAACAAAACAAGCAAAGAGTGCAAAGTTATGTGGTATGGATCTGTTTATTTTATGTGAAACTGTCTGGCAAAGACAATTTGTTTGTATTACTATAATTAAACTAAATTTATTTTATTATTTACAAAGTGCCAAAAATGACATCTTCTACCAGAAACTAGGTGATCACAAATTGCTCATACTCATTCTCTTTTTCTAATGACAATATCTATATTCTTCAGTGATTGTAGACAGCTGGGTTTCAGTGAATAAAATGTTAACTAATATACATAATCCAACACATGTAAGTAGGTGTGCTTGTTCATAAATATTTATAAACATAGTTAATATATAACCATAAGCATGTAATATTCAATCATGTAGGATAAATATTGAGATGTTCCGTATGCGAAGTATTGATTCCTATGTTCCAGATTATGATTACTAAATATTACTCATACTTATTGAATTATTAAATGATAGTATTTACATTTACACACATGCACATTAAAAAAGTTATAGTAAAATCCCTATTGATCTCATATAGTGGAGATTATGCTTTGCCAAAATAGTGTTACATTTTGAAGTTTTATATGTATTCTTATATGATTTTTAATATATATTTTTAATTTTGAACCAACTATTCCATGTCATTGCTTCATATCAATGTTAGATGAATATAATGAATTCCAGAATTATTCCAGGTGAAGAAAAATATAGTAATTAAGGATGCAAAACAAAGAGTATTTATAACTGTATGAACAGCAGCTGCATGGTTATAAGCAGTTCTGAACAGTTAAAGAATCTAACCATAATCTGAATTAATAGTTTGAATCTGGTCCAAGTTTCTTCCATTATATTGACCTAAACCGCATGAGTCTGCATATATATATATAAAATATATATTCCTATATATATGTGTAGATATAATCAATATAAACCAGGATATTTTGTTAGTATTTGTTGCCTTTGTAGAATGCCGCTGCCACTATTGAGTTGAAATAAAACATTCCATAAATGCTTATTGAACTATGTCACGTAACAATGTTATATAATGTTGCTAATAAGTCTCTCTAGTGCAACCCATAAAATGTAATCTTCAACCAACTTCTCTCTCCAACAGTTTTGTCCCTTACCTTATCTGTGTTGTATTTTGCATGCTTCATAAATAGTAATGTTATTTATTTTAGTATTATTTTGATTTAGGAATAAGAATGTTAGATGATTACTTAGAGACATAGCTGAGTGCTATATATACACAAAGATTTATTTAAATATAATAACTAGCATTAAAATGTCTTTTAAAAATTAATGTACATGAAAGGTTTCTCAGCATTTGAATTTTATTACAAAAAACATTTCCTTAATCTAACTTTTGACCTATAAATGTAAATCGACAGTGGAAAATTTAAATCTAATTTGTTTTCATTATCAAAGATATTTTATTGCTACTATATTTTTTTTTGTAATTTAGCATTATCAAGATTTTAAATTTGATCATTACTTTTTCTCTATAATATAGCTTTTATCCCAAATGGGAATGGTTTTTCAGCTAGCAAAAATCCATTTATGCTTTGTTTAGCAAAATACTTATTCATGCTTATATATAATTAAATTTAAGCCTCAATTTCACTTTGTTGAAGACAAATTAATTTTGTACTTGATGAATAAACTTACACATTGTGTGGTCCAGTTTTCTGAATGGTTTCTTCACTGGGAAATAGTGTAAACAAAATGGTCTAATATTTGTGTATGCAAATATATGTGTGTTGATATGCTTATGTTAACAGTCATCTTTGAAAATATGTCCTATATGTTAGCCAGAATTTTTACAACATTTTTCAAAAGCTGAATAATTTAAAATTATTTATTCTAGGTTAACAAAATGTTCCTATTTTCCTCTTTCATTTAAAGTACTGTGAATAGAAACATATTTATATGCATACATAGACCTTAGCAAAAGTTCTGTGAAGTGTTTTAAATGGCACTAAAAACAGTTGAAAGTCCATATCTGCAAAAATTAATGTCAGGCATAAAAAGGTGCTGTTGAGGCTATTGTCTGAAATACAGTTTGAAAAAGTGAGCTGAGAGGTGAAGCTCCTTATGACATGAAAGCTAATAGTTAGCACCTAACCATATGTTCAGAGAAGTTGTCCTATGCTTGCCCTTTTCCTCTGCTCATTTTCTGCAATTGACCATGATGGAATCATGAACTAACTCTGTGCCCAATCTCGTATGGATGCTCTTTTACGGGATGAGTAACTAACAGCCTTTGAAATGCTGAGTTGTAGATAACTATATGAGGTTGACTTTCTTCCCTAGGAGTTACGTGTCTAAAACTTGAAACAGTTTAGTATGAAAACTGAAAAGGCCATATGTAGGCTTAGTAGTACTAAGCATTAGCATTCTTGTATTATTCTTAAACCTTGCTTGTCACAAGTGTAAGATTACAAAAAAAACCCAAACAGTCTTAATACGTATTTGAACAAAATATTTCTGTTTGTCTATCTTGATCACAGCAGTTGTTAATAGTTAATTCAGCTCAGAGCTTTCTCTCACTGATACCGTTTTCTCTCGACATTCTGAAGAGGTTACTGAAGATTTTACTAACTGGATTTGCTACTTTTGATTCACCTACAGCATGAACTATGGTGCTATTAAAGATTAGTGAACTATCAAATAGGACGTTAGGTGACTCCTTCTAAGCAGCTTTGAATTGCAAGACACACTCGCTGTTGTTTAGACTTAACAGAGCTCTTTGTTCATTTTTCCATACTGCTGAAGATGTGAGTGCTCTGAAGCAACAGTGTACCTCTTAAAGGGGAGCCAGCAAACAAACAGATCAAAAAGTACAATTAAAAACAATGTTTCTCTTTATTTAGCAGCACGCAAACATAGAGATATGTAGAAAGATTTAACAATCTCTACACACACATGTTCTGTGCTTCTCTGAAGCATTACATAGGCTCAGGGAAACACCTGGTTGTGTTGGTAGACTCCCTCGGCCCTTCTATTGAAACAAACCAGACTATCATTAAGGTCCCTTCCAACAAAAATTGATCTATGATTCTATAATTCCATGATCATAGATTCATCGAATCATCAAATCATAGAATTATCTGGGTTGGAAGAGACCTCCAAGATCATCAAGTCCAACCCTTAATCCAACGCTATCATGATTACTAGATCATGGCACTAAGTGCCACATCCAGTCTTATTTTAAAAACCTCCAGGGATGGTGAATTCACCACCTCTCTGGGCAGGTCATTCCAATGCCTGATTACTCGTTCTGTGAAGAACTTTTTCCTGATATCCAGCCTAGACCTTCCCTGGCAGAGTCTAAGTTCGTGCCCTCTTCTTCTGTTGCTGGTTGCCTGAGAGAAGAGTCCGACCTGTCTACAACCTCCTTTCAGATAGTTGTAGAGAGCGATGAGGTCACCCCTGAGCCTCCTCTTCTCCAAGCTAAACAACCCCAGCTCCCTCAGCCTCTCTTCATAGGACTTGTGCTCAAGTCCCTTCACCAGTTTTGTTGCTATGTATTTTGTTCCTATATATTCAAAAGATTTCTTAAGGTGGCATTGAGATGTCCTCTGGTGAAGACTTCAGGCAGAGTGTGCACTGTGACAAAAAGATCAGTGACAGAAAGATGAAGATCTTTAATATGCAATTAAATAATTAGACAATAGATTTTTGGAGAATGATAATTATTGCCAATAGAATACATCCTCCAATTGTAAATATTTTTTACAAGGACAGTTGCACAAGCAGAACGGCACTGCATGTGAATACAGAAATATGAGAGATGAGATCACTTTAGAATGGATATATTCTGTCAGAGAATGAATACATGGGAGAAGCATGCAGCAAATCAGAATTCCCTCTGGGTCTGCTGACAAGAGAAGAAATTCTATGTTCAGACTACATGACAAACTGAAATGTATGTAAATGAATAAAAAGTGGAAAAAAAAAATTCAATGGCCTTTTCTCCAAACACTAGAATCTCATCTACTCAGCAAAAAATATAAAGCCAAACGGAGTGGTGTATAACAGCAAATGCTTACAGAAGAGTGGGAAAATAAGTTCCATTTGCACTTCTACTTCATTCCAGTTGAGACAGATTCCCTAGAGAGTTTATAAAATTTTGAGACGTCAATATACTTAAACTCCTTGTAGAAACCAGTTTGTTCTGCGTGTCTATATCATTTATGTGTCAGAGCATTAGAGGATACATACATACTGAAGATCTTGGACAGCAAGTCATATGATAAGAGAAATTGAAACAGAGCGTCTGGCACAGTGCCATTCTAATATTTCATTCTGCTATAGGAATGCCTCATTCTTTGTGACTCTGACTGTGTTTTCTAATAAACAATCACAAGCAGAAAGTAACAATTCCTTTTGTTTTGTTTTGTTTGCTTTGGTTTGTTTTGGGGGTTTTTGTTTGTTTTTTTTGGTTGGTTTTTTGTCTGTTTGTTGTTTTTTTTTATTATTAACGCACCAGTTAAAATACTAATCCAGAGTGTTTGAGAATATTTTTTTCACTTTCCTTTGCTGAAGCAAAATTTTCATTCTTGAGCAAACTCTTCACCAGGAAACAGGAAATTCTGTAAATCTTTTATTGCCCTGTAACAAGTGTGATTCTAGCATGGCAAAGGGAACAGACTGTGACCATTAGGTGCTGTGAAGAGTTAAACTACAGCTACGCAACTCTGACATAGCTCTAGGGCTCTGGACATCATTGTCTTTCTCTTATTTTCTTCTTTTATTTTCCAGGAGTATAGAACTTATGTTTGATCTTGCAGGAACAGAGGTGAAACAGACAAGGCCAACCTGGAATTAAATCTGGCAAAAGATCATAAGAGAAACAAGGAAAAGTTCTACAAATACATCAACAGCAAAGGAAGACATGGAACTGCTGCTAAATGTGACAAGGGAACTGATGACAGCATGGAGAAGGCCAAAATATTCAGTGCCTTTTTTATTTTGATGTTTACCAGTAAAGTCAGCCTTCATGAACCCAGACTCCTTGAGATTGGAGCAAAAGTTTGGAGTAAGGAAGACTTACTCTTGTTGGATGAGGATGGGGTTTGAGAACACTTAAACAAACTGAATATATATTAAGTACATGTGACGTGATGGGTTGTACCCACCAGTGCTAAGGGATCTAGCGGATGTCATTGTAAGGCCACTTTCAAATATCTTTGAACATTCATGGTGGCTAGGAGAGGTTCATGAAGACTGGAAGAGACATATATCATTCCTGTCTTCAAGAATGGTCAAACTAGAAGATCAGGGATCTGCACACCAGGTCAGCTTCATCTCAGTCCCTGAAAGGCAATGGAGAAAATTCTCCTGAAATACTTAAACGTGTGAAAGATGAGAAGATGATCAAGAGCATTGGTTTATGAAGCGGTAATCAGGCTTGATCAGCCTTATAGGGCTCAACAACAAGGTGACCACCTTGGTGGATGATGGGAAATAAGTAGATTTTGTTTACCTCAAATTTAGTAAAGACTTTTACATGATCTCCCATGACATCCTCACAGACAAGCTGAAAGTTTTCCCGCGTTAGATAAGGGGATAACGTAGACTGAAAACTGTTTTAATGGCTGTGTCCAAGAGGGTTATCATCAGTAGCACAAAGCCCATTTGGAGTTAAGTCACTACTGGTGTACCCCAGGACTTATTACTCGGTCCAACACTGTTTGGCATCTTCATTAATGGCCTGGATAATGGAAATATGAGTGCTCTCAGAAAGTTTGAAGCTGATATAAAGCTGGGAGAAAAGGCTGATAAATCAGATGGTTGTGGTACCTGTGGTTCAGAGGGACCTCAAAAAGATGGAGAAATTGTCTGCCAGGAATCTTATGCATTTCAACAACGGACCGTGCAAAGTCCTGCGCCAGTACTAACTGGGAGCTGATCAGCTAGAGATCAGAGAAGGATGTGGTGTTTCCAGTAGACCACAATCTGTTGCCTATTCCTGAGGCAAAGAAGGAGAGGGGCTTGGACCAGATTATTTAAAGTCATCTGTTCCAATCTAAATGATTCCGTGATTTTTCAATTACACGAAGAGTTACAATTACTGTCACAGTTTGTCTTACTACTGTTAGGTTATTAAACAGACAGAATGGAAACATTCTTAAAACTCAAGTGAGACAATAAATGGCTCAGAAAAGAGAGAAAAACCCCAGCTTTTCCTTATGTGGATGCAGAATAGAAATTATTTTGGATGGTATTTCAGAATAATAATGAAAAGTAAAAATCCTAGATTCCGTTTGTTGAAGAATTTCCAGTAGAGTTAAGGAACTGTTATTGTTTAAAATGTTACCCTGTCCTCATGTGGATTGTTGTACAGAATTCTGGTATCTCATGCTCAGATAACATGAAACCAAACAGAACATGTGAAGAAAAGTTTGCTAGGATGATCTTTAAGGTCTTTTCCAACACAGATCATTCTATGATTCTGTGTTTCTCGGATTCTATGAAATAAACCTTTGAAAAGACATTGACATGAAATTATATTTTTGTCTCAAAATATGTTGGATATTTCTAAAAAGTTAAAGGGATTACAAATAATTTTCAAGTTCCTACTATAATCTAATAAAGTTTAATTTCTAATCAAGTCTGTTAATGGTCACTTGTTTTCTTGTGGGGTGAGGCCTTTTGGAAAAGAAATAAAAGAAAAGCAGTGGAAGTAGAAACCAAGTATAGCCTATATGGATAAGAGGTGGGTTTCCCAACAGCACTTTAACAAGTATTCTTTCTGTATATTAAGATTCATGACAGGCATAATTACATTCAGCAAAAGATTTCACACATGGTATTTAGCTTGAAAGCAAACCACTAATTACAGTGTATCAGACTATCTGAGACTTCTGTTTAAAGTGAAAAAAAGCCCCAGCCAGCATCCCTTAAAACTTTTACCTCTATTTTTCAACATCTGAAACAGCTAAACTCTTCAAAATATCTTTCTTCGTTGTAAAATATTGCTGTTTATTTCACATGTCATTTTATTTAATATATTTATTTAAGACTCTTTGTTTGTTTTTTCATTATTAGGTATTATTTTTCACCCGATCATTTTTCAGATAAACTTTCTCTTTTCTTTCTCTTTTTAAAAAAAACTTTAATCCCAGGATAATTAGCATAACAATTGCACCTGTTAATAGAATTATCAATGCAAAGCCATAAAGAAGTAATAATAGTATTAGTAATATTACTAATAATATGTTATAAATAGAAATACTGCGTTATGTACCTGAGTCATCTACTAAACTGGTTTTTGGATGGTCATTTCTGACATCGTGTATAGCATACTGTCTTAGGAAAAGCTCCAGAACCACATTTCAAGTATGTGTCCCATAAAATTTTCTTTCTTAATGTAAAACAATCCCTAAAGCTCCTTCAAAATAGAAGCTGGGAATTTTCAATAGTATTTAATTTGATCAAAGCAATGTGGTATACTTCCTGTTATGCCTGTCAGTTCTGAAGTGACAAATATTTTTGGAGGTTATGTTATACAAATCCGCAGACCTCAGCTTCCTACTGCCCAAGTCAAAGGCTGTCTACAACCCTGACTATATATAATTTGTCTGTGTCACTTTGATACTTTGATGTCTTTTTCTAAATCAGAAATTAAATTCTATATTCACCAACCTAGTTAAAAGTCTTTCCTGGTTTTTTGGTTGATTTTTAAGAATCAAAACATTAAAGTATGAAATAATCAGCTTCTGATTAGCCTTAGTTAAGACATTAGGCAAAAGTTATTATTTCTGATAATCTTTCTATTATATGTATTATATGTGCCTGCAGAACAACGGACACTACATGTGAGGACTAGGACTAGAATCCATCATAAAGTGGTTATGACTCTCAGAGGATGCATGTAAGCAAGGTCAGAGGATGACGCTCTGGGATGGACATTTGTGGCACAAGGTTCCATGATCTGAGGAAAAAAACTATGGAGTCCCATATAACTTAGACAAAGAAACAGTCAGAAAAAAAGGCAGACGCAGATGTCTGCCTCTTGAAGAATGGCTGCAAAAACAAAGCCTTGTCTAAGGTTGTAGAGGCATCAGGTAAAAAAAAATGTCAGAAGATAAACTGGGAAAAATTCCTATATAAAATTTAAGCTAGCGTTTACAATTTCTAATAAATTGCTTAGAAAGACACTGTTCTGTAAAAAAATATATTTTTTAAATCCTCCTTTTTTCTTAGTTAATTAATTGTGAAACCCCCCTCTAGATTAGAATTGATTATAATGGTCATCAAAGATCTATCTTTCTTTGTGATATTCAGACTGTACTGAAGTGTAAAACAGTCATAGCAATATGTTCACATCTTTCAATAGTAGCATGATACTTGAAAAATTGAAATAAATAAATATGTTTATGTGTGTACACATACATATATACATACACAGATAGAGGGAGAGAGGAACACAAAAAGAAATCATTTTGGATACAAAATACATTTTGAAACATTATTCTTTACAAGGACATAAGGACAGAGCAGTTTTTAAATGACAAGTGAGTGCAGAGGCCTAACCTTCATATATGTAGTGAATAAATCAATCTGCCTTATTCTACTCCCTGACTATTAAATTAATATCTGAGCTAATTATGTCCTGTTAGGAATTCTTTTGTTTTCTTTGACTAAGTTTTATTTAGGGATGCCACAACAGCAAATTATTTATCCTAATTGACAAAAAGATCTTCAAGAGGCAAGCTATACTTCTATTTTTTGTGTGTGCACTTTAATTTATAATACAAAAAAAAAGCTTCTATCGGCTATATCAGAATTATAATTTCTTCTCCAAATCTTGTTTCTATTGCCTTCCAAATTTTAATTGTAGCTATAAAAACAAAATACAGGGTGTTTGATAAATGGAAATTATCTTTGCAAACACTTGCACTCCTTCTTAATAGAATATACAGGTAAACATAATATGCAATTTTATTTTACATGATTGTTGTAAAGCAAAGAATATAGAGATAATAACAGCTCAGCGTAAATAGTTTTCATTTCATTCTCAATTTCTTTGGATATTGAGCTCAGAAAACAAAATCTGTGTATCGTGAAATACTAGTTTCAATCATGCTGCTTAGTTATGAAACCATGTTAAAGTCAAAATACAGACATATTTTTAAGGATCAAAGAGATTTCTTTGGAAAGATTTTTTTCCCAGAGCTTTGGAAAGAATCCATCGATAAATTCCATAGCTGGTTGAGAAACAGAGTGCAGACCTCAGGATCAAGAACAGACATCGAGTTTACGTCTAAGGCAGAAAGCTGTAACTAACAAAGTCCTTTAACAAGACTTTAAGCCATGGGCTGTGGAATGCTAAAGCCTTTCATATGCATGAATGCAGAACTGCTGAGGAATAAATTCTGCAGAGACTTTTAAGTAACAATAAACTGGAGAATTCCTCTTTGCCCTCCAACTTCACTCTGTTACTTCATTAACAAAGGAAAGAAAAAATTCTCTTGTTTCCATATTTAGTCTTCTGTATCACACTTTATCTTCATCTGAAAGTCTGAACAGACTTACAAACAGACTTTGATAACAAAACACAAGGCATTTGTATGAAAGTATAACAGCTCATTATCTTTGCCTTCATGAAGTATCTTGCTGCTGGCCCAGATGGAGCTGATGGCTAAATATAAACAACCTCAGAGTATTAATTAATAAGGTACAAAGTATGTCTTTTAAAAGGGCATGTCATGTACATCAGGTCGAGCTTTCTTTACAATTTAAAATGTTGTCTGGTTGAGTATAAGTAATGCAATACAATGCCATCTGACATAGATCTGACCACAACTATTCAAAATTCAGTTAATAGCATACAGGATGTCAATGACTTTAATAACAATTAAAAGGAGAAACAGATATTGTCCAATAACAAGAAATGTTTAATTTGAGCTTTCTTCCCTCCATCATGAAAAATTACCTTTTCTCCAGCTTCATCTAGGCAGATTATTTGCTTTCCAGTAACGTGTGCCATTGAGTTCTCGCCAGTCCAACAATATGTGATAGAAGTAGTGAAGAGGACTGCGGTGTAGCAGAACAAGGTCTTACGGAGATGAGGCGCCATAATCATCTCTTACACGGATCCTCAGGCAAAACTACTGACTAGGCTCAATTGATGAAGACACAACTAGGTCTTCTGCTGCAGCTCTTAGTCATGACCATAATTATTTGCAACTGAAAAAAAATCATCCTGAATTCTGGAAAATTTGGATAAAATTTGAGTATTTAGACTTGTTTGATCATATTATATGAAAAGAACTACAACAAAAAGAGAAATCAATCTATACTTGTTTTTACATAGAAAGAGGCATTCACCCTCCATATAAGAAGTTATTTAGATTTTTAAAAACAATTATTTTCATAGCTTTCTTCCTCACCTATTTATACACTGCCATTGACTTAACAAAGAATTCTATTTCAGCTTTTATATATTGTAAGTTTTCATAACATGGCTATGTCAACAGTACTTTGGCACAGATGCTATTTTGCATGCAAAATGCCTAGAACTACTTTGTCATCTAGAACAGATCAGAACCTTAGATAATTTTAGCAAGATGTTTTTGATTTTTTGGCATGTACAGTCCTCCACTATATATAAAGGTACAGAGAGAATTTCAGGACAAAATCTGAAACTTTATAATACTTTTTTCAACAAATGCATTTTTAGTGTAGTACCAGGACAAAATCAACACACTTTAAGAGCATTGTTCTGCTCTCTGGGAAAAAGTAATGCAGCAAAGATTGCCAAATACACATCTGACAAAAATGAATACCTTCCCATTTTCTCTTATATAACCATTATCATATTTATGAAAAAAGCACTAAATTACTACTAATGCAATCATATTTTGTGTTACCTAACAAAGTTTCATATAGGTGTATGACTTAGACAAATACCAAAGGATAATTCTTCATATTTATAAAGATTCATTCAAATGTCTGCTGTGATCAGCATGTTGCTTTAACCACACACCAAAGAAAATATGCATTATGTAAATAAGATATTTAAATCTTATTTCTATGAATATATTATTGAAATAGTAAGAATAATGGAGGAGTGGCTCATTTTGAGGGTTCTTGTATGAATATACCTTTACTCATGTTTCTGACATTTGAGGACACATATCTATGTTGATCCGAGGCAGAAGATATTGTCAATCTCTGACAGGGTTAGAGATCAATCTCCATTTAAATACACTAAAAAAATCTATACTTTCATCTGATACAAATGGTAAAACACAGGTATATTGGAAATTTCATCCTGCTAAATGATAAAATAATAACTCTATGGCAAATACTGACAGAGTCAGGGATCCATGCCCAGCTTTGAAAAAGCCAGGTGTCCATTACTGGCTGTCTTTAATATTGCCTAATATCAGAGGCAAACATTGATACACCCAGACTATCAGCCTCATTTCTGACACAGCCATAACTCTAGCCTCATCTCTGACAGCCAAAGCTCTGTCCCTATCTTTGACATTACCAGGTTTTCATTAACATCTCTCATATTTCTGCCTTCCATGGCAACGTTTGTAACAGACTGAGCTCTAGCCTCTTCTCCCATGTTCGGTCCCACCGTCATTCTCAAAAAGATTGTGTTCGTGTCAATGATAAAGCCAGGATTTCATATTTTTCCTAGACATTGCCAACATACCTATATAAATGATACAGTCAGAGTTCTATTCTCACCTTTGGTATCATCAAGACTGGAGAAGAGGAGACTGAGAGGGGATCTTATAGCAGTTTATAATAGGGAATATAGTATAGCGAAGTTACATGACAATACAAACAGAACAGTTGTGTTGCTTAAAACCTATATAGTCAGCATGGTGAAGAAACTTTAACCTGCTGTCTCATTACACAATTTGACTCTCCTAACAGTCAGTGAGAGTTAACAGGCTTTCCTTAGTATAAGGTTATATAACATCTACCAATTCTATGTATTGTTTACCTGATCTAGACAGTTGCTCAGCATGTATATGTGATCAGTAGATCCTTTAATGCTTTCCCTGAAATTTTCTGAATGTTTTGTTGGAAAGTGACCCTGAAGTCTTACCTTGCAATCTGCAGCTTCTGGAAACTGTTTTGACACTGAAAAATGGAAATGGGAATACCAAACACCTCTTCTGAGTTCTTAATTTTTCATTGCTAATATGCAGACAAGTGAGGATAGTGAATGATGACACATTACTTGTGCTTCTTTCCTTCACCCTGTACACTTTCCTTTCTGCAATGTGTTTCCTGAAAGGTAAATATATGTGACTTAATATTTCACCACAGTGTCTCTTTTTACTGCATCAGCACAGTGGAAAAGCAAGACTCATTGTTTGACTAGAACAAGAGAAAATGGAATAAGGTGAATAAAATAGCAAAATAGAAAGAAAGAAGGGAACGCAAAGGCAAAATTGGAAAAAAATACAGACGACAAAGTGCTTAGGTAAGGTAACAGAGACATTGAAGATAAAAGGTACGGGACAGGATGATAAGGAAAAAACCTGTTCTGTTTGAACATAAAACCAAGAGTCCTAGCTTTATTTTAGATACCCAGAAAATAGTTACAGAACTAGCTTGCATAACTCTTTAGGAAGCAGAATGCGTACTGAGACCCAGAATCTAGAAAATATCTCTAAGTTTAATATATATAGTTTAAATATATACAAAATATTTTGTTCTTGTTCCAGTGGTAGAAGTTTGTACCATGATGTTAGAGATACCACTCTTTTCTATTGATCAAACTAGAAGTAATTCAGTTCTACCTGGATCCTCCAATCCTTTGTTGCAGCCAACATAATGTTTAAAACATGCAAAACCATACTATGTTACCAAGTTGAGTACTTAAAAGAACAGAGGATTACTAACAACTGTAGTTTAGGTGGGATTAGGATATCCCTAGCTTCAGATGTTTACAATCTAAGTGTCTACATGTAAATTAAATCTATAAGCCTACAATGTTCATGGAGGTCTAGTCAATACAGTTGATAGAGTCTAGAGATACAGAGTCTAGACACCTCATGAGGAAGTCTGCTTCAGTGTAAACTGAACAGTTCTTCAGGCTCCAGTGAACAAGTGAAAGTATTGACTAGTTCTCCAGTGACAGAAGTAGTTATGTTGATATCCAGGTCACAGACAGACAGCTAAATTTAGGCCAGCTAAATCCCACATCACGTAGTAAATTGCATACTATTTTTGTTAGGCTATCACTTAATACATAGAACAATCCTCCTTAGGGCATTTATCAGTGATGCATGCTGAAGATGACTTCTTAGTAGCACAGAAACTGTTTTAAAACTTGGAACAAAGAATTACATTTTAACAGCAGTTGCAGAGATATTTGGACATTTTTTTTTAATGGTAGTCTTTAGCTTCAATACTTTAAGACTCTAATATGGTTAGTTTATCACGGTAGGCTTAAGGTTCACCTTAAGTCTACCACCTCAGTCATATTAAGGCTTCAGAGAAACCGATATTTTCTGAATTTATTACTACAAACCTTAGGCTTAGAAAAATCTATGGTACTTATTACCAAGGCAAAGTTTCCATGACACCTTCACTGTTTATATCACAATTCTAAATCCTGTAGCTGTCAAAACCTGACTCATGAGTGGTAAACAGTTGACTTTGAGAATATTTCCTTTCAGAATAAAAATTTTGACACAGAAGATGAAAAAAGATTTTCAATAAACAGAAAATCCTGGATAATTAAAAACCTATCTCAAGTCAACAATTTTGTGGAGTTTCTAAAATCTGCTTTGTTTACAAAAATAATAAGTAACATCAAAATATAAGATTTTAAACTCAAGTATTCCTAAAGAGTGAAGCATTAGTGCTAAAAATGTTCATGAAGAAATCTGTTGTTTTATTTACAAGTAACCCAAAAGATCTTGAAATGTTTGGGTAAGTTTTATTGTGCAGATATATAGAATGATATAACAATGACGGTTTGCATATTTACATTTGTTTTGTCAGGTTCTGGATTTTTTTGAAGTTGCTTTTAGGGTTTTTGTGTATATGGGGTTGTTACTGTTGTAGTTTTGTAATTGATAACTACAATGTTACTATATGAAGTGAAAAATGAAAATTTACATTTTGCACTTGGTTATTTTAAATTATTTTGTAATTATAGATAAGGATTTTTCTACCTCTTCTACCAGGGATATTTTTCTTATTATATATGTAGAGTGGTCCATAAATTTTGTTTAATAATGTATCTGGAACATTAAATAAATATTTTTTTCACTTCAAAGTGAAAATTTGCAGTTCAACGTGCATAGAGGTGTTGTATGCTCCAAAATTCAAGGTTTGGGGTTTTTTCAGTCTGGAATTCTGATTTTGATAACCCTTATATTCACCCTATTCTTTCCTTCAAATATACCTTCAGAAAAATATCTTTTGATATTTTATATACTTCTGCCATAAGCAATGTAATTACTGTTATTTACCTCTCTCATCACCATACATATATATGTAAAAGAACTTAGGCATAGAAACTACAGCTTTTTAGACAAACTCAGACAAAATTTTAAAGGTATATTTAGAATGTTTTAAACTCTGTGTCAACACTATAATACTTTGTGAACTAAAGACTTGTGTCTTTTCAAAATATAAAACCAGAAATGATCACACAGACAAGATGATTTAGCAAGTCTAGAAACACACTATTATAACAGTTACTTATTCAATGCAAAATTGAAAGGTAAGTCAATGAACCAATTATGAAAGATAAATTTAAAACTGCATCTGTTCCAAAAGGGTGCATAAAAAAAGGAAAAAGCTTTTGGGAAGACAGAGATGATAAAAAGAAAACAAGAACGCTTAGATATAGAAGTTCTGCCACCTTTGATGTTCTTTGTGTCTGCAATGCAGACCCTCTTTGGTGATGGAAGGTTCATGAAAATCTCTTCTTTGAATCAATAGACTTTCTTAGCACATTGGAGAATGTTTCCCTCTGTTTATCAGACTCTCATGAGAATCTTTAGAGAGTACAGCACAAGGCCCCAGAGATGATACAGGGACTGGAGCACTGTTGTATAAGGAAAGACTGGGAGAGTTGAGACTGTTCAGCCTGGAGAAAAAGGACAACACATCCACGTGTATGAAGGGATTGTGTAAAGAGAACAGAATCAGGTTCTTCTGAGTGGTGTCTGGTGACATAACAGGTAATAATGGGCACAAACTGAAATACAAAAGTATCCATCTGAATATCAGGAAATACTTTTGTTAATGTGAGGATGATCAACTTAATGTTGCTCATGCAATACTGTCACAGGCTGCCCAGAGTGATTCTGGACTCTTCCTCCTTGTAGATATTAAAAAACTGTCTAGACAAGATCCTAAACAATTGTCTGTAGGTGGCCCTTTTTGAGCAGGGGAACTGGACCAGATGACCTCCAGAGGTCCCTTCCAATCTCAGCCATTCTGTGGTTCTGGTGGGTGTATATGGCTGAAGAATACAAACCCACATTTGATCTAGTAACTCTATGGAAGCCTATGAAGAGATGCAAGCTTACGAAGAACACAGTTTAGTTTACCCAAAAATGTGGGTAAACTTTACCCTAGCACACCTATTCCTTTGCAGCATTTACAAAGATAACTTAATATGACTACATTACATGGCAAATCCTCCACCGTAGAAAGCCACAGGTAATAAAACATATCCAACACTATACCTTCACTTTCTTGCTTTCTTTTTGTAATCTGTTGAATCTAATTCACTACAGATGTGGGAGGACTTTGTAATCATATATTCCTCAAAGGGTGATTGAGAAGGGGCAATTAAAATGTCTTCAGTAGTACTCTTATGTAAGTGAAAATGACAACAAGGTATCACAGCACCTATTAATAAAATTGCTCCCATTAAAAAAATACTGCAGTTAGATGAGCCTTGAGTGAATGTTTCATCTACCTTGACATTATTGTTCTCAATCTTAACCATTACGCTCAGTCTCACCAATTTTTCCTTTTGCAGGTTTGGAACCTAAGCTGGTCAGTTCTTTATCAAGCTGTCTAAATTTGTTGGCTTATATATGTAAAAACTGTATCTGAATTTTAGGACATATTTGAGTAGTCAAGTGAAGAGACTATTTGCTTGTTTCTTTCTGTCTTTCAGATTTATTTGAGGTACCATTAACAAAAACAAACGTAGGTGAATTTCATGTGAAAGTTATGTATCTGAACACGTGACACCAGGTAGAGCCAATGAAAAGCAGAAGGGAATTTTGCTTTTATTATTTGCTTTCATTGAAGACTTCCACTTCAGAATAGGTTGAATTACTCTTTAGAAGTGTCTCCCTTAACTATGAAAGGAGTCTACATTGATTAGATCAATTTTAGTTGTCTAATTTATAGATATCTAATTTACAATAGCTTTATCCCACTCTTTATTTTATCTCAACTGAAAGCTGAAATTACAACATATTTTCTAACACACTTGTTCTCTCCCATTCATGTGAAGGAAATCATGTAAACTATTTCTTTTAACCGTAACTTCCTGTAAACTATTAACCTGCATCCATTACACTAAATCAATTGTTAATCCTACTTGCAAAGCTCTTAACCTCTGTCCATTCCTAAATACGGTCCTTTACTCATATCCTGTTACATGTTAGATTTGAAATTGCAATAATGGATACCCAGAGTATGAATAGCACAGACAGGTAGGTGATTTACCAATGTATTCTGGCTTTATGTGCCACATGGGTAGAAAAAATTTGCAGAAATTACTGTCATCTTATTGATTTTGAGATTCCTCAGTCCAAAGATATTTTTTTTTTGCAATTGTGCTGTGTAAAGGACATTTTGTATTTTGGTTTTTGAGTTGAAATACAAAAAGATGTCGAGCACGTATGCCAATACATATATTAATTATTAAGTGGTCTTTACTTATCTCTTCCACTCACCTCAGCCTTTTGCTTGAATACTTGTAAATCCCATTCTGTTCAACAGGATGATGTGGGTGAATCAGAAATATGAAGTAATGACTCACTGTCTGTCATATATGTTTCCAGTAAAATACAAACACAACAAATTAGACAGACAAGATTAACAGTATCAAAATAAATGTTCTGTGCTGTATTAACAGAGCAAACAGTTTGAGTAATTGCAGGAAAAATAAGATTCTTATTATAAAATTTTTTTTTTAATAACTACGAGAAGGCATATTTTTATATCATGTAGTGCAAACACTTTAATGAATATTAATTTTCTCAGCTGACACTTTTCCCTCTATTATCTTCATAAGAACATGCCTTTTAATATCAACAACCGTCTTTTGTGCTTCTTTAAATTAGAAATTATTAAATAAAAATATCATAGGTTTTAAGTAGTAAAGGTAGTCATGTATTTCCTTCACAAACTGCTTGTAATTTAGAAAAATATTTAGCAATTGATTTCTCTGTCTTCAATGTGCATTGACAAACATGTCAGGGGAAACAAGATTTTAATTGTTTTCATGCCACTGCAACAGTCACATGCAGCATCGGGACATTATACTACTGCTTGTTATTAGCTGCCAACATGCATTGGAGTTTTGAAACGGCAAGTTGATGCCTCTCAGAAAACTTTGGAATTGTTATTTTACATTTTTAAGTAGTAATAGATCACTCACGGAGGAACCATGAATAGTAAGTGTTCCTTGGCTTTCTTAGTCTTTAGACTTGTATGATCATTCATAAAATGTTCTTGAATTTTCTGAGAACTTTAGACAATTCCTGTGATCACAAAGACTTTTCTTCTGTTAAACTGTTTCTTTGTGCACTGGTAGTAGACAGAACCCACTACCAAATTAGGTGAATAAAAATGTATAATAGGTTTACAACCATTGTAAATAACTGTTTAACAAGTAAAACAAGTCAATTATCCATAGAGATTACAAAAGCTGAGGAAAGAAGAATGAAAGATAGATAGATAGATAGATAGATAGATAGATAGATAGATAGATAGATAGATACATACATACATACATGCATACATAGACAGACAGACAGATACAGTACCCTGAGTTTACTCTTTAGTGCTCACTGTATATATATATATATATATATATATATATAAATATATAAAAAGAGATCTACATTGTATTTCAATTCTTTTTAAAAATCTTCAAAGAAGAAAGTAGGTAGTGTGGAGTTACATCAGGTAGAGGAGCAGCTAAGGATTAGGTGTGTCAGATCTGACTTTACAGTCACATTTCAAAGTATATTAGTGGATTAATTATAATATTTCTCCATAAAAATTTTACTTTCTTTTGGCTTTTTAAGCTGGTCACCAAGCATTATGTCCTGGTTACCTTCAATATCCTAATTCATTGTTTAATTGTGGTTGTAAAAAGTATTCTTTCATCTCTTGGGAAGGACAAAGAAAAGAATATTTAACAATCTTCTAAATCCAGAGTGTCTATAAGGAACTAGTTTTACTCTGAAGACTGAAATTGTCCACTGTCTGACACATGAGCAGAAACAGAATAAACACTCCTACATGTCCATCCTAAAATGTAAAACTCAGTTTCTCATTTAAGTTTTTTCTTATATTTGGCTTTGTGGATGTTCATACAGAGGATTATCTTATAAAATCAGTTTTCAACTGAAATGTTGCAAATGCACTTTTTTGACCTTTTTTTCCTCATGCTTTTATACATAATTTTTTATATTTATTCTTTGGGTCATAACCCATACAAAGTTTCCACTAACATTTTTACAAATAGCACTATTGTTGTGCATGTGTTTCTGAGACAATATAGTGCAACATTTTTAAAAGTCAGCATGTAAATCTATCCTTTAACCTATTTAGATTTAACTAGCTTGTGTTGTAGTTCGTGAAGTAAAAAATAAAAATTAATATTTATGTAGGCCCTTTTTTTGCTCACGCTTCAGTGCACGCACACTTCAATGAGTATATATTAATTTCTGCTGTTCTCAAGCATTTTATGAAAGTCAAAACTGGTCCCAAAGAGATCCTACATAATCTCATGTAAACAGTTTTTAAATCCTTTTAAAATTTATCATCTCTTTGTTCTTTTTAATTAAAAAATAAGTTCAAAGTTATTCAAAGATTTTAATAGAAATTTTAAGAGTAAACTGAACAAAGGTGATACTTTTCTGACATTTCTTTTCTTTTAGAATGTGAAGCGTCTCGTTCTAAGATCAATTCAATTATTCATACTTTGGTCTTACTTTGCACACTTGCTTATTGCAAAAAACCCATACAGTTGTTCCGTCCTTGACCCAGATCTGTTTTCAGTACCTAAGGAGATTTGAATCTATTTACTTTCTTTCCCAGGTGAATGCAAAGAGCACTAGCATATAGAAAGCATTTTGCACTGATGGTGGCTGGTAGGTGATTTCATTCCCTTCTATTGATGCTATTTCACTTTCATGACATATTAAACATTCGCTAGGCTGCAGTGACAGTGAGAAAAAATGAGTCATAGTCACTCAGCCTGGTGGTTAGGGTACTCATCTACATGCTCCAGTAAACACTCAAAAGAAAACCACTAAGAACACTCAATGTAAATGCATAAAATGCCAGGTGTACCAATTTATGTTGGTTATCCAGTCACTTTCTTGGTGGCTGAGCAAGAACTTTATTGTTTAATTAAAAGAATTGAACAATATCTGTAGAAAATTCTGAGAGTTCTTTTGCCTATCATTACTGAATAAGCTGTAGCTAGAGCACCTTTCCAAATGCACAAAAGTATAGCGGCTTTTTGATTCATTAACTGCTTACACCCTAGCTAGGAATCTCATTTCCTAATGGGAAAAAAGCAAATCCTTCCAGTACAGAATGAAGAAGAAAAACCTGTGAGAATGAAGAATAAATGTCTATGTTCATTAGTACACATTAACAACACAAGGTATGGTTAAAATTTTGTAGCTCATGGGTTTGGATATCTAGTTTTACTCAATTTGTTTCAGTATTTTCTTCTAATGACATGACTTTCAGTAGATAGGTGGACAATAAAATGTAAAATTCTTTTTTTGTGTGTTTAGTAATTCCTGCACCTTCAGACACATATTACAGGTCTAGTTTTTATTTTTCTAAACAACTTCTGCTTTTCAGTTATTAAAAGTTAAAGTAATAGCCCTAATCTAACAACAACATAGCTGTAAAAAAAACAAAACAGAACACGCAAATTTGTGCATTTTTGGCTGTGGAAACAAATGGTTTTATATTTATGACATTATGTAAAACACATTTCTACGTTTTTTTTATTAGATCATTTTTCCTTTACGGACAATGCCATGTGTTTAAAATATAGATAATAAAACCCGTGAATATACGTAGCAAAATCTTATAAATAAAACAAAAGCTCCACCAAGAGTGTGATTGCAGCAGTATACAAATTCAAAGGATCTCATAACAATATCAAACTGATAAAGGTTTGTGTTACGGTAGTAAGTCATAGAACAACTAACAAGCATATAGGTAAAAAGAAGACAGTTATAAATTGTGACAAACATTGCAGTTCACTATGAAAGTACTTTCTGAGAGAATTGCGGTAGGATAATGAATATGAAGCAGCACTAAACAAAAAATCAGAAAAAAAGCTGCAGCCATAGAATGGCCTGAAATTCTTCCTATTATGTAGACCATATTTATAAATCAAGTAGTCATACAGCACCAAAATACCATTGCTGAGCTAGATCCACATATATGTTGGAACATGATTTGTCACACTAGAAGACATTACCTCTATGATTAATACAAAGGTAGACTTTGAGCATCATCTAATCTATATTTATCACTTTTTTACCATATGAATGCATAATATATTCTAAAACAGCAGAAGAAAAATAAATAAATTGTATGATCAAAAATATTTTTATTGTCTTTTTAGATCTCTTTTACAACATATAAGCACGATTTTTCTAAAAATTCAAGGCAAGAGAACATGTATATTCTGTGGTCTTATTCCTCTACCCTGATACAGAAAAGATCATCTTTATTTTTCACACTACTATATCACAAGGGAAGAAATCATCTTAAACTTCTAGGATATTTATTGTTTCTGTGAGACTATTTGAAAATGTTGCAAATAATGCATTACATTCTGTTTGCCACCAGCAGAGTCTGTATGGATCTTCTAGCACAGGAAAAAACCACAGGATAAATGACAGGAAGTGAAACAATATTGTCTCTTGAGGTATAAACATAATAAGCAGTACTGTTCCTTCAGAGTTAGTAAAGATCAGACAAAACACACACATAGCCTGCAAGAGATATTCTAGTATATGATGTGTGACAACAACTTGGAGGTAGGCATTGTAATCTGTTCCAACACAAATGGGTAACACAGTATGTTCTAAGGAGCATAAAGAAATATATCTGCCATGTTATAATGAAAGATTATAGGATGAAAAAAAAGAAAAAATACTCAAAGGAAAAAATATTATTATCATGAATTTCTACATCAGAAGAAGAATGTCTTTCTGGCAGCCCAGAATACAAGAAAGCAAAGAACACAAGAAAATAAACTAAACTGGTCCCCTATAGTGACAATGTGAAAAATAAGAGGCATTCCTTAAATAAAAGCTGTGGTAGCTTTATTTGTCTCTTCAGATTTTTGGAAGAACTTTAGCAGATCTTGCATTAAGTAATAATCTCTGCACTTACAGAAATACAAGAGAGATGTAAGCCCTTCATTAGCTGTTCTTTCTCCCATAATGTACTTTTGAAAAAGGAAGCAAACTTATACAACTCTCCGAGAGCCAGGAAAATAATATTTACAGTGCCATGATTCTTTTTAAGGATTTTAAGGACTTTAAACTGTCCTACAGCACTGGGGGAAAAAAACAAAAAAACAAAAAAAAAAAAACAAAAAACCCAAACCCAACAAACTACATTGTAAATCAAATATTCATACATGGTTTATTTTACTGAAGTTATGACTATGAGCTGCAATCTAGAGGGAATGTAAAGCAATATCACCGAAAGCACGACAGTCACCTAAAGTGGCACATAAACTACCTGTTTATCTATATTAGCTGTGATGTGACTGTGGCAGAACTCACAGATGACTATGAGCTGACACATTAGCTGCAAAAGAAACGAAGTTATACATGTTGTTAACTGGGTATTCCAGAGTAAAAAAATACCTGAGAGTCTAAAACTGACTCTGCGGAGCTGTTAATCTGATGTGTGGACATGGGTACTAGGAAATATCTAGACACAGCCTTCCAAGGTACAGGACAAGTACATGAACCATGCATGTGATTTTAACATCGGAATTGATAAAATAATTAATCAATTAATATATGTGATAAATGTGTCATGTGGAAGGGAAGATTCTGGAGAAAACTGACAGTTGTAGCATCTGTTTTTCATTTCACCTGGTCTCATCATTCCCCCTGATGATAAAAAGATGTTTTGGCTTAGAGTGAATGAGCATGTCTTGCAAATATCTCCTGTCAAGAGGAGGCATGTAAAAAAAGTAGCCTTATCAGTATTTTTCCTTTATTTGAGGAGGAAAGAGGCATTTGTTCTTCCCTACTATTTTATCAAGCATCTGGTAAGAATGTCCTGTACCAGGTAGGCTGAGTGGGATTTACTTCAAAAAAACATCTGAACTCTTCACCTCAGGACCCATATGCTGTAATATAAATATAATACAACTGATCTATTATAGCTAGCTACTTTATGTTGACATGATTTGTTTCCTAGAACAGCCTATTTCTCTGCCCCGAGAGGAGACACTCACTCAGAGGTTGACTTCTACAACTTAGATAAGTAATTAGACAAATATAAATGACCTTTGAGATGTACATTTTTCAAAAGAGTTACGGATTCATTTTCTACAGGGCACAATGTTCACCTGTTTTCTGTTTTATATGAAAAAGAGATGTACCTGAAATCCCCACTTCCTTCACTTTCTGTAATTATATTTTTGGGAATAAACACTGCATTGCTCAGGTTAATGGCATATAGAGATATACATTCCTAAGTATTGTGAATCTCCCTATAACTACTGCAAGTAGAAAATGGCTTTGCAATCAGAATATTTTATATTCAGAAATTGTATACACTGAAGAATACCTGAGGTTCTGAAGCTGTACTTTACTACAAATTTGGGGAAAAAAGATGTAGCTCCTGATAAATCAGCAAAGGATTAGCCTGCTGTTTGCAAGAGACATGTTATGGCACAAAAATTAGATATAGCAATAGCTGCAAAGTTACTGTACTTTGCAGTCGAAACAGGTTTTGGGCACCCTGTTGCTTTAGATAGTCTTCAGCTTCCCACATTTTTAGATGTCTCATTTAATTCTATATTTTGATTTTTTTCTGATTTTTTTCTATTCAATTAGTATTATAGTGGGCTCTTTGAAGGTCATTTTTATTCTTTTTTTTTTTGCTTTTACCTGGTTTTCTGACAGTATGGTCTTTTGTTAAATCCTTGCTTCTTCCTTGTAAGCTGTTCTTGATGAAGACAGTTTTTCATAGTCTTTCTTTATCTTTGTGACATTCCTTCTGTTTAGCAACAGTAGTTTTAGCATTTAGTATCTTCGTATACAACAATTTCTTTACTTTAAAAGTTTAGTGTTATGTGATGTGCTTCTTCCACCTCAATGCTCCCTTTCAGTGTTCTTTTAGTTCCCTTTTGGTCCTTCCACTTGCATTCACAACTCTCTTAAACATTCTATCCCCAGAACTCAGTGTTTGAATACACTGATATGATCAATCAAACTTCCCATTCTCTAGTTTCAAGACATTGAACTCCTCCACTACTTTTGCCTGAACACGTACACACCTTGAAAGCTCACACTGATAAAAATTTCCTACACAAACACACAGTGTAAACTGAATCAAATTCAATAAAACTTTTTTGGAGGGGGATTTGTTGGTTTGGGTTTTTTTTGGTTTTTTTTGGGGGGGGGGGTTGTGGTTTTTGGTCATGTTTGGTTGTTTGGTTGGTTTTTTTCTAATGTGACAAGTCAGGCAGGAGATTTCTCCTGCTTAAAGAACAGGACCCTCAGTTCTCTTTCAGAGATGAATAAAACATTTTAAGCATTTCTTCAGAATAATTTTTGGCAAAGATTTTAGATATTTTATTGTGCATTGTCTTGAGTTCCACTACTGTGTCCTGTTGCCTTCCCAGTATCCTGTGTCCCCACTTTGCGTATCCCACATACTCAGGTATCAGAGATTTCATCTTATATACACTATATCATTCATCTTCTTGCAGGAAAAAGGAAGGTAATTTCATCAATGAATGCTAGGATGCAGATGATATTTAGTGGGACCTACCTCAATTTAGAGATCAGAGCTAAAAAGAGTTGGCAATACGTACACCTGTTTCTGGAAATCTCTATCATCTCAGTTACGCACCGCAGCTCAGGTTTTCTGTCATTGAAAATGTGATGTAGACTTCTCTTTTTACTTAGCACTTTAAAGAACAATGAAGGGTAGTTTTAAGTTTATTGGTTTTGTTTTATTTTTATGCAATCGTTGTAATTTGGAAGAGTGTTTTATTGATATTTTTTTATACTTGCATGACTATCACCTAAATTTCCACTACCTTGCACTATTTATTGCCAATTATTCCTGTGTTAAGTAGTCATAAAATCATTCCAGTTTACCCTAATATCTTGAGATTACACAGGTATAAATTATTACTAAATAGTGCAAAACTCTTGAGAATTTCACCTTTAATATTAAAAATGTGTTTAATAATTTTATGGGCATTCATACAAATGGCCAACAAGCCTGGAAATATATCTTGAGAAAAAGTGACAAAGAAAGATTCTATTCCATTAAATTTACAGATTAAAAAAGAAGAAAGATGTTACAGAAACCCTCTAGAGGGCAATGTGTCAAAAAGCTGAATCTTATAATATCTCTGGAAAATAAAAACTATGCATAGAGGAATTTGGGACAGATTATTGAGTCAGGAGGTAACTAATTGCAGAATGGACTGCAAACTCTGACATAGAACTTTTAACTGTGTGCACATACATAAAGCCTTCAGACAAGTATTTGCAAGAGAAAGAAATTACAGAGTGGAAATGTTCAACAGACTTATATGAGAAACAAGGTATTCTTTCACACTGCAGTATTGTTTTAGCAAAGGAAAATGTTATCCCACTCACCCAAACTAAATTAACTCACAACTACATAATTTATTTCTAAGCAAAATTTTCCTAAATAAAATGACTAAAGATTCATTCTACTATGGTTTCTTTGACATTGTTAACAAAAAGAGAAATTATCGTTATTTTTTTTCTCTAGCACCAAGAGCGCATTCACTACCTATAACCCTGCAGAAAACTCTGACAATCAATTTGACAATACGGTTAAACAAATTCCATCCTACATCCATTTCCTAGGTAACCATCCACAGAAATGAACTATACACAGTGGGAGAAGAAGAGAAATCATTCACACTCTTTATGCTTTCTGATCCAATACTTTTTCACCACTTATTGTTTTTTAATTTACTTATTACTGGTTTCATTTGTAGATGAAACCTGGTCTTTAGATGAAACCTGGCCTTTACAAACACCTAGGAATAAAACATTGCTTTGCTACATTACTCGGTAAAACCTGTAGGATAATGACTTTATGCTCAGGTGTGGAACTTTTATTTGCTAAAATAGAAATCGCAATCATAACTTGTAGTAGTTAACAAATACAAGGAGGATAAAACCCAAGCTGAACCTATAGAAAATTCGTGGTGATGACAAACATCTTTCTAGTGTAATCTGGAAAGTGAAGAGTACTTTGTACTCATCTCTGGGAAAGTTATAGTATACAAGGTCTGATAATATGTGACTATTCCACATAACAGTTGCCTCATTAATTGCAAAACATTCTCTTTTATAGTGACGACAGGACTACTCAAAAGATTTTCATACAGCTTTAACCAACAGGCTGAATCCACACATTTATCCTAAATTTCTGCATAGTCCATGAGCGGTGCTGTTCTTCCCTTTTAGCCGACCTAATTCTAGGCTTAACAACTCTGCTCTGCATAGGGTTTTCACAGGGTTTTTCTTTCTCTTCATCTAAAATCTTACTCTCTGTAACCAGTTTCTCCGTGTCTGGATCCTCTAAAATCTAGTGAAAAAAAAAAAAAAAAAAGGAAAAGAAAGGAGAAACACCTGCCCTCCAGAACCCCAAACCACAGTCATTCTATCTTTTTAAGTCACGCATAAGAAGTCCATTTAGTAATACACTATTTCTTCATGTACAGGAAACCAAAATTAAGAGCATTCACTCTGCCCATGTTAGTGACTAAAATTTAGGTTGATAAAACAGTGGTAGTATCCTAAATCTAACAATCGTAACATCATTCAAGGAACCTGTCATCAGAGGATACTGTGAAAAGGAATAGTTAACAAATCTTCTAACTGAGGCTTGTGTAGCAGCTATTTTCTGGCTATTTTCAGTTTTAGAATTAAGTGATTAACTTTGAATAATATTATTGTAATAAATGGGAATATGGGAGAGAGAGGTAGAACATTGAGAAGTCAGTCATGGTGCATGAGAATAAGCACATTTGACTCAAATCAGGAGCAAAGTAACCTATTGTTTATGTAAGTAGCTATTTATTTAACCTTTGATTGAGAAGACTGGGACTGCTTAGACTGAACTCTCTTCCTTCTCCACTTTCTGTTTGCACAGGTCACTGTTCTTTTTGCTGAGGGAGAAAAAAAGTTCTTGTATTTTTGCATGAAGAACTGCAACTAGAAGCAGCACTAATTACTTCTCCGTGGTACTTACAAAAATATACAGGGACCGTTTCTGACACTGGAAAAAAGTCTTCTTTGATGAAAGTAAAGAGTAGGATCAAGATTGCAAGCATGGTTGGAAAAGAAATATTCATGATCACTGACATTCTTCGTCGCCTTTTGCATCCAAACTCATTCAAACCAACATCTTAGAACCCTTTTATTAAGAATAACCTTGAAATACCAGTATTCTTACAAAGACTTTTTTCCTACTCAAAATCTAATCCTCACTTTTCCCTCATGGTCATTTCCGTTCGTCTGTCCCAGCTGTGAAATCCAGCCTTGTGAGCAATACCGAAAAACACTGAGTAACTCTGTAAGCAGTATAATGGGTAGAAAAGATCTTCTACATTTGAGCAATATTTGTGACTAGGATTATAAAAAAAAAAGTACAATTTAAAGCAGGGATTTTTATGTAACAAGTCAACTATGCATTTGGGTCTAATGTATGGCATACACAAACACCTATCTATGATACCTTCACCATTTATTTAGTCACCCTTTGTTAAGAAATGAGAATACAAGCAGGCATCTTCTGCTCTGTTGAGGCCTACTATCAGAGTTTTAGAATATCCTTGCTAGTCTTATTTAACTAGCTTTGGGTTTACATAATAGTTTCTTAATCTTTTATATGTGGTTTGTTTCTGCCTCTTGAAGTTATACAAATATGCATGGCTAGTTCAGCTGAGTACAATACACACTAATTATCCACATAAATTCAGATTTGTTTGTTTGATAATTGAATCAATAACAATAACACTGAGAATGTCACAAGAAAGGACTGCAAGAGCGTTGGCAGAAAGAACTAACAAATCAAAAATCAATTTGCTGGGTGTTTGGCTAAAATTCTTCTGTTATTTTTAATCTAATTAAACTTACTACTTTTGATTCACTAGAATCAATTGTTCCAGGTTGTTTAGAAAGTTAATTGGAAAGTTCACTTATGATCTGAAGCTTCGGTGTCTATTTCATCTTAGTGCCTACTCGTATTTCAGTTGCAAGTTTTGGCTTATTCCTTTGCATGTGTTCTTCTGCACTTGATATTGCTAAAATCTAAACATTAAATACTGAATTACAATTATAAAACATTCTCCAAATCTGATTTCTTTTGGCATGCTTATGTGGAAATATTTTATGTTTTACCCATTTGCAAATGCTCATTCACTAACTCTTGATTGCATTATGGCGGTAAGCAAGTTTCTGACAACCATCTGCATAGACCTTACTTTCTCCTAATTGGCCCATTTGAAATAAAGTAAGGGTAGAAACAAAGAAGTCACGATGAGAACTGTCAGGCATTTTAAGGTGTAGTTCTACTTTAAGTTGTATGAGTTGCTGCTGTGTTTGCTGATGCTGGAAGATGTTACACAACAGTGCAGAACTAATGGAAAGTATCTGCATTTATTCTTACATCAACAGGATTATATCTTGTTGTAGTTGGTGTATTTCCTTACAACATAATAGTTTTTAAAATTTTAAAACACTATTTGTATAGTGTTTCAAGATTAATAAGTTGTTCAAGTTGTTCCAATATGAACACTTTCTGATTCACATTTTATATTTCTGCATCATTTCCATCTTGTTAATTATTCACTCAAATCTCGTTTGATCTCATGAGGATTCTTATATATTTTTCAACTCTTTATTTCCCCTAATTTTTAAAAATTTAACATTTTCTGGACAGTTTTCCATGAAAAGTACATATCCTGTTTATGTATGTAGAAATTAGATTGTTTTAGCCCTTTAGAGGGTGAGAATTCTGCCCAACTTGTGACCCATGTCTGCACAATGTATTCTCATTAATGCCTTTTCCTGATCTTTATCCAATTGCAGGTGACTGATCTGCATAATCACTGTATATTTAATTCACCATAAAAGTCCATGCTGTGTGATTTAAGTCCAATGTTACAAGGACAATAATAAAGACTAACACTGTTATAAACACATGAAAAAACAAAAAAAAAGTTGTGTAATTAAGCATAACGCAATGCATAAATGACTCTCTTTAAAAGTTTCTGTGGTTTAGAAAGATTCTGCTGATTGTTGAAGACACGATGCCATGAATGAAAAGCAGAATACTGGTAAGGTGGGCTCACCCTTCTGTTAGTACAAATTTTAAACTAATTTAATGCACGAAGAAAAAAGCGTTTTTAATAATTCTGTACTTGTGTATGTGTCCCTTCTGCCCTCTGCAAAGTCTCAGTTTTGGTGTATTTTCTCTTGTCTTTTTCTTTAATTCTCAAGACAGCGATTAACTCATCTAATGGTTTTTAACGTGATTCTTTAGAAGAAAATGAGGGTTTGTCAGGTTCTCAGCGGAATAACTTCATGTTAATCCACCTTTATACACTTACATGAGTGGTTTGTTCTTCCCTGTTGTCACTTAATGGAACTGCCTGGTGTTCCATAACTGCATATAAAAAATTGTTATAAGGAAAGCCAGCAGCTACATTTTTAAGGAACAGAGACAAGACTACTCATGTGTGAGTACAGGAACCACTGTACTAAAAAACTCTAGAGGAGAAACGTTTGCGTAATCATAGTCTCAGTAATATACAGCTTCATGGTTCAAGTTGGTTACAGACTGCGCTTGAGCTGAAAATACAGCAAGGCCTCTGGACCCACAAGCACAGCATTGGTGATCTCTGTTTACTGTGTATTCAGATCTAACTGCAGCTGAAGTACCCAGGACATCATGGGTAACCATGACAAGCTTCTGCACCCCAGGGCTGCTCTGCAGGGAGTTCCCACTCTCTAAACTACCACTGTCACGTTGTTGCTCCTTTTCTCTTTGAGAAGCATAATGCTGTGTGGCATCTGGATCAAGACCTTCCTGAACATGGTCAATTGTTGTGCCACTTAGGCTTTGCTGGCTTAGTTTGTGCATAATCCAAGAGAAAGCTCCTTCCTGAAAAAGCCGCTTTCCCTATGAGGTATTGCTTTTTGTTTTGCACTGATGTTTTTCTGAAGTTCAAAAATTCAAAGCCCAATAACTATCTTAACCAGTTTTCCTGAAAAAAGAATAGAAATGAATTGATTTAAAAGGAAGTAGATAAAAATTAGGCATAGGATAGTGGTAGAATATGCTATAATCCAGTTTGTATGAGATATACTTAATAAAACTTACTTTATTCCTCATTGAAATATAGACCAAAAGACATGAAACTATGTCAATATTAGTAAATTATTCAGATGTCAGAAAACGTAACTAGCTTCCTTGATACTCATACCTGGCCACCTATAACTATTAAGTTGCAAGAAGGGTCCTGGAAAGGTTTTGTCCTGAGCAAATTAACACTAATAAATATTGTCCTCATACATCTTGACAGTTACTACAGACCATCTTCCCTAACATATATTTTGTATATGACTACCCAGCTATATAAAATAAGACAATTTAACAATATTTATTTAGACTATTCCTTAAATGTTTTATACTTTTACTGCCAGAAAATGTTACAAATCTATTTAACAGTTTAAGTAGACACTGAGTCTATTCCAGCATATTGTGACTAGGTTATGGAGACTTTCTCTTCTCTTTCTTCTGTGCATTTCAATATTGGGAGGCAGTTCTAAACAACAAAGGAGTCCATGAGGTCTGGATGCTCCTCAAGAAGGAAATCCTGGCGGCTCAAGGAAGGCCATCCCCATGAGCCATAAATCGAGTTGACAGGGGCAGGCGTTGCAGGAGGACTGCAAGGGTGAGGTGAGATCATGTTGGGAGAAAATCATAAGAGCTAAAGCCCAACTAGAACTGCAACTGACCAGTTCAGTGAAAGATAAAAAGAAATGATTTTTCAAATATATTAGCAAGAACATGAGGACCAAAGAGAATCTCCCTCTTTTACTCGATGTAGGCGCGACACAAGTGGTGAGGGATGAGGCCAAAGCAGAGCCACCTAACGCCTTCTTTGCCTCGGTCATTACCATTAAAGTGAAATGCCATTGGGATACTCAGTCCCCTGAGCCAGAAGACAGTGAGAATGAAGGTTCAACGATGCAGGAGTATTTGGTTAGAGACCTGATTGGCCAACTAGACATACACAACTATATGGGGCCGGATGGGATCCACTCAAGGGTATTGAGGGAGCTGGCAGAGGTCCTCTCCAAACCCCTTTCCCTCATTTACCAGCGGTCCTGGCTGACTGGGGAAGTGTCACTTGACTGCAGACTGGCAAATGTTACACCCATTTACAAGAAGGGTTGGAGGGATGATCCAGAGAACTACAGGCCTATCAGTCTGACCTCAGTACCGGGGAAGGACATGGAGCACATCATCTTGAGTGCTATCACACAGTACACACAAGACAATTGGGTGATCAGGCCCAGTCAACATGGGTTTATGAAAAGCAGGTCCTGCCAGACCAACATGATCTCCTTCTATGACAAGGTTACCCATTTAATGGATGAGGGAAAGGCTGTGGATGTGGTGTACTTGGACTTCGGTAAAGCCTTTGACAATGCTTCTCACAACATTCTGCTTGAGAAACTGGCTGCCGTTGGCCTGGACAGACACACCTTCTGCTGGGTAAAAAACTGGCCTGAATGGCCAGGCCCAAAGGGTTGTGGCAAATGGAGTTAAATCCGGTTGGAGGTTGGTCACGAGTGGTGTTCCCCAGGGTTCAATGCTGGGTCCAGTCCTGTTCAATACTTTTATCAATGATCTGGATGAAGGGATTGAGGGCATCCTTAGTAAGTTTGCAAATGACACCAAACTGGGTGGATGGAAGTGTCGATCTGCTTGAAAGAAGGGATGATCTGCAGAGGGTTCTAAACAGGCTGGAAGGATGGGCTGAAAACCATGGGATGAGGTTCAACAAGACCAAATGCCGAGTCCTGCACTTGGGGCACAACAACCCCATGCAGCGTTACAGGCTTGGGGAAGAGTGGCTGGAGAGGGGCCTGGCAGAGAAGGATCTGGGGGTGTTGGTTGACAACCAGCTGAATATGAGCCAGCAGTGTGCCCAGGTGGCGAAGAGGGCCAATGTCATCTTGGTCTGTATCAGAAAATTGTGGCCAGCAGGACCAGAGAAGTGATTGTGCCCCTGTACTCAGCACTGGTGAGGCCACTCCTCAAGTACTGTGTTCAGTTCTGGGCCCCTCACTACAAGAAGGATATTGAGGTGCTGGAGAGCGTCCAGAGAAAGGCAATGAGGCTGATGAAGGAGCTGGAGAAAAAGTCCTATGAGGAGAGGCTGAGGAAACTGGGGCTGTTTAGCTTAGAGAAGAGAAGGCTGAGGGGAGACCTCATCGCTGTCTATGGCTGCCTGAAAGGAGGTTGTGGCAAGGTGTGTGCCAGTTTCTGCTCGCAAGTGACAAGTGATAGGATGAGAGGAAATGGCCCCAAGTTGTGCCAGGGGAGGTTTAGACTGGATGTCAGGAAGAATTTTTCACTGAAAGGGTGGTCAGGCACTGGAACAGGCTGCCCACGGAGGTGGTTGATTCACCATCCCTGGAGGTGTTTAAAAGGCAGGTAGATGAGTTTCTTAGGGATATGGTTTAGGAAGGGAACAGTTATGATTGGACATGATGATCTCAGAGGTATTTTCCAACCTTATGATTCTATGATTCTATTTTATACAACTTCTGAGAAATTTCACAAGAAAGTTTTTCAAAGATGTAATTCTTACTCTCTTTCAACCTAGTGAGCATCTGTGACATGTAAGAGCTGGTAAGAGGAGTTAAATTCAGTCTTTCATGTCCTGGTACATCATTTGACCCTCTCATTCTTTTCTGTATGACAGGTGATGTAGATATAAAGAGCGGAATATTTCTGACCAAATACTGTTGTCTTTATGTGAACTGACATACATACACTCCCTTTACAGTCACTGGAAGAGTATTGATGTCTGTGGAACACGGTGCAGTCCTTGACTCTTCTTTCTGATAGCCACTCTCAAACTAACGCTCTAAAGCAAGGCTGGAAGACACATAGTATCAAGGGAAGTCCTGTTTAGGGTGTCTTGAATGGCAGCTGATGTCTGTATTCAGGAAATGGCTTGCCTTTGATTGTCAGTAAATTCTGGATTGCTATCCAGCTGAATAGATATTTACTTTAAGAGATAATAAATACCCTGCAAGGCTCATAACCATATTGGCTAGATCCCCATTAAATACAGAAATTTATATTTTTAACCTGTCCATTAAGTTATAGAATGAGCTTTCTTCATCAATTTGCTCATTTCCATGGAGTCTTCTCTTCCGTGCACTGAAGAGCAGTAATGAAAATTATATAATCAGAAGACAGGAAAAAGATCATGAATCCTGCAAAAGCAGAATTGGTTCTATTTCTTCATGCATTTGACTGAGCCATTGGCCATTATGTTTTATGTTCAATTAATGTGCACTATGCTCCAATTTCCATTTTAATTTCCTGAGAAGAAAGGCAGCTACCACCTGGAAGTGATACATGTATGCCATTTTGCTGTGTTCCAGCTGTGTTGTTAGCAACTGTAATATAAGCCTGACAGCTTCACATGCTTTTGGAGATTTTCATTTAAGTCTTAATTAGGTCACTCAGATCATTTTGAGAAAAATTGTCCACAATGAGGTAGTAACATCATAAGGTTACAAATTCAAACAAAGTTGGAGCTAAATCCTTAATAGATACACTAAGCAATTAATCTCATTTACATATAATAATTATGGGTAATTTTTTTGGTTAGTGAAAATCTAGCAAAAGAGAAATATTGAATCTGTTACTGAATTGCATTTGATTTAAAATGTAAATAAAAAAATAAGTATAGTTTCCTAAGATATTTTTTCTTTGCCCAGTACTAGAAGAGAGCGAGAAAAGCCGAAGTGTAGCGTGTGAGAAACTACTTCAGTGGGAATAGATAGAAGTCAGTTTTCTCAGGCTATCTAGAAAAATATAGAAATTTATTATGGGTCAGTGGAAGATAATAAAGTAGTTAACCAAATGATACAACAACCAGAATTTTTCAAACAATCTTAGTAGCAGAGTCAAAGGTAAATATAGAATTATTTCCAGTCCACAATCAATTGAAATTAAATGGTCTGACTGCTGATATGCAGCCCTTCAGAATACTTTGATTCATGTTATAGGTCCATGGAAAAGGAACTGGGTTTGAATCTTTATATATTCTGATAAAGCATCTTTCCAGAGCCATGTAGTCTCACCTAAACCAACTAACAGCCATGTATGCATATTTTGTATTTTGCTGTGATGTTTTGTGCATCATGCTGCTGCATTTCTGCAACTTAGCAAAAAATATATCCCTTTCTTGAAGGGATAAAATATATAAAGCAGTATCAAACCATCATAGAAAAGAAAAGATCTTTTCTTTAATCAATATGTTGCACTAAAGAGCAACGTTGGAAAAGAGAAAGATAGAAGGAACTACCACTCTGTTCCAATTACCTCATATGTATCAAAGTCCTGACAGCACCGATAGGCAGACTGGACTTCCTGATTTCACCTCAGACCTGGCTTATCTAATCTAAATCTCTCCTCTTTAAGCTTAAAACTGTTATCCCTTGTCCTATCACAACACTCTCTGATAAAGAGCCCCTCCCCATCTTTTCTGTAAGCCCCTTTTAAGTTCTGGAAGGCCACTTGGAGGTCTCCCCAGAGCCTTCTCTTCTCTAAGCCAAAGAAGACCAACCATCTCAGCCTGTCCTTGTATGAGAGGTGCTCCAGTCCTCTGATCATCTGCGTGGTCTTCCTCTGGACACTATCAGATGCATGCCCTTCCTGTGCAGAGGCTCTCCATTTTTCATGCTCCAGGACAATTAGCTCTGGCTGTATTGAGCCATGACTGAGCAGCGTGAACCTTAGCCCCTTACACTGTGCTGGTCCCAGCACCTCTGAGCTGAGCACCATTGTTTGGTTACACAACTCCAAGTTCTACAGGAGGCTACAGCAGCATCTTGTAACCCTATGAGCTCTGCAGCACATCTTGCACTTTCAGTGGTTTCTTCTAAACAAACCAAATGATCGTACAGGGATTTCTAAGTCAGATACTATGTATCCAAGAGCTGACCCAGCAGATACTGTCTATTCAGCAGTAGTAATCTTGTGATTCTAGGTTGGTCAACCCTTGGCATTGAGATCAGTGACTCTGTGCTGTTGATGACCAACACCTTCTAGAGTGACTCTATTATATCTGTGCTTCCCTACAAGATTCTCATCACAGTACTAAATAAGCCTCTTGATAAAACCCATCTGCAAGGCCACAGGAAGATACCAAATGTGTTGTAAAGCAGGCTTTCCCCATTTTGGACATTTGTGTTCCTGGGTGGACAGCCAGATGTGGGTGGATTATGGAAACCCTGTGAAGTTGGAGGGTGACCATGACAACTCCCTGACCTCAATGTTTTTCAGCAGCTATGGACTATGTCCCCATTCATCTTGTCCAGGACTGCTGTAGGCACATGCGCAAGGCATGTAGGCTCCAGCAGGACTGATATCTTGGTGTTTCAGCCTTTGGCTTGCTGGAGAGCAGCAGCTCCAGACAATGAGAAAAGACATCCTCTTCCAGTGCTCCTCTCCTGTTTGCCCAACTGTGAGAAGCATGAGTCCTGCACAAGATCTATTCCGGTCCTGTGGGTGTGAGAAGGGTGCTGGTTCCATCCAGCACTGAAGATTCTCAGTGAGCTCCTCTGCCTTTCACTGACTGCCTCCTTCAGGTACCCTATGCTAAACCAGGTGATGTCTGGGAGATGATGTGGGGGCTTGGTGATGCTGGGCATAGCAGCTCTTCCCCCAGGACCTCCCAAGAGCTCAGAAGAGCTGGCACGAGCTGGCACCCAAGCCAGCTTGAGCAATAAAGATGTGTGGAGAAGATCTGAGCTTCCCCTCCTGCTCTCCTAAACCTCTTTCCCTAGCTGGAGTTTCTCCACAGGAGCTCTCCCTGTCCAGGTTCCTTTGCCCAAACCTGCCTTTCATTGGTGCACGGGCAGGAGCTTTTCCCAGCACCTCCACATCCAGTAGGAGCAGCCTGACTGAGGAAGATGAGATGGTAAAGCAGCGATGAAGGGCTTTCCTTGGGTCTGGCTACCCCATAGGGCTGATGATGATGATAATGCATTGCAGCCCATAAGGTGACCCTCTGGGAGACCCTTGCCTCCCTTCTTCCACAGCTGTCTTGGTTTTGCTTGCTTTTCGTTTCCTAGCAGCAGGGAAAGCCAGGCAGTTTGCATGTCTTTCTTGGCAGGACATGTTGTGGGGCACTGAGGAAGCCCTGGAGGAGTGAGGCTCTGTTGCAAGTGTTGGCACCAGCCAGCGCTTCCTGGCAGGGCTGTTAGAGACAGAAGCAAACTTCCAAGTGCCTCATCTGCCTGGGTGACATTGAAAACGCAGCCTATGTCTACATTGCTTTACTTGCATTCAACAGTGGGCCATAAGGAGTGATGTCTGCTCACTCTGTGGGCAGCCCTTTGAGTGGATGCTGCACACTGTGAGAGTGGATGATGTCTACAAGTAATACCTAGTCAACAAAACTGCCCAACTGGAGTACAGCCAAGATCCAGAGTAGGATCCCATAGCTGCACTGCCACCTGCACTGGAGGCCTACTGACCTCTCAGCAAGTAGAAGGTGACCTGTGGGGAGAGACTGACAGCAGAGGCACAATAATGCTCCAGGAACCTCAAATGCTGCTTCTCAGCAGGATCTCACAACCAACGCTTCTCAGGAGCGAGCACCCCAAGCACAGGGGAGCTCCTGGCCAGCCCTACTGCTGCACCCCGCATCTGCTTCTGAAAGGTGGTACTGAGGCCTCTGACCGTTGACCTCTTTTCCCTGCAATAAACAGCCAGGTGCTTTTCATTTCTAGACATGTGTGATGATTTCATTTACCCTTAACTGCTGCAACAGATGTTTCCCTCCTACTTTCCCTGCTTCCCACTTCCGAGCACCAGGGCACAGGTCATAATGGCTTTTGACCAGCAGCTGCTCAGTTGGGCCCAGTTGGTGCCTACACACATGACTGCATGTTCCTAGTCATTCTCTACAGATAAGTATCAGCCTTTCTCTGACACTTCTCTACAACAGCAGCTGAAACTCCTTCAGCCCAAGTCCCCATGGCTATGGTTGACAGGTAGGAAGGGGTTTCCTTTGTTTTTCCAGCTCTATTCTGCCTGGGTAACCAACCCATTGCAGGGCAATGAGGTCCTTTTGCTGATGCACTCGCCTTGGCTTCGCCTCTCTCCTAAGAAGAAAGCTTCAAATGCTGAGCATCTTGATTTTCAGTAGCAATCCAGAAGCAGACTGGCATTCAAGCAAAGCACAATTTCACTATAGATAAAAGTTCTGGAGGAATGGGAGGTCAAGAGAATCATTTCAGAGCTGGTATTGAAGGGAAGGCCTGGACAATCAGTGGTAAACCTCCAGTAAGTAGCTTTGGCTAGTCTCATCACCACAGGAAGGCGCACACAGATGCAAAGGCATGGAGTAGCCCTGAACACTAACCTGGATGTCCCTAGTGTTGAAGTCTGGAGTGAGTTGCCCTCATGGTTTGGTCTGATCTAGCAACAGGCCAACTCCTTCCTTCTCAGAGCCACACATGTGCCAAATCATCTCTGTGGAAGAGGCCCTGGAGTACAGTAAGTAGCAAAAGACCATGACATGCATAAGGTGCAAGCAGACAATGACTCTGAGGAGTATGGCGATCACTCTTCTGCCTTTAATCAGGGCAAAGGTACCATGAGGATGGTCCAGAGCAGATCTTTGCAGCAGGGTGTGACAGATGCTTTCTACCACCCCCATTCCCACCCTTGTTTGACTAAATTTATTCTGATTCTTCTCAGCTTAAACCTTCCATAGTGTTTAAGAGGAAGTCTTTGGGGGTATTGTCCCCAGGTGCATAGCCCTAAATATTGCCTTTTTAAACCAGCTTTATATCAAAAAATACTTTGATGTGGAAGAAAAAATTAATAGCTGCATTAGTTGTTTGTATCACTACTGACAATATTACATCTGGATTGGATAATAAAAGGCTTTTTTCTTTAAAGACACTGTTTTCACAGAAATGATAGTTAGACTGCTAGAGCTCTTAATCAGACTAATTATTTGTTGTAGCTATTTGGTTGGTCTCTTGAATGCTACAACAAATAGAAAATAAAAGAAATTGGAGCATCACTAAACCTTGTAGACCAGCACTGATGGAATTGATTAGATTGATTAGATGTGAAAGATGGCCACATGCTACAGAGAAATATCTTACAGAAACTTCACTGACCTTACTGAGGAACTCATTGGTAAAATATTTTTTCTGTGGTATGAGAATAGCAAAACCCTCAGTTCAGAGCAGATTAAAGATTATATGATGAGGTGTAATAGTCTTACTGACTATTGGTAGTCAAAGTGACCCTCTGTTTTAAAACAGTTTTTTGATTGAATGAACATCAAGAGTGTTAAAGAATATCAATGAAAAGTATACTGACTAAGTAAGTTAATTAACAGAGAGAAATATTTTCCTAGCAGAACTGAATCACTGCCCCTCTAGTCTTTAATTCCTCCCAATGCATACACAACTCCTCTGCATACAGCCACAGGAAAAAAAATCCTTAGTCTCACATTAAGTAATTGACAGTATAAGGAATAATGAGAGTAATAATGAAAAATAATGAGATGTGAAAGGTATTTCTAAGGCTATTAACATCAGTGATAGAATTCCCTTCTTGCCCCAGAGAAGGTGACCCAGTCAAAAAATATATGAATAAAAATCTGAAATACTTTGTATTTTATCAAATCTGCACAAAGTTCATGGCTGGTAAATTCATTGCACATCACTTTGTTAACGGAAGACCTGGAATTAAAAACTGAAAGTCCTAGGCCTGCAAAAATGAGATAGAGGGGAAAATGGCACAAGAGTTCTGCTGTAAAACTACAACCAGTTTACTGTTGTTCCTAACAAGAGTTTATTTTCACCACATTGCTGTAGGATTTGGAAATTCCTATTTAGAAATATCGCAAAAACGTTTTTTGAACAACCTGGATTTCAGAAGTGTTTCATACAAAAGTTCTTTGGACAGCCTCAATCCTGCTCCAGACCAGTTAGGATGAACCACTTGGTGGATAAGGAATTAGCTGGATGATCACACTCAAAGAGCCGTGGTCAGCAGCTCAGTGTCCAAGTGGAGACAGGTAATGAGCGGCATTCCTCAGGGGTCAGTGTTGGGACTGGTGTCATTTATCATCTTTGTTGCACATACAGATAGTGAGATTGAGGGTCCCTTCAGCAAGTTTGCTGGAAACACCAAGCTATGTGGAGTTCTTACCACACTGAAGGAAAGAGTTGCCATCCAGAGGGGCCACAACAGGCTTGAGAGTTGCGCTTGTGTGAACTTCATGATGTTCAACAAGGCCAAGTGCAAGGACCTACTCTTGAGTCAGGGCAATCCCAAGCACACATACAGAATGGGAAGAGAATGGATTGAGAGTAGCCTTGAAGTGAAAGCCTTGGGGATGCTGGAGAAAAAGAAGCTCAACATGAGCCAGCAACATGCACTTGCAGCCCAGAAAGCCAACCATATCCTGCGCTGCATAAAAAGAAGTGCAGTTCTAGAGAGGTGATTCTCCCCCTCTAGTCAACTCTTATGAGACTTCACCCAGAGTACTCTGATTTCATGAGACTTCACCTGGAATACTCTGCTCAGATCTGGAGTCCTAAACACAAGAAGTACATGGACCTGTTGGAGTGAGTTCAGAGGAAGACCACAAAGATGGTTAGAGGGATGGAGAACCTCCCATAAGAGAACAGAGTAAGAAAGTTGGGGTTTTTCAGCCTGGAGAGAAGGCTCCAGGGAGACTTTCTATTAACCTTCTAATACTTATAGGGGGTCTACAGGAATGATGGGGAGGGGCTTTTTATTAGGGAGTGCAGTCATAGGATGAGGGATAACAGCTTTAAGGTAAAAGGGGGGGGTTAGATTAGATATTAGAAAGAAACTTCTTTCTGTGAGGGTGGTGAGGCACTGGAACTGGTTGCCCACAGGAGTCATGGATGCACCATTCCTGATGATGTTCAAGGCCAGGCTGAAAAGAGCTTTGAGCAATCCAATCCAGTAGGAAGTGTTCCTGCCCATGTCAGGGTTGTTGGAAGTAAATTATTTCTAAGGGCCCTTCCAGCTCAAACCATTTTGTAATTCTATGATTCTAATATAAAATGAAGAATGTAAGATATTTAAATGAAGTACAACCCATATCCAACACAAGTCCACAGATGAGAATGTAATCTTATGGAATACTCAAACAATTTAAATAACAAATTTTTAAACCTTTCAGTGTAGTGATGGACAATAACTTCCTATTGAATTGGGGTAATTTTTACAAATACATTTTATTCTATTAATTGTCCACCTTCTAAATTGAACTGCAGCTGTAAGCAGTAATAAATGAAAGAGCATTAGTCTGGTTCATGAAAAAGTTTAAATTTGGTAGCTAAATTTATCACTTGTGCATTTAAACAGCCAAATTCTTTAGGCAATCAAGATAATTTTCCAAATATTTTGAGAATCAATCCTGTATGTCTCTTAGCTTTTCACCAATGCGAGAATAACATATAGAAATAGACTTGCTCTAACCAATGGAGCACAGAGTAACTGAACAGCTATTGATTTGTACCTGTATAGATTTTTCCTTAGCTATGAATTTCTCTGCACACTGATTGGTTGAGTTTATCTGATTTGCATAATCACCGTACAGTCGTTTCTCAATAGTTCAGGCTGTTCAAGCTGTTTACCAGCAACAAAGATGCAGTCTCAGCTTCTCTTTCTCTCCAACTGACATAGAAAAACTCTAAAAAATTATAAGAAAGAATAGAATAAAATATTCCAAAAATCAAAAAAAATGGAGCTGTCAAGCCGATGAAAGAAAAATGTATTAAAGAAGTTGATTCACTGGATTATTCCTATTGCCGTAAACATACCCCTCCCCATCCTAATTTTTATCTTGTGCAAGCAGGTCAACAAGGTTCTTGTCCTCACAAGAATTGTACCATTTCTATTTACTTCTCTCTGGCTTCCCTGGGAGAATCCCACTCTGTCCCTTCAGTTTAGTAGAATATGTAGTTATTTCGGAGGAAAGAACAGTCTGACAGATGAATGGAAAACGGAAAGAAAGGGTGTGGGGGGTAAGAAATACAAACAGGATCATGGGGAGAATTTAGTAAAATGAAGGCTTGGACGAACATAGCAGAATATGTACAGCAAAGGTCAGAAAGATTTCTCTATGTTTTAAAATACAGTTTACAGTTGATCTATTGCCATCGTTTATCTTTGAATACATCTTTGTCTATATTCCAGTAACTTTTGACTGTCACCAGCTTCACTGCCGTACTCAAGTACACTTGTGTCACTTTCTTGTTGAAATTTACATGGATCACTGTTTTAGTAGTATAATTTGTCTTCTACGAAATGAACAGTCATGAAGGAAATACGCATTTTCAAACTCTTTTGGCTGTTAATAAAGATTTATAGACTTTAAGACTATACTAAACTATTATTTGCATTTGAATTATTCTTTTTCTCATTTGTAATAGTCTGCCAAAATTGCCTTTAAATGCAAATATTTATGGATCTTGCGAAGTGCACAGAATAGGGAGAGAAACAAAAGGTGGAAGAAGTTGATACAATTTCCTTACTGCAAATACATAGAGGAACTGCCTAAGATTACAAAATCAGTGTTCCTAGATCCAAAGCAACTGGCAGATGAGAAGGTACCTCAGAGTGAAAAATGAAATCAGTGTGTGAGGTTGGACGGAGAATTATTTACATCACTTATCACAAATGCTTGCAGTTCCCTGCGGAAGAGGATGCAAATAAGTTCCTCCTGATTTAGCTTCTCACTGGCACTATAGAATATTCAAACTAAATTGCTTCATCACTGCTGCTCTAAGTCTTCTGTTCTAGAGGACTTATATTTACCTTGTAAATTCAATGAGGTTTAGACATTGATTATCTGGACTTCTGGTCTATACTCCCTCATTTCTCCTTACAGTTATGGCACTGAAGACTAAATAAACTTTTAGTGGTAACTGAATAAACTATTTCCACTACACCTTCTGTAACTAATTATTATCTCTGATGGTTCACTCATCTATTTCGGTGATGGTTGCTGTTAGAAGAATTTAGAACAGGTTACTAGCTTATAAATATGCCTTAGATTTCCCCAGTTAGACTGTTTCATTTTTTCTTTACTCTATCATTTTTCACAAATATAGAAGTACATTTCTTCAGAGAATACTTCCTTAGAAACATTCAGATATACAATTTAATCCATAAAGATCATTGTTCATCTTGTTCAGAAGTAGCATTTACTTTTTGAAAATGCTAGTCTCTCTTTTTTCCTCATACGAAAAGTTTCTGATTCTTTTACTTAGAACAAAAAAAAAGAGAAATACTATGAAGTTTGTAGATCTGTAAGACTGGGGTCCTGCCATATACTTGCAGAGGTCAAAACCCACAGAGTGCAATTTGCATCTTTTCTACCTATCCCAATGTGACAGGTGCTTACCAACTTGCTGATCTGACAGCAATGAACTTCCAGCTTATTTAATTTTCATTCTTTTCACAGTATATTCTGACTACTGTATTTATGAATTAATTTATTCTTTTGATCTATACGACAGTAGTTTGTGAGCTAGTTTGGAAGAAAGTTTCTGTGTCATGTATACTAACTCAGCACAGACCTTTTCAATAACATCTGACCTGTCAAATTCCATTAACAATTATGTTTGGCCAAAATAATTTTTAGTTCTCCACCAACCAGCATATTAAATTATACAAATTTACTTATTTTTATGTATATACATTCAATTCAGGGCCTCAATTAATTTGAGCGTTAGATTTCTTAGTATGTTTCACCTAAATTCCAGCTGCTGTTTCAGAAAGGCAGAGATGTTCTCTAGACCTTGTCATGTTTTCCAGCACTATGAAGAGGGGTTAAAAACCTAAGAGTAGACATTTAAATATAGGCAAAGAAAAAAATATTTGAATTGGAAAATATGCCGAAACTGTCAAAAAAAAAGTCATTTTTTTGATACTGAAGTCTCATCAGAGAATTTATGGCAAACTATTTGTTATGCTCATGAATTAATTTGTCTAATCCTCTGCAACACTTATAGTTTCTCTTTTAACATAATTTTAAAGCATTTGACCTCATATTGTTTTTTTTGTACTTCGTTATTTTTGTATTACAAATAATTTCCTGTAATGATTTAAAATAGTCAGTCCATGAAACACAAGCGTGTTCATTAACATGGTTTGGCATCTTCTAGGAAATTTATAGATTACAAACTTGCACTTTATAGATATTATTTTTTAGGAAGAATTCATTTTCAAAGTTTCAAAAGCTCTCTATTTTACTCTATTCTGTAACTAATTAATTCTCCCATATAAAGTTTGTTTACTTAAATTTCTTGATTATAAAGTCATTAAGATGTATCCTTTTTGTTTTCATAGAATCGTAGAGTGGATTGGAAGGGCCTTTAAAGACCAGCTAGTTCCAAACCCTATCCCACCAGACCAGGCTTCTCAAGGACCCATCCAACCCGGCCTTGAACACTTCCAGGGAGGAGGCATTGCCATCTTTCCTTTCCTGGTTAACATATTCCAGTGTCTCACCACCCTCATCATGAATAATTTCTTCCTAATGTCTAATCTGAATCTTCCCCTTTCCAGTTTAAAGCCATTCTGCCTTGTCCTATCACTACTTGTACTTGTAAAAAGTCAAAGCTTTCTGGTAGGCTGCTTGTCTCTCGAGAGCCTTGTCTTTCCCAGGCTAAACAACCCAAACTCTCTCAGCCTGTTCTCATAGCAGATTTGCTCCAGACCTCTGATAATCTTTGTAGCCCTCTTCTGGACCCGTTTCAACAGTTCCAAATCCTTGTTGGGGATCCCCCCTACATTGGGGATTCCAGAACTGAACACAATAATCCAGGTGGGATCTCATGAGAGTGCAGTAGAGGGAGAGATTCACCTCCCTCAATCTCCTGACCACATTTATTTTGATGTAGCCCAGGACAGGGTTGGCCTTCTGGGCTACGAGCGCATATTGCCAGCTCATGTCGAGGTTCTCATGAACCAGCACCCCCAAGTCCTTCTCTGACAAGCAGCTCTCAATCACACTGTCCCCCATCCTGTTTTGAAACTGTGGATTGGCCTAACTCAGGTGTAGGACCTTGCACTTGGCCTTGTTGAAACTCATGAGGCTCACACAGGCCCCATTCTCCAGTTTGTCCAGGTCCCTCTGGATGACATCTTGTCCTTCAGGTGTGACAACTGAACCACTCAGCTTGATGTCATCTGCAGACTTCCTAAGGGTGTACTCAATCTCACTGTCTGTATCATCAATGAAAATATCAAACAACACCGGTCCCATTACAGACTCACGAGGGACACTACTTTTCATAGAATTAATTTTTAGTATTTTCTTTTGATTTAATCCATTATGCGTTTCTATCAGAAGTGATTCCTTCCTAATCAGGTGACATTTCTAGGTGAGGAATAATACTATACTAAGGATTTTTTATTTTTTATTAAAACTTTGTGTTAATGCAATGGATTTTTCTTACATATTTCATTTCTTCACACAATTTTTCTTGTCAGTCTTTGTTTTAATAGCAAATTCTTGCATCTAAATTGTAGAGCTGACACATTCGCTGGGATGCAGATAGTATGCAGATATTTTGGCACCCGCTTCTGCATGCTCCCATCCTCGGAGCAGGTGAAGACTTCCTTCCTTCCTTCATGCAATGGGATCCATGAAGAAATCGAGGAAAAGAGCACACACCTGCTTTCATGCTGCTGTGCACAGCCAAAAGATATGCCTAGGTCAAGAAGAAGAAAAGTGTTCCTAGAATCTTATGGTTCAGACACCACTAATTAACCTTTTTTCTGTTGTCCATAGAAGAAGCAGTCATGTATCTACGTCTTATCTTCTATTTGACTTTACTTCATTGTGTGAAAGATAAGATCAGTTAAAACATCCATCTAGACACCAGTAGAGGTTGTAACCTGTAATTATTTTTTTTTAAATGTTTTGATATGTGTCATACAGGTTATGAGGAAGGCCACAAAGATGATCTGTGGGGTTTCAGAAGACTAAGGGTATGTTCTGGGCAATCCAGAGCACCAGGACCTTAGTCTGGCTAAGGCATAGAGATATCAGCAGGCCATGAAGGAATGTCATTGCCAGGACATCCTGAAAGAGGAGTTTGGCAAGATAAACACCCTAGCAAGTGAAAAACAAGAAAGGGGGGCGATGCACACGTGATTGAAACTAAGACCTTGAACAGGATCAAAACTTACAACAGAGACACCTGGACAGTAGAGACTGACCTATGGTAAAGAAGCATTATTTGAGTGAACAGCACATGTTAACCAATCGTTCTTATTGTTATGTGTGAAAGTAGATAAGATAGAGTGTATAACCATTAGCAGTAAAGCAATAAACTCGGTTTCTGTCTGATCACATTGATCATGTGACGAGTCCGTGACTTCCGCGTCAACAATGATCTGCTGGAGCACCTCCCATGTGAGGACACTCTGAGAGAACTGGGCTTGCTTAGCCTAGAGAAGAGAAGGCTCAGACCTTACAGCACCCTTCCAGTCCTTAAAAGGGGCTTACAGTGAAGGTGGGGAGGGTCAGGGAGTGCAGTGATAGGACAAGGGGTAACGGTTTTAAGCTGAAAGAGGGCATATTTAGATTAGTTACCACGAAGAAATTTTTTGTTAAGTCAGAGGGAGGCACTAGCATAGGTTGCCCGGAGAAGTTGTGGATGCATTATCCCTGGAGGTGTTCAAGACTGGTTTGGATAAGGCTTTGAGAAACCGGATCCCGTGGAAAGTTTCCTTGTTCATGACAACGGGGGTTGGAACTGAATGATCTTTGAAGTCCCTTCCAACCCAAATCATTCTATGATTCTATGTTATTCACTTAGTGGCAGGATAGATTTTATTTGGAATCTAATGGCTTCATGAACAGTCATCCCAGAAAACTATAGTTTAAACTCCTGGAAATGTCCAGTCTCACTGAGGAATTTCAGCATTAACATTAGCGCTAGATTACATCGTCTCATTATCTGAGATTTGTGGCTTAGATATCTGCACTTACAAGTTGAGCCTAGTGACCCACGTATCAGTTTATGTCTCATTCCAATGAAACATCTACCTAAAGCAGCAGGAGGCTGTGCATAAGGGGAAGTAATTTTGAGTCTCATGTACACATTCCTCTCAGACAAAAGCGATAACAAAAAAGAATTTTTTCCTAATAAGCTGGACTTTCTGATGTGGAAGCCGTAATGCGGCTAAACAAACTAGATTTCAGTTTCCTTGCGGCCTTTGATCTACACATTTTAGTAGCTAAATAGAAAATCCCCAACCCCCCATACCAAAGCCCAGAAGCTGATTAAATACACTAAACCAAGTAATATTTGACCTCAAAAAAATAAAGGAAAAAGAAAACTTTCTAGAAGTAAAAATAAAAATATTATTACATTAGTATAATCAAATAAAGCATAGAAGGGATGGAGGGAGAATATTTAAACTCTTCTTCTGTTGTAGTATCTCACTGAGCTTTGCTAGACTCACAAGAAATCAATGGCAAAAGGAACCCAAACTACAAGAAACATAAAAATATCACATAGCCGTCTTAAAAATCAGTGAAATCAAAATATCCACATTCCCACATTAAGATTTCTTCACACTTTTCAGGCTTTGCAAGCATATTGTTACAAAACTAGGTCATTTTCCTTAAAAGGTATAACAATATTGCAACTAAGAAAAATGGTAAAAATTATACCCAGAAGATACATCAGTTAAGATGAAAGAAAGTAGGACAATTACACTTAATTTATACTTCTGTACAAAATGCTTATAAACAATAAAAAACAGAAATTACCTATTACCTCATATGACTTTTCAGAACTTATTTTTATTTTAGGCAAATATAGAATTTTCACTTTTAGTGTCTCCTAAAATAAATACTTATTATCCAGAAAGCAAAAGATCTTCCTTCAACATAAAATCAAACCACCTACTTCGCCTGTTGAAGTACTTATCTTCTTATTTGTCAGGAATAAGACTGAAATATTTTATCTTTTCAATTACCTGTAAAACAACTTCCCTATCAACAGTAGTTTGGTTTTATTGATATCTGTATTTGTAATCACCTTGCAGGCTATTCTTAAGAAAATAACTTTGTCTGGCAAATGGAACTGTCACAATTGCTTCAACATGACTTAATCCTATATTATCTAATTAGGGAAGAGTATATACTATTTCAATAGTTCTATGTAAGATATGCTGTATTATCTAATTTTTTGGTTTACTGCTAATTTTATTTCTGAACTGGTTTTGTAATATTTGGCTATGGACCACTGGGTAATGTTCAAATATTCTGTGTCAAATAGGAGACAGAAATAAAGATTACTAAGTAAACTCTCTAAAGACAATCTAAGATCTTTGTTGTAATTCTGTTAAAATAAGTTTGTTATATTCTTTGCACTGTGGTGATAATGCATTGGAAATTTTATTCTGTAACCTATTTTAGTCATTTTCACTTTTCTTAAGAATGATGATAAAATTGCAGTTAGTTGTATTCATTCCTACCCTCATCATACATATGAGTTTTTATTTATATTACTAAATAAATGGAGGTAAGGGGGTGGGTTTTCACACTGTAAATTACTCCTTAACCAACCCCTGACTTTCTTTGCATATCTCTTTCCAAGACAGTTTGAGTTCTAGCAGAGTCTTGCTCTGACAAACATCTGGCTCTGTTGCAGACTGGTCTGCTTCAGTTTCTGCCTCTTTTCTACTTAACAGCTTAGACTTACCCTGCACACCTTCTCTCCCTAATTATCTTGTCATTTCTGTTCTGAGAGGAGTCAAAAGTATGAAAACTCACTCATTAAAAAGAAAATGTAACATGATATAACTAGAGAATGAGAAAAATTCTGGCGGGGTCAGCAGCAACAGACGCCAGGAATTTACTACTAGAGCCTAACTGAAATACTAGCAATATATAGTGCTTGACAAAAGAAGGTCTTTTTCCAAAGATAACAAATGTAGAACTAGTATCTGAAAGCTACAGTAATACTTATGTTTAACATTCTGTCATGGCTAGATATCTAACTTAATTTTCTTTTAACGTGACTAGTTGACCTTTCACACTTCTGCTACTAGCTTAAATTGGTGTAGCCTTGGTGCTCATCTCCATTCATATTTTATAAACACAATGCATAATTAAATAATGCAATCTGTGTTTTGTTGTCATATCTGTGCACTCACTTTCATCTCCAGTGATTTATTGTACTAATTGAATACAAATATTCCTCTCTTAAGGTATGATAAAGCAAGGCACTAGATGAAGTCAGTGAAAACATGAAAAGCAAGTAAACATCTGCATCTAAATTTACCTCTAAAAGGCTTTAAAAATAAAGTTAAAGTCTCCAAGGTTATGATCTCCATATGATTAGAAGTATGATATTGGGAAATATTTTGAAATTTGTGTAGGACAGTGATTGAAACGTGTATTCCACAAACATAACTTCTTTTGGAAAAGCAGTAATATTAATAAAAAGGAATTACATCTGTTAAAAGTAGATTACGATATACGGAAATATATAAGCAAACTCTTAATTTCCCATAGTGGAATGATAGGAGTAAATGAAGTACCAAGACAGATGTCTCTGTTAATATTATTATATTATTAAAGCATGATTTCATAGTCTTCACATAGTGCTTTTTCAAAATGCCATTTTCCTTTTACCAAATTCAACAGAGTTTCAAAGACAGAGAACGATACAACTGTGACATCCTGGGAGGAAAAAAAAGTTAAAATGCTGAATTGTCTGATAAGCTATTTTGTAAAGGAAAGATGGGAAAGACTTGGAAGATATGCTTTTGCTAATTCTCTATGACTTTAATTTAAAAACTTCAAAATATATTTGATGTAACCTAGAAATTCCCAAAAGTCTGCGTACTTCCTCCATCCTTACCTGAATGTTCTTTGCCTACTGCAATATGCAAAGTACTTGCCTTGCTAGTGAAATAAGGACAATTAAGGTCTGAGATGGCACATCATTATTTTTGGCATTATTCACATAATGCATAATTTTTCAGAAATAAGATATTAGCTACTTATTTAAAAAATTCTGGAAAGCAATCCAATTCTGCTTATTCTCTACTCACAGAATTTCTGATTGGCTGAATGGTAATTGTATGTCTAGCAGGTCATGTGGGAAGAAGTTTATTTATATATTTATAAAATATTAATATATATTTATAAACTTCTAAAAAAGAAAACCTATGTTGGTAAAGTGAAAAATTTTAAAATGAGAATCCAAGTATAACTAATCTGATTCCCACAAATGTAACTCCTTTTACTCAAATAGAACAGTTGAATTATAAACCAGATAAAGCTAAATGAAAATTGCATTTTCCCTGTTTCACAAGTGACAAAAATAAATATATTTTTACTCACAATAAATAAAAGAGTTGCTCACTTATAAGATTTAGCTCAGGCAGTTTAATGTGTTTTAACTTCTGTTAAGTGGGAGACGGTTTTGTTCCTTCCTCTTCCTCTTTTTCGATCTACATGTGAAAGGGAATTGGGAAGAATCTATATTTGGTAAATGTGAAACACTCATTGCTGTAATGCACTGTACAATCATCAGTGCAGTCTAAAAGGAAAAGTAGTAGTAGTTCTCTGGCATGTAACTTTTCTTACTCAGAACTTTCCATTTTTCGATGACTTAGAGAACAGTCAAAGAAGTTAACTTCTATAATAATATAGATTGTACCACCTTTGTGAACGCATGTTTGGGGGTATACAAACAAATATTTAAAAAATGTGATCCTGAAATTCAATTCTAAAATCCTTATCCAAGCAAATGCAAGTGAAGTAATAATTGTTTAGCACACAAGTAAGTGAAAAATGAAGTGAAACAGAAAGAAGTTCATGGACTATTTGTATGTCAGTTGATTTTATGTCATGCATTCATCAGAAGTGGAGCTCATCCTGCCAGTCTTCAGTGAACTAATACGTGCAAAGTCTCAGTAACTCAGCTCTCTTTACAGGAGCTTTCATTAGATGAGTCATCCTTCATATACCATGAGATAAAAAAATCTCTTTACTTTGTTGATTTTACAGCTAACAGCCGCTGTACCAAAAAATCTCTGCAGGAATGCAGAACATGTTCTGAGATGTAATGTGAAAATCTGGGAGAAGTGGTAATGATTGTTTCTTAATTCGTGTATTTATATATGTGCTTCATGTTTTTATAAATGTATATCTTACATATATGTATCATGAAATGGGAAATCAGAAGAAGTTGAAAATATCGGAGAGACAATATCAAATATCTGAATGAAACACCTTTTAGAAACCACTGAGCCAAACCCCCTTGCTTTCTTAGTTAGTAAGTAAAAATAGTCTTTTACCTTCCATGTCACTATGACTTAGGAAAATATCCTGGATCTTGGATCAGCCATGCTGTGGCCAGCAGGAGTAGGGGAGGGAACGTCCCCTTGGACTCGGCACTGGTGAGGCTGCACCTTGAATCCTGTGTTCAGTTTTGGGCCCCTCATGCCAAGAAAGACATCGAGGGGCTGGAGCGTGTCTGGAGAAGGGGAATGGAGCTGGGAACAGATTTGGAGCACAGGGGTTCTGGGAGCAGCTGAGGGACCTGGTGCTGTTTAGTCTTGAGAAAAGGAGGCTGAGGGGAGACTTCAGTGCTCTCTGCAGCTCCTGGAAGAGAGGCTGGAGCCAGGTGAGTGACGGTCTCCCAAGTAACAAGTGATAGAACAAGAGGAAAAGAACTCAAGTTGCACCAGGGGAGGTTTAGACTGGGTATGAGGGAAAAATTATTTACTGACAGAGTAGTGAAGCATGGTACCAGCTCTCTAGGGTAGTGGTGGAGTTAAAAAGGATGTGTAGATGTGGCACTTCAGGACACAGTTTAGTAGGCACGGTGGTGTTGGTCTGACAGTTGAACTCGATGATCTTAGAGGTCTTTTTTAACCTTAATGATTTGATGATTCTATGATCCTGTCCAGGACAGAGAATTTTTATGATCTTAGAAGAATTGGATTTCTCTAGCTTCTTATATTTAAAAAGGTACCTATGTATTTAGACAGACCAAAAAAAAAAATCAAACTAATTATCAAATCTCCAAGTTGTCTTCATCTATCTTAGCCATGGCTTCAACTTTGACTTCATCTTCATCTTATTTCCCCTTTTGGGGGAAGAAAGAGATAAGGAGGTACTGTAAAATATTGAACTAAATACATGATTTGGAATATTTTTATTTTCTCTGATATTTTTATTTTTGTAATTTAAAAAGATATTTTCTAGCGCAAGTTTATCTATGCCTTCCCAATAAAATACCTGAAAATGACTTCCATTAACAACTCCACTACTCTTCTCAAAAGGCACAGATCAAGTATTGCACTAAAAATTTGTGGAAAGATCGGGAATTGATGACTTGTTAGCTTCATTTCAGTGTTTAAACCACAAGATTATTATCAAGGATTTTTTTTCATTAACAGAGATGTATAATTTATTGATTAGTTTGGTGTGACTTAGAATGTGATGGACTCATTATGGTATCTGGCTCATTTACAGTTCATTCCTGCAATGTCTATTCATTTAAAGAAATCTTCATTCATGAGTGACCTTGGCTTCATGTGAATATGTTTGACTGGTTTATCGCTGACATAAATATGACCTTGCACTGTCGGAAAAGACATTATCTCCCTGCATGAAAACCATGTTCTTGCCTTTGTACTTTGTTTATAACATTACAAGGACTGTGGAGTTTTTGATTTATTTCTTCTTTCCTTATGAATAGAAAATTACTCTTTCTGCATCTCTTTTCCATTCTTTAATTATTTATGACTAAATAAAAATCAACAGATAAAAATAAGTCACTAAATGGCAATAAGCAGGTTCTTTAAAGAAGATATATAGTCAAATTCTGGTTTTCCAATGCCGAATTCGAAGTTTATAGTCTATTTTTTGATAATAAACCAACAGTGAAAGAACTTTTTCCTCAGATGTACAGAAATCAATTTTTGTCCTCTATAAGTCTGAGCTTTACAGTAACTGAATTTGAATCATGGTTCGATCTATGGAGACACAAAGACACAGACTCAGTCAGCACATCTTCATGAATTTAGTCTGGGATTCGTTTGTCTTATCTTTAAATATTTACAATAGAGACATGTATTTGTCTTCCTGTATTCTCTTTAGAGTGAAGAGAGAAAAATGGGCACTGGCAAGGAACAATTAATCTGAAAATGTTAATTGTCTCCTTTATGATGGAGTGAATCACTCCTCTGTATGTGCCTGTTTCTCTCCACTGATTACAGAGTCTAAACATCTTTATAAGTTGGGGAGAGGCAGCACAGATGTCCGTATTTGTTAGGATGAACTCATTCCCCAGGTGCTTCTGTCAGGATGTCTGTTCTCCTCTGTCTCAATAAATTGTGACCTCTCTGAATAGTTCTTGCCTTAGTTTGAACCTTGTCCAGCTAACGTTTTCTCAAGTGCAGCTGAGTGGTAGCTACAAGTCAAGGATCATTTCTATCAAGCAATGAGCTAACTGGAGAGTAAAAGAATTTAACGTAGCGCATGTGCAGTATTCTGTACTGGCTGATTTCAGTGCCAGAGAGTAGTCATAGGCATATTTAATTTACAGGACATAGTTCTTATGGCTGTGGTCTCCACCCTTGCTTGCTACAAGCAACAATCCCAAACAAGTTATTCAAACAGATATGATATCTTACTCTCCATATTTGCCTCAGTCTAAATATTTTAATTTCTCTTAGCCACAACCAATGCTAACAGCCTAATATTTTGGGACACATACGGTCCCATTAAACATACAAGAATGACATTTTAGAGTTCAGTTTACATTTCCATATAAATCAGTATCCAACCAGTAATGGAAACTTAAGGGAAACAGTATAAAACACAGAAACAATTTCCATTGGATATGACTTCCTTCTTTCAATTTCCTGATGCAGATTCCATCTATAGAATTATATAATCATATAATGATTTTAATTTTTAAATTTAAATTTTGAATTTTAAAATTTTAATTTTTAATTTGAAGGACGATAAAGATAATTTAGTTCTAACTTGCCCTGTTGTGGGCAGGAACATCTTTCATAGAATCATAGAACCATAGAATTGTAAAGGGTGGAAAGACCTCTAAGATCATCAAGTCCAATCATCAACACAACACCAACATGCTTCCTAAATCATATCCCAAAATGCCCCATCTGCGTGTTTTTTTTAACATCTCCAGGGATCATTACTCCAATACTTACCTGGATAGTCTGTTCCAATGCTTCACCACTCTTTCAGTATAGAAATTTTTCCTAATATCCAGTTTAAACCTCCCCTGGTTCAACTTGAGGTCATTTTCTCTTGTCTTGTCATTTATTACTTAGGAGACCAACATCCACTTCCATACAAGCTCCTTTTTGGTAGTTGTAGAGAGCAACTTTTATTAGATCAGGATGGACAGAATTGTCAGACATTTCTTTTAATGGAAAATCAGTGAGTGTATTAACACTGTTCAAATCAGTCCAACAAAGCACACTTAAACAGTCTCTGTGCTTTAGTGAGTAGAGAGTAATGTGTGTGATACAATGATTCAAATAATTTCAGGATACTGAAGACTTCATAGGTCAAAGCACCTTTCTCATGATCCTGACTGTGTGCTAGGCAGTGTTTTCTATTTATATGTACCCTGAATTCTAATCATATTATCATAGCATTGTACAAAAGTTTGGGTTTAAAAAAATTCTAAAGATTATCTAGTTCAAATCCCTTCTGCCACGGACAAGAGCGTGTTCCGCTAGACCACGTTGTTCAAAGTCCCATCCAACCTGGGCCTGAAGACACCGACAATGACTCTGGGCAACATGTTCCAGTGAGTCATCATGTAGAATTTCTTCCTTATATCTAATCTAGATCTACTCTCTTTCAGTTTAATGTCATTACCTCTTGTCCTATCACTGCATACCTTTGTAAAAAGTCCCTCTCCAGCTTTCTTGTAGGCCCCCTTTACGTACTGGAAGCCTGCTATAAGGTGTCCCCAGAGCCTTTTCTTCCCTAGGCTGAACAAGCTTAACTCTCTCAGCCTGTGTTCTTTTGTAGGAGACGTTTTCCATTCTAAACATCTTCGTGGCCCTCCTCTGGACTCAATCCAACAGGTCCATGTCCTTCTTATGGTGAAGACCCTAGAGTCTAGACACACAACTCCAGATTCTACAAATACATTAATAACAAAAGGAGGGGCAAGGAAAACCTCCATTCTTTGTTGGGCTTGGGAGGGAACAGAGTTACCAGGGATGAGGATAAGGCTGAGGTACTCAACACCTACTTTGTCTCAGTCTTCACCAGTAGGAGAGGTGGCCAGGTGGCCCTCACGATAACTGGCCTCCGGAGCTCACAGATAGAGACAGGAAACCAAACGGCTCCCCTGTGATCCAGGAGGAAACAGTCTATGAATTACTGAGCCACCTGGATCCACACAAATAAATGGGACCTGATGGATTCCATCCTAGGGTGATGAGGGAGTTGACAGAAGAGCTTTCTGAGCCACTCTCCATCATCTACCAACAGTCCTGGCTCTCTGGGGAGGTTCCAGATGATTGGAAGTTGGCAAATGTCACGCCAATCCACAAAAAGGACTGCAAGGAGGACCTGGGCAACTTTAGGACTGTCAGCCTGACCTCAGTGTCTGACAGTCGTCCTGAGTGCAATCACACAGCACCTTCAGGATGGACATGGGATCCGATCCAGCCAGCACGGCTTTGTGAGGGGTAGGTCATGTCTGATCAACCTGATCTCCTTTTATGATCAGATAACCCACCTGGTGTATAAAGGGAAATCTGTGGATGTAGTCTATCTGGACTTGAGCAAAGCCTTTGACGGTGTAAAAAGGGTGAACTGGTAGACCATGGCTTGGACAAGTGCACTCTCAGCTGAGTTAAGAACTGGTTGGATGTCCAGGCCCAGAGAGTGCTGGTGAACAGGGCTGCGTCCACCAGTGGTGTCCCTCAGGATCAGTGTTGAGTCCAGTTCTGTTTAACATCTTCATCGATGATTTAGATGAGGGGTTGAGTCCATCATGAGTAAATTTGCGGATGACACCAAGTCGGGAGGGAGTGTCGACCTGCCGGAGGCAGGAGGGCTCTGCAGAGGGACCTTGATAGGCTGGAGAGATGGGCTGAGTCCAACGGGATGAAGTTCAACAAGGCCAAATGCTGGGTCCTGCACTTTGGCCACAACAACCCCATGCAGCGCTACAGGCTGGAGACAGAGTGACTGGAGAGCAGTCAGGTGGAAAGGGACCTGGGGGAACTGGTTGACAGGAGGCTAAACATGAGCCAGCGGTGAAGGCCACACCTTGAGTATTGTGTTCAGTTCTGGGCCCCTCAATTCAAGAAAGATATTGAGGTGCTGGAGCGGGTCCAGAAAAGAGCAACAAAACTGGTGAAGGGACTTGAGCACAAGTCCTGTGAAGAGAGGCTGAGGGAGCTGGGGTTGTTTAGCTTGGAGAAGAGGAGGCTCAGGGGTGACCTCATCGCTCTCTACAACTATCTGAAAGGAGGTGGGGGTAGTCAGGTGGGGGTTGGTCTCTTCTCCCATGCAACCAGCAACAGAACAAGAGGGCATGAGCCAGGGAAGATTTAGGCTGGATATCAGAAAATAGTTCTTCACAGAACGAGTAATCAGGCATTGGAATGGCCTGCCCAGAGGGGTGGTGGATTCACCATCCCTGGAGGTTTTTAAAATAAGACTGGATGTGGCACTTAGTGCCATGATCTAGTAATCATGATAGTGTTGGATTAAAGGTTGGACTTGATGATCTTGGAGGTCTCTTCCAACCCAGATAATTCTATGATTCTATGATAAGGTCTCACAAGACCATGGTAGAGAGGGAGAATCACCTTCCTCAATCTAATGGTCACATTTCTTTTGATGTAGCCCAGTATACGGTGTGCAAGTGCACATTGCCAGTTTGTATTGAGCTTCTCACCAACAAACATCACCAAGCCCTTCTCCTCAGGGCTGCTGTCAACCCAGTTCTCAGCTTCCCTGAGTCTGGCAATGTATCTAATTTCATGTTGGACCACCTGATTGCCTTCTCTCTAATAACCACTTTTGCAGTCTTACTGCCACTGACCTAGCAAAGGTCAGCTATAAATCTTTTCTCAGCAAGAGCGTTAATAGTTTAAGAGCTTCTCTAATTAACAGTGCTATATTTCTGAGCTTATAACCAAAACCAGCATGAACTGTCACACCTTTCTGAGAACTTTCTGAGAATTATTTAGATATGGTTGTGTAAATCCAACAGATCACTGAATTAATTTGCAGATTTTACCTGTATTTTTGTCTGATTAACAATTTGATTCTTTGTACTTGTTCAGTCACGTTTTGCTGGTACTGATGAACAACCGTTCACGTTACCTAGTCATAGCTTCTGCTTCACTGACTCAACTTAGAACCAAATGCCTTTTACATTCGTATTTGAAAGAATGAAAATCAAAACTCTTAGTGCTAAATTTGATATATTTTTTCCATTAATTAAAGAATCTACAAGTTATTATCTGTGATACTATGCAATGTCTTTAAACTGAAAATCTAGGATTCATTTTCCTACACTTAGTTTAATTTTAATCTGAGTTTATTGCTTCACCATGTCACTAAAACTGCCTCCATTAGACATAAGGACAATGTGTCCACTTTGTCTCTATTTAAACCAATTTTGCTTGCTAGGAATTACTGCTTTTTATGTCCACCAAATTAGTTACAGCCTAATCACAATATTTTGTTTGTCATGAGTCTAGTCTTACCAAACATAAATGAACAGTTTGATTATAAAATAACAGCTAAATTTCAAACTATCAAAGAAAAATCTGCTATAATGGATTTTTAAAAATGCTGTAGGTTTTTGAGCTGCTGTATGCTTATGTGGGAGGAAAAATTTTAGATGTGTATTACATTTCGATAAATGTCCTTTCTGGTTGTCAAATACTTCAGCTTTTAATTGAATAAAAAGGCCATTTATGGTCTCCCATTTGCCAGTTAACAGAACAGTATCTCTCCAAGCTCATAATAAAAATAAAATAAAGTGAAATATTAAACCTACAGTTTTTTCAGAGCATGACATGTCCACATAATATTTCAAAGACATAAGATAAAAATATGACATAAAAAATAAATGTGACAAATATATATATACTGCTTTCAGCTATATAAAAGTAAATTTGGAGTCTACTGAACCTCCCATGTATTTCTTAGGAAACATAGCCTAAGACTGCTACAATTGTAAATGAGACAAGAATATGATTTGATTTGGATTTCCTTTCTGTCACAAAACTCAAGAGTATTATATTGACAACACAAATCATTGTAAAGACTGCTTTTAAAACCACCATTTCTGAAGTAAGATGAGTACAACGATACAAAGCTTGAGCCTTAAAACACTTATTATGGATAAACAAAAATATGTAATTTCAACATTATATTTGCTACAGTTCATTAAATTAAAAAATAAACATATTGACTAAGTTAATTTTGCGATTTACTGGCCATATGAGGATATTAATGACCGTTAGATAGTATGCCCTTAATGTATAACTTACATGCCAGTCATACTTTCGACGTTGTTCAAAAAGTGTGATCAATACAATGATATGCAGATAGCATGAAAAAGCATGTACGCATTAGATCATAGAATCATCTGGTAGGAAAAGAACTCTAAGATCATCAAGTCCAGCTGTATCTGTCCACTGCTAAACCATGTCCTCAGAAACTCATCTACCCGACTTTTAAACACCTCCAGGGATGATGACTCAAATACCTCCCTGGGCTCCTGTGCCAGTGCCTGACCAGCTTTTCAGTGAAGAAATTTTTCCTAATGTTTAGTCTGCACCTCCCATAGAGCAACATGGGGCCATTTCCTCTCATTCTATCACTTGTCACTTGTGAGAGCAGACCAATGCTTACCTCACTACAACCTCCTTTCTGGCGATTGTAGACAGTGATGAGGTCTCCCCTCAGCCTCCTCTTCTCCAAGCTAAACAACCCCAGTTCCCCCAGCCACTCCTTGTAGGAGTCGTTCTCCAGTCCCCTCACCAGCTTCATTGCTCTTCTCTGGATGCACTCAAGCACCTCAAAGTCCTTCTTATACTGAGGGGCCCAGAACTGAACACAGTACTCGAGGTGTGGCCTCACCAGTGCCGAGTACAGGGGCACGATCACCTCTCTTGTCCTGCTGGCCACACTGTTTTTGATACAGGCCAAGACAGCATTGGCCTTCTTGGTCACGCGGGCACACTGCTGGCTCATATTCAGAAGGTTGTCAATGAACACCCTCAGGTCCTTCTCCTCCAGGCAGCTTTCCAGCCACTCTTCCCCGAGTCTGCAACCCTGCATGGGGTTGTTGTGCCCCAAGTGCAGGACATTTGGTCTTGTTAAACCTCATCCCCTTGGTCTCAGCCTGTCCAGATCTCTTTGCAGAGCCTCCCTTCCTTCAAGCAGATGAACCCTGCCACCCAGCTTGGTGTCATCTGCCAATTTGCTAAGGGTGCACTCGACCCCTTCATCCAGATCGTTGATAAAGATATTGAAAAGGACTGGACCCAGCACTGAATCCTGGGGAACACCACTCGTGACTGGCTTCCAATTAGAGTTAACTCCATTTTCCACCACTCTTTGAGCCTGGCAATCCTGCCAGCTTTTTATCCATTGGCCTGTCCAGGTCAATGGCAGCAAGTTTCTCAAGCATAAGACTGTGAGAAACGGTGTCAAAGGCTTTATCAAAGTTCAAGTAGATCTTATCCACAGACTTTCTCTCATCCTTTAAACAGGTAACCTTGTCATACAAGGAGATGTGGATCTACAATTTAAACTGCTCTTGTAGTAAAAAGATATAGTTTCCACTTAGACTGTTGCAATAGTGTAATAACTTCTTGGCTCTCAGATGCCTATATTCACATTATTTGTTCAGAGAGAATGATTAAATTTTAGTCAATCGTATGGATCCAAATAGTTTTGAATATGCAAAAAACCACAGTACAGGTGATCAAACTGTGTCTTTCATCCCCCTTAACTTTTTAACTTCATTTACTTGAAGGCAGCATAGAAAGCTGGTTCATGTACACTAACCTTCTGTGCTAGTCACATACAGAATGCATCAAAAATAGGAGACAGTGTTCCAGTAATCTTCTCCTTATTCAAAAAAACATCAAGCCTCATTCCAGCAACTATGCTATAACACAAAAATAGAAAATCTTCTGAAACTCTAGGAAACTTTTGGATTTTATCTTCAGGAAGACTTGAGCAGCTAACTCTCCACCCATAAACTTGAATCATAAACTGAAGAAGTTCAGCTGTCATGCTGTGGGTTACAACTCGTATTCCCATTTTCATGGAAACTGCTGTTGTACTCAAAAAAATGGGATATGTTGCTTTAACTTAATTGCTACATTACACAAGCCTATTTTCCTTTTATGTTAAAAAAGAAGATCATTTTAAAGCATCATTTTTCATAATCATTACGCTGATGTGTTTCTATGGAAATGGGAAAAAATATAATAGCTAAGTCCTAGGAACTCTAGTCAACTCGGTGACTAACACAATTCCACCTTGAGCAGAAAAAGAAGACCATTCCAAATTCTATCTGTAATCTATAAAAAGTTTTCGCTCATGAATTCTCTGAAGAGGATGAAGAAATATTTTCATTGTGATGCTCTGGAGTGTTCATTATCCATTAATTTTCACCTAGCACCCTCTAAAATACATTAATCATCTGTGAGGTGTTTCTTTGGAATATAACATTAACAAACAAACAAAGCATAAAATGCATCTAATTTGACCTTGCAATGAAACTTCTAATTTTCTTTCTTCAGGAAATTAGTTACTGAGTTACATAAATGTAGTGACTGAAGCCTGTTTCTGCTAGCAGACTGTAGTAAAAATTTTTACATGTAATCCCAACATCTCACAAATTTGGTAGAAGTGTTTAGAATTTCCAACATTCACAAGAGAAAATAAAAATCTGGTTTCAATTAAATATATAAACATATATGTAAGAGAAACAGGTTAGCTTTTGTCTTCTTAGGTCAAATAGTAATTTTTTTGTCTGAAGAGTATGTTTAATTTTCTAAATTGATTTGTAAAACAATACATTTAGTGGCTTAAGGATGTTTGAATCAAAACATAGGGCTCCATCTTTGCTTTAGTTAAAGCTTATTTCAAGTTCCACTGCCTTGCTGATTTAAAATTTACTGAAATCAGTAGAAAATCTTGCATTTATCTCAGTGAGCTGTGGATGAACTTCTAGAAAACTCAGTCTCCTCAAGTGTTGAAGGAAATGCACCCACAAGGACTTTAGATAGATAGATTGCACTACAGGTGAAATAATGCACAGGCTGGGTTTCAATGTCTCAGTAAGTCAATGGCTTCCCTGATTGCAGTTTACTTTTGCATTTGCAATGCAGGGCTGAGATCCAGAAAGATCAAGTCATTTGTAAAATATCTGTGGTTACTTTTCAAATGTATTTTCTGACTTAGAACAAGAGGTAATGGAGGTAAAAGATTTTGCTCAGAAGGTTTATTCACTAGTTTAAGGGTAGCGTGTCATCTGAACACTGTACATGGAATGAGAATATTGGAAATTTAGTGTAGAATTCAGTGTGAATTTCCTAAGTTTCTGTCTTCCTATACATAAACTTCCATCTCTGCCAGGCTTTAGGACTGTCATATTCCAGCTTATTCATACTATCTGGGCATACTGGCTGCTTCAGTCACCAAATATGCTACAATTTTATGTCCTTAAGCATGAATCATAACTGGAAAATTGTCTATCATTCTCCCAGATAGAGGTAGGTAGAATTTGCCTGACTTACAGATATTTAGTGTATATATATGTATCTTAAATAATTCGCATAGACATGGCTTGTAGTCAATGGAAAGACAGATTATGTGAGACCTAGTAATACAGGGAGACAGGCTCAAAAAATGGGTGAGCTTTGTTCTTTGTTTCTTGCCATTGTGTAAGAGGGAACAGGAAAGAAAAAAAGAAAAAGAGTGTGATGGACAGCAATAAATTCAATCAGTGTTGAATACATCCAAAAAAAATTATACCTTAGACCTATCACTTTCAAATCACCTAATTATTTACTTCTCCTAAGATCCTTCAATAAAGATTCTTTCAGTTTTATAAATTCATGATTAAATCTAATTTCCCTCATGCTCTGCCTTAGTTATACTCCAGTTTTTGGTTTTTTTTCTTGAGAATAGCAGCATTATTTTAATAAATATACGGTCTTGCTTGTGATATTTCCACAGCTGAGAAAGGAACTCCTTTTCATCTCGTGTTTCCTCTGCACCAAGATAAAATTTTACCAATAAATATCACTCTATGACTCACTGAAAATTTACAGTTAGTGTGACTGATTGGTGACTTTGACCTCAAGAAAGGAATCACAAAGAGGCTTAAAAGACAGAATGGTCATAACTTGCACTTTTGACCTTGTAGAAATGAAAATTTTCAGGATTGTAGCACTCAGACTGCAGTAAACTCTGTCGCTACTGTGCTTCCCCAGTGAAAGGCTCTCCAGACTGACAGTGTAGATCTTATAAAGAAAATAGATTCTTATTCTGCATAAATACAAGTTTGTCTTTCTGTTTTATGCAAACTGAAAAGATTTTTGCCACTATCAACTACTTCTTCAGAGTTAAATTTTCGCTTCCTTACACCTCAAGGTTTTTCTGTTCTTTCTTCCTCTGCATGTCTCTGCTTTGTATTATGAAGACTGTGTCGATAAAATCATTCCAGCAAAACACAAAAACAAAACCTGTTTATCCCAGAAATGTTATTCTAAAGAGTACACTTAATATTCTAATTGAATCAGGTGTTGTACCTTTATTTTTTAAAGTACTTTAAAAAAAACAAAAAGTACTCCAAATCCTGTATTTTCCTTGAGAACAAAGTTTATACCAGTGTTATTTCAGATAATTTGGGGAATATTCCCTGCTAAAAAAAAATTATATCATAGCTCACACCCTTTTACTTTATTTCTTCTTTAAAAAAAAAAATGACTAACAAAAATAACAGTTAAAAAATATATGTAGCGTTCACATTCCTGGTACTTTTACGAACTTAGAAATCATGGGAGCATAAGCTGCTTTAGCCTTTAAAAGCAGGAGGCTTAAACTCCAAATCAGTTTGAATTCTCTGAGCCAATCTTTGCCTGTTAGAAAAAAAAAAAAAATGAACAGAGGCACAAACTAGATAACAACCTTTTATGGGGTACAGAAATTAAAGTAACAGAATTACCTTTCAAAGAGATCTCCAGGGCTTTAATGTAAAAATAGCTATTATTTTATTAGACAAGGCTCTAATCCACAGTCTGCTCAGCTGTACTCCAGACTTCTATAAGATAATCAATGCCTTCACTGGAGAGTAGCCTGATTAAAAAAAAGAGGGAGGGGGGGAGAGCTAGAAGCTTTGGAGAAGCTGGGGAGCCATCTTGTGGTTTGCGTGAAATTGCTTAATTTTCAGCTTATGGGTTTTCACTGCAGATTTTTTGGCTGGAAAAATATTTTATCATTTTCTGTTTCTCTGCTCTGTTTAGATATCTACATTAAAGTACGCCTAGGAAAATATGAAAACCCCAAACCCAAACAAACTTTTTTGCCCACAAAAGTTGTTTTAAACCATTAATAAAATCACTTGTGCTTCCTATTACTGAATGATTTTTACCAGATCTATAGGGAGGAAAAAAATGTTTTTTGAATTGAGAAAATTTACCTTCACACACCTAAGTGATTCTTTTGGAGGGGGATCATGAACATTCTGTAAAGAACCTAAATTCTGTAACTTTTCTGCACGGGAAGAGCTTAATGAGATGTTGAATTTATGTTTTATACATTTACGTTGAATTAATAAAGCCTAGACAAAGATTTGGAGTTAGAAGACTGAGATTCTGCAGTGGAATGCCCATTACAACCATACAGAGAATCAGTTTTAGAACTTCTAAAAGTGACGGAGTAAAAGTGAAAAAGGTACATATCTACAGTACTTGAGGATCCTGCTCTGTCTCAGCTGAAATCAAATAATTTTTTATTAATTCCTTGTTATATGCTCAGCTTGCTCCCTGCTTAAGAAGGCTTTCTTTACTGGTATCTAATCTTGTGCTTACCAGCCTAGATAAGCAGCAAATACGTCATGAATTTAGCCAATGTTAGCACTTTCAATGAAAGCAATACATTATTATTTTTTTATATATTCGCAAGTTCAAAAAGGGCAATAGTTTTTCCTAAGTATTTTTTCTTTGTATCTCAAAAGCAGGAAAAAATATTGAACAATATTACAAAAGACATAAACATTGTTTTTCAGCAACTTCATTGCTGAGAAAAAATAAGCCCCTGACAATGTGGCCATCAAAAGCTGTTTTGCATCCAAGGATAAACAAAATACTTGCTCTTGTTAGCTTTGTCCTTCCCCCATACCCAGTGCTCCCTGTTGTCCTTCTCTGTCCCTTCTTTTCTTTGGCTTCTTACATTTACCTGTAGGCAACCCTAAGGGAAGTATCACTGGGAGCAGCAGAGTCAAATCATACTGAAATGGTCTCAGAAGAGGGTGTCAAGGAACCAGGATGGTTAATATTGGCATCTTTGTTTCCTTACATTTTTTGCCCTCAGCACAATTTGAGGCAGTTCGTGTTTCCAACTTCTGTTCTAGTCGAAAGAACCATTCCAAAATTCCTGCTTACATAATAGAGTGAGCTTGTTATTTAAATCAGTATTGTAATCTGCCAAGCCATTCCTTCATTTCCACAGCTATACCTCTTGTTCTAAGTGAATTTCATCCTAACTTCATACTCTTCTTAACATATTAATACAGTCTGAACTACTATTCCTATGTGCTATACATAGTCAGATGTATAATGTTAACTGCACATGGGGAAAAATTAACTTTTCGTTCCCCATTGTGACGAATGCACTTGCCTTATTTATGTATTTTTTGTTTGTTTATTTATTTCAATTCCCTTGCAGAAGCATTCCACCCATTCTTACACTAGCATTTACAAATCTCATGACAGATCTAGACCCATATTCATTTTTCTCTGCTGTCCTGTGCCTGAATAAACACACTGGAGGCAATAAAGGGAATAGAGATTAAATAATTGAGGTGTATATGATGGGAGCCAGAAGTGTTACCTAGTTTCTAAATCCAGATACCCTTCCTCTCAGATGAACTACAGTGACTGAAGATGCTTCAAGAATATACCTAATGTAGAGGATCTGAACTTTCAGCTATGCTGTGGTGCATTTCAAGAGGTGACGTACAAAGGTTTTATCCATCATAGTCAGAAGGGTGTGCTGGAAGTCCTTGAGACGGATATCTGGTTTGCCTGAATGACGACTGTAAGTCCTGTCATCAGGCTCTCCAATTACACAGAAAGCCTCAGATTTAACCCAGCCATCAGGTTCAAATCCATTATCATAATAACATTCAAGTATCACTACCTCAAAAATAAAAATGACTGAGTGGGATTATGACAGTTCACTCCCTTTCTCACCACAACAGTAAGAGTTTTGTTTCTGCACCTGGAAAAGCTGAAATAGATTAGAATTATTTTAATGAGCCACATTTTTTTTCTCTTTAAGATCAAGATGGCTTTTTGTGTAGATAAGTCTCCCATGCAGAAACAAATGCAATCCATACAAAAAAGAAATTATATTGTATGCTGAAAACTATGTAGTAATAACAAAAATTAAAAGAAGTGAAAAGGAAAAGGATAGATATCAGAAAGAATTAATTAACAGTTAGCAGAAGAACAGAGATAAAAGAAATATTTATATTTGTGAAAAGATAGAAATGGACTAATAGCACATCAGGAGAGAAAGAGAAGAAGGTTAAAGCCAAAGAGGCTGAAGAGTCAACTATGCGATTAGAAAAGAGAGAAAGAAGCTTAAAGCTATGGAAAGGAAAAGAGATAAAGAACAGAGAAAAAAAAAACAAATATAAAAGCAACAAACGAAGAGTATGAGAAAAGATGGAGATAAGCTTTATTAATGGACACCAAAAACAAACTTTGGGAGAAAAGTTTGCAAAATCAAATAAGTAAATAGTATAAAAGAAGCACATACAAACTTAGACACCAAGGTGAACAGCTAAGACACTGAGAAAATGTTGTTCTAAGAGAGCAAAACTGTATTATCCCAAACAAAAAATATGTAGTTATCTAAAGTACTGATGTCTGCAGATATACTGACATAAATGTATGTCTTAAAAATATTTGATATTTTTGAAATATTGCTTTCTCTGAGTTCACAGTTAAATCTGCCTTTTTTAAGCTGAACTTCATGATTAATTTACTTTATTTCTATTTTATGCTCATAATTATATAGTTCCTTGGGGAAAAAGGACCATATTATGTATCAACAACACAATCTGTCACAATTTGGCACAGTTGTCAGTCTTTGATTAAGGGAAGGCCAGGAATGTAATATCAAGGGGTTTGTGGGTCAAGACGGAGATATATTGACAAAGGACTCTGGGAGTACTTGTTCACTGTTTCTTGCAGGATGCCTAATTCTGGCTAATACTTGTATATTGTATCACTTATGATTGTGATCCTGCAACAATTGTTCATTTTATGTACATTGAACTCACTCCAAATATAGTTTAGAATTCATTTAATTAGTGATGCTACAGAGAGGCAATTGTGTGTTTTGATTCTGGTCATGACAGTGTGGCAGGCTTCTCACATAGGAGCAGGCCACTTCATATTAGAAGTATGTCACATTAACTGATTAGCTATTTTTAAAATTCTATAGATGCCACTGAATGTGTTAAGGAAAGCACCACTTAGACAAATACAACATTATACATAAATTTCTTTTCTGACTACATAATATACACAAATAAGTCATACTGTTTTATTTGGTTTTGAAAAGTCTGGAACCAAAAGTCTTCCTGAGATGGAAGAGACAAAATTTCAAATTATCTATGTCATGATTGGTCAAGAAGGCCAAGAGCATCCTGGCTTGTATCTAAAATAGCGTGTCAGGCAGGACTTAGGAAGTGATCCTCCCCCTGTATTCATCACTAGTGAGAACATACCTTGAATACTGTGTTCAATTTTAGGCCCCTCACTACAAGAATGACATTGAGGTGCTGGAGCATGTCCCAAGAAATGCAATGAAGCTGGTGAAGGGTGTGGAGCACAAGTCTTAGGAAGACTGGCTGGGGGAACTAGTGTTGTTTAGTCTGGAGAAAAGAAGGCTGAGGGAAGACCTTGCAATTCTTACTGTACTGTTGTAACTACACTGCCATTATCTTAAAGACGATGTCACAAACCTAAAGCAGTTACAACACAACACTAAACTGAATAACACAATTAAGATCTTACTAGGCATATGTGTGCTTTGGTGCTTCAGAAGTGCAAAATTTCCAGCAGTTTTAGCTACCTTATGAGAAAGTAATAGGTCCTAAGTAGATTTAGAAGGAAATGGAATCTGTTCTAGGTTACACAGAAAAAAAAAGCCCAAACCACAAGAAATAAAGACCCCAAGAAATAATAAATCAACCAAAAAAACACCAAATCCTTTTGTTAATATCAAACTTAGTGCTGAAACACAGAACATGGGACTACAAAAAGAGTTTGTAGATATAGATCGGTATAAAATGTCATTGTTATGATTTCCCTTGAGAAGCATGTACCATACATGTGGGTTTACTTTTTCAGTATTCACTATTGTCTGTTAGAAAAAACTATCTCTGCTACTCCTGTGCTCTTGCTTAAGATTACTTTCCATTTTTTGTGCCATAATTACTGTAACAACAACAGAAGATAAGATTAAAAGTTATTATTTCTGAGATGTGAGGATCAAAATTGAATTCATTTAGTCTTTTCTCGTAGAATCAGAGAATGTCCTCAAGAGAATGTGGTTCCTGGAAGGGAACCACAGGGATTATCCAGTCCAACTTCTGTCCCTGCCTAGGACAACCCTAAAATTCACACGTTGTGTTTGAAGTCGTTGTGCAAATGCTTCTGGAATATTGTCAGGCTTGGTGCCATGGATATTTCCCTGGGGAGCCTGCTCCAGTGCTCCACCACCCTCTGAATGAAGAACATTTTCCTAATACCCAAACTAAACCTCCCCTGGCACATCTTCCTGTAATTGCCTTGGGTCCTATCATTGGTGACCAGAGAGGAGATCAGCACCTACTCCTCCTCCTTCCCTTGTGAGGAAGTTGTAGACTGCAATGTGTACCCTCAGACTTCTCTTCACTGGGCTGAACAGACCAAGTGACCTTAGTCACTCCTCATCTGGTTTCCCCTCTAAACCCTTCACTAACTTTGTGGCCCTCCTCTGGGCACTCTCCAGTATCTTTATATTCTTTTTATTCCTTCTTGTTTTTTCAGAGAGCAAATTGCAAAGGACTTCAGCAGGGATGAAAGATGAAAGCTGTAATTCAATTCTGAATTCAGAATGGCTCTTAGTTCAGTTTGTTTGAAAGTGACAGGCTAAATAAATATATCAGCTCCATTAACATTGGGAAGGAATGTATTGTTTCATTTGAACTAATTAGTTCTGTGAGTATATGAGAATTACATAAGAAAAAACATTTATTCTTTTATTATTAATTTGTTTTAAATGTTAAGAGTTGGGGCAACTTATTTACAGTTAACTATGGATGTAGATAATTCACTGTTCAAGTGTTTCATACTCCGACCAAATTACTCTCTCTGCAAAGACTGAAACCTCTGTGCCTTTATAGGGTCCTGCCATTTTCCGCATGTTGTTTTTTTCTGTTACTTCATATATATTAAATAAAACCCACAACATAATATTTGATCATAGAAAAAGAGAAAACTTGTTTAAAAAAACCCCAAACCTGTAACAGAATAGATTTCCAAACATTGACCTTTACTGCAGACAACAAAAAAGAAGTAAGACACAAGTGGCTACATTTGCATCAGGTTTTCACCAAAACTCTCCATAAGGGAACATTTTCTACCTAGAAACACATTAATTAATTTATTGTTATGCATGTGAAATTACAACAGTTACCATCAATACTTACACAGTTAGCAGCAAGAAACAGAGATAGGAAATCAGACACTTACTTTTATTATTTCCATACTTGATTACAGGTTCTGTTTGACCTTCACGAGGGCACTCTGATATAGATTTTCCAAAATATGAAGTACAGTGGGTCATGACCAAGACCAGAGTGAAACCCAGTCACTTCAGAAGGATTCACTAACTTTGTAGATATTGATTTTGGATGCTTAAATCAAAATGCATAGAATGGAACTTACAGAGAGGACTGACAACTCTAGATAGTTTATACAAATGAATTCATATTGCTTTAAAGTTCAGGAAGCAAACAAGTTTTGGAAGATTTTATTAAATGATGAATACTTTCAACCAAAGAGAGTAGCTTTAAGATGGGGTTTGGAGGGGTTGATTTTTTTTCTGTTCATTTGCTTTTGTCATGTTACAAGGAGGGAATACCTGCTTTATTAAGCTAATGTCCAACAACCATCACAATCCTCTTGACTCCATGTTCTGAATGTTAGTGATCAAGCATCAAAACTACCAAACCCAAAATTTAGACTGAGGCTTTTGACTACTTCAGGTTATGTCTTTGTAGGATTATGATAAATGAGCTATTGAAAGACTAAGCAAAGGACTGTACAGAGACTCAGCAACATTTACAATCACCATGTAAAGGCACAATTTGCTAGAGATTTGCTGCTGCAATCATTGATGTATCACTGTTCATACTACCTTCTGCATAAATCTAAAGCAAAACTCTTTCAACTGATCAACTACATCTCATCCTCTTCTCTAAGAAACAAATTATTATTGTAAGAATCATGGGATAACGAAGTGAGAGTGTGGAATGTAACGCTTCCTTTCTCACAAAACACAATGCCAAAGATCTAAGTGAGAAAGGATAAAAAAAATTATTAATGATACAGCCAAAAATTTTATAACATCTATAAACCAAATAACAGTGTAATGGTAAAAATCACACTCTTACCTTTCGTACTTTATATATGTATCCATGCTTGTCAGGCCACACAGCTAATAATGGGTATATAATCCACTCTTTTCAGGGTTTGGGGGTTTTTTGTTTGTTTTGTTTTTTTTAAAAAAAGTAAGATTTCTATTCTGTTTAGTTGACTTACATCTTCTGCTATGGAATTCTAACATTAGGTTTTGGTATTTTGTTAACCTCCAGTATGGTAGTTAAGAGGATTTACTTTCTCTTCCACAACTAAGGAGCTGCTCTGCATGACAACCAACATGGTTCATTTGGTACTTTTTTAAAAAGGCACCTTTGTGAGTTCTTGCATATAAAGTTGTCTGAAAACACAATCAAGAAGAATTAAATCTCTCCTTCCTCCTCCCCCACAAAAAAACTACCACAAAAGAATTTTATTAATTTGACAGTTCTATCAACTTCCTTTACAAGCGCTCTGATGGTCTTTAAATAATCTCAGGCACTACTACAGTATGTCAATCATTATAATTTGTGGAATGTAATACTGAAAGTAGCCATTGGAAGTATTCAGTTTGTTGGACTGGTGCCTGCTGAATGCTTATCCATCGAAAAGACTGGACTGACAAGAGATCAGGAAAGAGTGTTTCTTGTTTTCATGTAATTGGGAAAAGAAGGCAAAAATCACAAGTCTAAATCTTGCATATAAATAAAATACTACCAGTTTAAAAAATGAAATATCTAAATGGACAAATTGCTATAATCAGGATTTATTCAAAGCGACTTTTTGCTCTGTGAAAATCAAAGCTTAGAGAGCAGAGACGTGAGGACCTCAGAGTACTTTTAAACCAAAACTAAATTACTCATCTGAGGGCTTCCTGTGAGGAGAGCACAGTGAGAGGTGATACATGGGGGAACAGAAACGAGAGGTGGCAATTAAGTGCTTAGCAAATGAAAAAATGAAATGGCTAGTGAGAATGAGACTCGATGGATCATGGCTAGCCCAAACAAGTTCAAGGGCTCTGTCCAATTAAAATAATTATTTAGAGTGAGATTTTGGTTAGTGTAAGCTCAAGAAGTGTTTGATCTACTACCATTGATAAGTATATGCAGCAATGATAAAGCAAGTTAACAAATATGTTAATAGCCATGAAAAACTAAATAGTTTACTGAGAAATAAATGTTATTCATAAGGCTATATGCCTTAGTAGTAATCAGTCATAAAAAGCAGAAAGAATCCCCTTAGTCTTTACAGAAGTACATTGCAACCATCAATGAATAATTGTTAATACTTGATGACGTACACCATAATTTTCAGCTCTGCTTTGTGTGTCAGCCAGTATATCCATAAACAATTCCAAATGAAATTTTTAAAATGAAGTAACATAGTATGGAAGAGAGAGGAAGTTGACAAAAGGATCATACATAGGTATTCACTGTTAGTCTTTTCTCAAACACATGTATCACTGTTAATTTCAAATCAGCAAAATATTTTTGACATTAAACAAACATACATGCAAACAATAAGGCTTCACAATATGAATAATTAAATTTCATATACAAATCTTTCCTAATCATTTAATGAAATTTTGTTCAAAGGCTTATGCACCTCCACGAACAATAAATTTCCTAATGTTTACTTAAAAGGTGACCGTATACTTGCTACTTTAGAGGTTTTAGCAGAAGTTATTAGCAGTGTATTTTATGTACCTATGGCTCATCATTCACTACACAGGAGTTTAAGATACTTAACACGCCTGACTCTCTCAACTATTTGCCTTAAGATAGGTAGAATGAACTGAAGTCCTAAGCCAGTATTAATGTTCTTCAGCCATATATATTTTCTACATCTCCTGCTTTCTCAACGGGATGAGGTTTAACAATATCAAATGCCAAGTCGTGCATTTGGAGCACAACAACCCCATGCAGTGTTACAGGCTTGGGGAAGAATGGCTGGAGGGCTGCCTGGAGGAGAAGGACCTGGGGGTGTTGATTGACAACTGGCTGAATATGAGCCAGCAGTGTGTCCAGGTGGCGAAGAGGGCCAATGTCATCTTGGTCTGTATCAGAAAATTGTGGCCAGCAGAACCGGGGAAATGATTGTGCCCCTGTACTCAGCACTGGTGAGGCCACACCTCAAGTACTGTGCTCAGTTCTGGGCTCCTCACTACAAGAAGGACATTGAGGTGCTAGAGAGCGTCCAGAGAAAGGCAACAAGGCTGGTGAAGGGTCTGGAGAACACATCCTATGAGGAGCAGCTGAGGGAACTGGGGTTGTTTAGCTTGGAGAAGAGATGGCTGAGGGGAGACCTCATCGCTGTCTATGGCTGCCTGAAAGGAGGCTGTGGCAGAGCGAGTGTTATCTCTTCTCTCAAGTGACAGGTGATAGGACAAGGGGAAATGCTCCAGGGGAGGTTCAGCCTGGATATTAGGAAGAATTTCTTTGCCAAAAAGGTGGTCAGGCCCTGGAACAGGCTGCCCAGGGAGGTGGTTGAGGCACCATCCATGGAGGTATTTAAAAAAAGGATAGATGAGTTTTTGAGGGACATGGTTTAGCAAATGATGGGTGCGGTTGGACTCGATGATCTCAAAGGTCTTTTCCAACTGGAAGATTCTATGATTCTCTTGTGTATCAGTTTCCTTGTAACAATAAGCATGGCAAGAAAGTCTTTCTATATACCATTATCAATGCAGAAGTCAGATAAGAAGGCAAAGGGTCCACAGCTGGTCGCATATCTTTGTTAATAGATGTTTCAGCCTGACTTTTCTTCACTACTCTTTTGATCCGTTACTGATCTGAGAGGGTTTGAAATGATCCCAGGGGCGAAATTAAGACACAAACGAGGTCAAATGTCACAATCAAACATTATAGTTTATTATAACCTATGTGAAAGAGACGAGAGGAACAGGAAAGGAGAGAAGGAGAGAAAAAGGGAGAGAGAGAAAGAGAGAAAGAGGGAGAGAAAGTATAGCTACCACCACGGATCCAGTGGCGTCCCGCAGGTCCTGCTTCGATATTCGGTGGGGGAGCGCTTCCAACTCAATGTTGATTTCTTCTCCTGTTTCATAGCGTCTTAACCATCCCTTCCACCTGGTGATGATACATATGCGTCATGGGGGAGGTCTTCAGGGTTATCCAGGCCCCTCTGTACAGATCCCTGGTGCCTCGGTGCTTAACGGAAGGGATTAGGTTATCTCTTGCATAAACAGAAGATGGCCTCTCCAGTCTCTTCGGAAGCTCCATACCAGATGCCAGCACGACCATAAAACTCCAGCCTGGTTTATGGTCTCAAGTGTCAGCAAGGTTGAGACAGTCACCTAATAGAGTCTTTTACAGTCTCGTACAACTACTTCATGCATCTCTCTCTCACAAAATTTGAGTATATATAGAAATTTTACAAGGCTGTTGCCAAATGAAAGGGGACAACTACATATATATGTACTTTAATTATGCCTTTCTTGGCTTGCAGATTCTGAATTTTGCAAAACAGACTACTGTATAGAAAGATACTGTCTTTTTTCTGCTAATAAACACAGTTGTTGTTATCTAGTTTTTGCATTTTCTTTTTCAATTTTTCTTTCATCTTCTTGTAGAAAAAATCTTAAAAAATTAGAGTTGCCTTCACTTTACTATTTTTTGTGCCTTGTTATATCCTCTGCTACTCAACTTCCTTTTAAACTCCTGTAAATCCCAGTCTTTTTATTTTTGCTTACCACAAATAGAATTTGATATATTCAATTGCTCCTGTCATCCAATGTGAAATCCATGTCCCACATCTTTCAGAAATATGCTGACCAGAAATTAATACCACTATTCTTTGTGAGCACATAAAATTGTGTAGTATAATCCTTAGTTATGTTTTCCACATTTTTCTTTTCCATCTACCTGCTTTTACTTAAGCAATGTATGTCAACCAAATGTTTACCCTGGGGATTCACATGATATTTTTTTTAATTTTCCTGATTTTTTATATCTTATTTACACCTGTAACGAGGAACAAAGTTTTTGCTTCTTTTTGTTATTATATGTATGATTTTTTTCATTCTAATCCCTGTTCTCTGGCCCTTGGAATCTTTACCGAAGTCAATAAGGACAAGGTAACAGAACAGTTACCAGATATTCACATCCACACTGTAGTCATCTACATTTGAGCTAGACAAAACATATGTGTAAAAATATACTGTGAATTGTTTTGAGTAATGAAAAATTTCCTTCTATATTTGTATGAAGAGCAACACCAAAGCTACTGAAAATTGCATGAACCACTGAACAAGTCTTTGTGCACTCATTAACTCCTTCTGAATTATCTTTTATAGCCTTGACTAAACTACAGATGTGATGATCTGAAGGAGGAACAGATTCAGAAACATTTACTTATATATACAGATCACTGGCTGCAATTCCTTTGCTCATTAACTTTAGCCATGCCTTCAGATTTTCCCTTAGGTTGGGTCTTCATCATCTAATTGGGCCTTGTGTAGAAATACTTAACACCATCTGAACACGGTAGATTCAGCAGTTGTCACTGAACTGCACATGAGGTACTGGAACAGGATGCTCAGAGAAGCCATGGAAGCCCTATCCCTGGAGGAGTTCAAGGCCAGGTTGGATTAGGTTTTGAGCAACCTGATCTAGTGGAAGCTGTCCCTGCCCATGGCAGGTTTGTTGGGATTTTCAGGTCCCTTCCAACCCAAACTATTCTATAATTCTATGATATGATTCTATGATAGTGTTATCTGCTTAAAAGCCTTGCTGTGCAGGTTTTCTGACAGGATTTGTTTGTTCAGGTAGCCTTCTATATTAGCAAGGTAATAATACTGTCAGTCCTGAAGCAAGATGGATTGCTGCTGGGTCTTGGCTTCTGCCCTATGTTCTACATACCTGTAAAAAAATTAATATTTTTACTAATGAGCAACCCTTTAAAAATTATGGCATCGATTCCTCAATGTGAATAATGAAGTCTCAGACTATAAAGTATTAATATCATATCAAGTCTTCACCCTTCATCTATCCTAGACTGTTATTACATTCTGAACAAAACACAGAATAACAACCACCACTAGAAATACATATTCAAATGTGAAGTACAACTTTGGTTTTGTTTTTCAGGCACTCAATAAATGATCCCTCAAGGAGTCCTTAATGTAGTGCAGACTATTTTGTGGGTTTTGGTTTTTTTGGGTTGTGTTTTTTTAATTATTATCCTTGCTTACCACTTAAAAAATTTCAATCAGGAGAATCCAGGTGGTAATCAAGATGGTATGAAATTGTTTTAATGGAAGAATTTCAATGGATGTTACATGGTAATTACCACTCTAACATTAGCATTAACAGCAGGAATAATTGACGGAATTCACTGGCCCTATTCCAAGATGATCCTGTCTATTTACTACCTGAATAAGCAGAATTGTACTTTTTTGGCTTGACTTTCATGTAGATTTGTAGCAGTGGGCACTTAAAAAAAAGTAAACACCTGTTTTTAAGATCAAGTCAGAGATAACATCAGCGTTTTAAAAGAAGTAACCTTCTGCTTACAGAAAGAGGAGGTTAGCAGAATATTAATTTCCTAAATTTCACACTACAGTTTGATAACCTTTGGACAGATAAACTAACATTTTAATAAAAATCTTAATCTAGGCCTTGGTCTGTATCTCAGGAAAGAAAGAACATTTAAGAAATCTTTGCACTACTCACCTGCTGAAGAAATAACACTGATCTTTTTATACATAGGAAGAGGGGTTTTTTTTCTAACTTCAGTGACCTTCTGGCATATATCAGCTGAGAGCTATAACTGCACAAGTTTATTTCTTTTGCCTGCCCACATACCTAACTCTCAGAAGGGAATTGCTTTAGGAAATATTTAGAGCACTGGATAACCTTGTTATTTTGCCTTCTTTGTCAAGTTTCAATCTCAAGCACTTTTCATAAAGCATAAACATGTATTTACATCCCTAGGGGTTCACAGAAGTTCTTCAAAATCAGAAAATTCTTACTTAAAGGTTTGTAATAACACCTGAGGAGTAGGAAAATGTGCATTAAGTGGTTGAGGTATTTATATAAAGTTGAATCAGAAGAAAACTTCTGGTTGGTAAAGACAAGAAGTTTGGTATGTTCTTTTTAGCTATCCCAAAAGAAGAATGTATTTTTGATCTTTTTCATTTCACTGAGATTATATACTGGAAAAATGTTTTCTTATGGATGCATCTCCTTGGCAAACTATTTTAGATGAAATACTGGAATCGCCCTTTTATATATGAGAACATATATACAAGATATGATGTCATATTCACTTTTCTCTGAGATTGAGACAATAATTGCGAGACTGGGAGAGCCAGAAAACTTAGAGGCCAGAGACCAATTTTACTTTCTTTCTGATTCACCTATTGGAAATTTTTGGGAGGTTATCTACGGCAACCTGACATCTTAAAGCAGGATAGTGCCAAAGATAGATTAGATAAGACAAGGCTTTGTCTAGCTAAAGCCTGAAAATCTCCAAGGATAGAGATTCTAATATCTCTCTGGTAACATGACTTAGTAGTGCACTGCCTGTCTTAGGAAGGATTTTGTCCTAATGTCCAGAATCAACCATCCAGAATCAACTTCCCAAGTGGCTTGAGGCCACTGGCCTTTAATTTTTTTCTTTTCTTTTTTTTGACAACCTGCTACTCAAAAGCAGAACTTGGTTCCATCATATTTGTAACTTCCCTTCAAGCAGTAAATTGCTATCAGAGCTCTTTTGACTTTCCTCTTCACCAGACCAAAGAAGACCACATTTCTTCACTTTTTAATACAGGTCATTTAGCCCTAAATCCCTAAGTATCTTATCTTAGCAGGCTAGCACTGGAGTCTCTCCAGCTTCTTACTGTTCTTCTTGAAATAATTGATATTGGGGGAACAAACATGGACAAAGCACCACAGTAGTGGTCTCAACAACAGGGAGCTGACTGCAACAAAAAATTCCTTGGATCCGTTATCCACACTTGTACTCTGTGTGTTGATTGCAAAATTTGCCCAGTAAATTATTTTCAATGACAGCAAACTGTTGTCTCAAATCAGTTTAGTTGCCAAGCCTTTGTCAAGCAAGGCTGCTGCTCATCTAGTTACTTCCAAGTCTTCACTGTTGCATGGAGTTACGCTGCTTCAAGTATACAACTTCATGAGACTTCGGTTGGTGAAATAGTCAAGTACCTCTTGGTCCTTCAGGGCTGAAGCTCTACCATTCAGTGTGTCAGTCACTAGTCTCCAATGCACTATTGTTCAAGATTTTGTTGAGGGGTTCTTCCATTTTGTCATCCACTCAGGAATCTGTTGCTCTTGCCCTTGTCCGTTCCTTCAGAGACCTTTGTTCTGCTCAGGTTTTTCCCTGTGTGCATTGCAGGATGAGCAGAAAAGGGCAATAACTTTAAAATCACGATGTGACCAAATGATCCTCAGAAGTTTCTGTTTGGAAGTTCATTGATGCAGATTTCTGGAAAATGGCAAACTGCTAAGAAGCAGGTACCTCTGTACAACTCAGAATGCAATCACCAACAACTAACATTTCTGAGTTCTTCTTGGATTGTTTCACAACCAAAGACATTAATTACCCAGCCAAAAAACTTCCTATTCTTCCTATTCAGTTCTAAGGGCTTTAATTAGCCGTCTAGATTTCCTTTCACTGAGAAAAGCAGTTAAAAATAGAGTTTAGCAAGAAGAAAAGATAAACTGTGACATGGTCAGACAAGCATACCAATCAGTACATGGTCTACATGTAATTGGCCCTTTTTACCTCTGTTTTTCCATGCTAGCTCCTCTCCAAACCACCTGGTTCACTTCCTTTTCCTGCTTTTGATGCTTTCCCCTGAATGTATTTATGTAGATGACTGTAAGAAGCGCACATTTCTTAGGCAGTTACCTCCCTCGATAAGCAAAGTGATATGGAGAGCAGCCCCCAGTTCTCACTGATGCATGGTAAACTTTTTCATAGCTGGACAATGGACTGTTACCTGTGACAGCCCTCAGAGGACTTGGGTCAGGGTGCTCAGGTGGCTCCAGTTAGTTTATGCTTCAGCTGTCATTATTCTTCTGTATAGCTACTGTTTTATTCACATAATCTAATTTAGGAAAACAAACAGTTCAAGTCTGGAAACAAATTTTCTTCTGCTACAATTATAAATCTTCAGGGAATTCTTTGTGTTGGTCATACTCTTCCTCTCACTTGTATAGTATTTAGGCTCTTACTTGTACAATTTCTTGTTATCCCCTGTTTGTCATCCAAAGTACAAGGAATGCTGCTTGCTTTCTTCTCTAATGCAATGCCAGGTGAAGAAGCTGTATCTGTATTGGAGGACATGTCCTATGGGTGAGGTCACCACCATTGTTTTGAGTCCCAGGGAGGAGCATCAGGCATTTCCTACAGCATGAGAGCTGGATAGTGGCATCTAGCACTAGAAGACCTTTGTTAGTAGTGGCTATCAAAGGACTTGATTTGGCTACACCAGTTAGTGCTGAGAATCATGTCCTTTGGTGCATAGTTGCCACTGCAGGTTTTTACTGTGACCAGCACCTGCCTCTGGATCCCTGTTTACTTTATCCGTGCAATGACTGCTATGTTAACTGTGTTTCTCATGCTTATACACGAAGTTTTCATCAGTCCTGGTCATTGATATCCTCTTGTCCCAGATAAGCAAGAAGCCAGCTGTGAGTTTTCTCTGAAAGATTCTCTACTTGGCACGAAATTTTTCACACCAACTGCTAGTTCCTGGCCTTGGTTCACTTTTCTTGTAATCACTGCTGCTGCCACACACTCCTTTCTCTCACGCTGCTAGTCTAAAAACTTCTCAGAGCACACGAGAGAAGGTAACATTACTTTAAAGAAATCCATAGAAAAGTCTTTTTACCATTTCTGATCTCTCCAGTGAAAGGGTTTTAGCTTTGTTTTTGCAGAGTAGGTTTTCCATGTACTGTCTTTGCTATTAAGGTATATAAACTCTACATCAATTTTTTTGCCAGCATATCTATTAAAATAAGAGAATTATAGAATTGCCTCGTTGGAAAAGACCTTTGAGATCATCAAGTCCAACCGTTCCTGTCAACTACTAAAACATATCCCTGAGAAACTCATCTAACCATCTTTTAAATACTCCCAGGGATGGCCACTCAACCACCTCTCTTAGCAGCCTATTCCAGTGCCTGACCACCCATTCAGTGAACAAAGTTTTCCTGATGTTTAGTCTGAACCTACCGTGGTGCAACTTGAGGCCACTACCTCTCATCCTATCACCTGTCACTTGCAAGAAGAGACAAGCGCTCACCTCGCTACAAACTCCTTTCAGGTAGCTGTAGACAGTGATGAGGTCCTTCTCCAGACTCCTCATCTCCAGCTAAACAAACTCAGTTCCCTCAGCCACTTCTTGTAGGACTTTTAAACACTCAACCAATGCTCCTCATAGGCCTTGTTCTCCAGTCCCCTCACCAGCTTCATTTTCCTCTCTGGAGGCGCTCAAAGACCTCAATGTCCTTCTTGTAGTGAGGGGGCCAGAACTGAATACAGTACTCGAGGTGTGGCCTCACCAGTGCTGAGTACAGGGGCACAATCACTTCCCTGATCCTACTGGCCATGCTGGTTTTGATACAGGCCAAGATGCCATTGGCCGTCTTGGCCATCTAGGCAGACTTCTGGCTCCTATTCAGCTGGCTGTCAACCAACACTCCCAGGTCCTTCTCCTCCAGGCAGCTCTACAGCAATTCTTCCCCAAGCCTGTAACACTGCGTGGGGTTGCTGTGTCGCAAGTACAGGGTCCAATACTTGGCTTGTTGAACCTCATCCTACTGGTCTCCGCCCATCGATCCAGCCTGTCCAAATCCTTCTGCAGAGCCTTCCTAACCTCAAGCAGATCAACACTTCCATCCAGCTTAGTGTCATCCGCAAACTTGTTGAGTGTACACTCAATCCCCTCGTCCAGGTTGTTGATAAAGATATTGAACAGGACTGGATCCAGCACTGAATCCTAGGGAACACCAGCCTCCAACTGGATTTGACTCCACTTACCATCATTCTTTGGGCCGGCCATCCAGACAGTTTTTTACTCAGCAGAGGATGTGCCCATCCAGGCCAATGGCAGTCAGTTTCTCAAGCAGAATATTGTGATAAACCATGTCAAAAGCTTTACTTAAGTCCAAGTACACCACATCCACAGCCTTTCCCTCATCCCATAAACAGGTGACATTGTCAGTGAAGGAGATCAGATTGATCTGGCAGGACCTACCTTTCATAAACCCATGCTGGTTAGGTCTGATCACCTGGTTGTCCTGTGTGTGCTGTGTGATAGCACAAGGGGACAGAGGTCCAGGGGTACCAGGGGCAGCCCCAGTCCCAGGCATCAGGCATCTCCCTATGGACAGGGGTGGGCAAAGGTCAGGGTGGACCAGGCAGGTCTGTGTGGAGCTGCATATCAACTCTGCCATGGCATTGCTGAGGCAGGGAGTTGAAAGCCCCAGGGAGCTGAAATGGGGTCCTGGGCATTGGGCAAAGTGGGAGGAGGTGCAGGGGAACTCAGCAGGGACATTAAGGTCCTGACAGTTACTCACTTCTCAAATAACTTTATTTCTGGTAACAATTTGTTATCATAGATACATAAGTCTGTTGTCTATTACAGTCGTCAGTCTTTTTGCCACTTCAAAACTGCTGGCATGCCAGTTCTTTGAGTTGTGTGGGTGACTTCTGTGTTAACTACAGCACTTTGCTGTTGCTTCCTTCAAATCCTGTCCTGCTCATTTCAGACCAGGGGTGTCAAACTCATGGGCCACAGGCTGAATCTAGATCTCCACCTTGTCTTATCAGGCCAGTCACCTTGTTTCTACGGGGTGGCAGTGCCGAACTCCTTGCGCCTATGCTACTGCCAGCGCTGGCTATACGTGCAACACACACGACGTGTAAGATCAGGAGTAACACTGCAGTGAGTAACACTGCTGTGAGTTACACTGCAGGGAGCCATGAGTTTGGCACCCCTGTTTCATACTGTTGTTCTGCCTGCTCAGGAACTTTCTGAGTTCAGTCTTTGTTCTCTGAAGGGCTTAAAGCACTCTCGCCAGAATAGCTATAAAATGAAAGCATGGTGTTTTGTTCCATGTCATTAATGAACTGAACTGGACTCACCAGTACCGTAGCAAGCATTGATGGTACTTTACTACAGTTGGAGAATGAACTATGGATAACTACTCTCTAATTACATTTTTGTAAAATATGAACAAATTTAATTGTAATTTATACCAACCTCTCCTTTCACTGATAAATACATTACTCAGCTTCTGGGAAAGAGTACTTCCATACTTTCACATTCTTAAAAATGCATCAAGCATTCACATGAAGGGCTGAGTGACAAAGCTGATGAGTAAAAGATCTGCTATATGTTATTGGAATTTAAAATGGAATTTTAATTATTTTAATCCTCCTTTAATTTTCTTCATGGTGTTATTGACCCCATTATTTAACTATGTGGGTTTTTTGTCATCCCAAGAGAACAATACCATCTTTGTGTGTACTTCCAGTGCTACATTCAGATTTTGATTATTGTTGCAGACTGACAAGCAGACTGAAAAGCCAGTGGCAACATCTTTGCAACCTTTTGTGGATAGCTAAGTGCAGAGGAGTCTAGTCAAGATCCAGATCTTAGAGAACAATGATCTACCCCACTTTAAACAAAAGAAAGTTGTTCTTTCCTGCGAATCTTATGCTTTATAAGTATTCAAATTGTTATTCCAGTTGTAAAGGTACCTAATGTGTACAGAGAGAAAAGATGTTGCTAAAGAAGTTAGTGTTAAGTCTTAAACTCAAAGGACTAGATCTCATTAGCAAGAATACCAGACTTTACGACTATCTCACAAACATTTCAAATGTGTACAAATATTTAACACTTTCATTCAAGAGTGAGGAGGCAAGATTAGTTTGTTATTAACCTTGCAAATTTTGAAAATTTTTGCTATTTTTGAAACAACCTGTTTATCTCATTATAAGCCATTATAAACACCTCACTCCAAAAGGCATGACAGACTTCCTCTTGACTTGGATTTTTAAACATCGAAAAAATAGACACAGTTTTTCCTGTCCATTCCCATCATTTTATAGCAATTTCTATGTGCTCTAGTCCTGTAAAGGAAAAAGCAAAACTATTCGCTGACTTAGTTCTAATCAAGTCTATTAGTTTACATCTTAACACTACAAACCTTATCCCAAGTAATCTTTTACTTCACTGAATGTTCAAATAAAATTTGACTCGCTATAGAGAGTTACTGTTCTCTTCTGTAGAAGGAAGAAATATGAAACGTGCTGACATTTTAAGAAAAAAAATAAAACCCTTTAACTCTTTTATTCCAGAATTTTATAACTGTATTCTGCAATGAAGGAAGAAGCAGTGAGAGATTAATTTTGTAAAGCTGCATTCTCTTCTCTGCCATAAAATGAGAACTGAAAGTTAAATTTCTCTAAGTTCCTTGTGATCACCCCAGCAGTTTGGCTGGGGTTTTCTTCCTTCCCTAAAGAAAATACACTTTATACAAAATCCCTTCAGAGTAAATTGCTTTCAGGCAAATATTTTAAGTGTTTACTAGCTAACTGATAGCAAATTCCATAAAGAAGTCATAATGTCAAAATACTGAATATGCAATATCTACGTAAACCATGCCAAGCTTGAGAAGTTATGCAGTTTATAACTGACTAAATCAACATTAATTTATAATCTGTGTGTATTTCTGATTCAGAAGAATGTGGAAGGTGATAAGTAATGAAGAAATGATGGAACAGATAACCTTGCTAAATGCATCTCAAAACCTTTTTCTTATTTTTCCATTTTTCCATTCAATATTACAAATTATTTTGAGAATTTATTTTAAAGTGTTGCTATACTTTTAAACTTTTATACTCAGTAAATTCCATTTTTTTCAACTTGAAGATGTAAGCTAAACAAGACAAGTTCTACTGAAAGATTAAAAAAATTCAGCAACTTCTGTTATGCCATTTATACACATTATACACCTATTAATATTTGAAGTCTTAGGCAGAGTAACTGGCTTCCTTATATAATCAGAATAACAAAATATCCAACAGAGGGTCTACAAAATCTAACATTCTGACTAACAAGCACCAAAGACTAGCCTAACAACAAATATGTTGGAGGAAAAGATAGCTCGAGCTACAAGCGTTGCCATCATCTTACTGTATGTTACAGATGGATTTCCATCTCTAACCAAGAATCACATCCTTGATCCCTGTTTTGTAATTTGACATGTAGGTTAATTGTCTCTCCTAGTCCTAGCTGGAGACAGAATCGTAATAACGATATATGCAGACCTCTTTTTGGTTTAGATCTTATTAGTGAGATCTAGCACTAAGTTGTTCAAAAGATTATTGCACAATGAGAGGGCTAGAGCACTTACAGCAAAGGTTCTATATGGGGATAAAGTAGTCACCTCATAAAGGCTTCCAGGACAAGCCACATACAGACTGACACAGGAACAGCCAACAGCGATGGGGAAAACTGTTGGTTTTAGACATTAATGGCCTCAGGATAAGCAGTAGATTCAATTGCCTGATTTTTAAAATGGATTTACTAGAGTAGGCAGAAAACTTCCATAAAATTCTCTATAAATATGAGCCCTAAGTAACTGGTGGTATTCTCACACCTGTATTTGTCTCTCCTTCACCACATGGTAAAACAAAATATCATATCATGTAGCTTTCTACAGCATTTATAGCAGCTCATAATTTTACACTGGTGGTTTCTTTATGTGTGGCTGGTATTGCTGACTGCTATATATAAAGATGAAATAGGAAACATACATGAAAAATATTTTAGTAATTATGGCATCTACTCTTAGAACACAAGAGCTGGGTAAAGTACATGTGCTATATCATAAAAGAATTCTATTTTTTCCTAAACCTAGATAAATTAAGCTGTTGTCTAACTCAATACCAATTTACTGTTTTGCTTCCATTATCAAATGGAGTTCATATGTGGTATCATTCTGTTTACTAAAAAGAAATCTTAGATTTAGTGGGGAGGAGCAAGAAAATATTTCTGCCATATTAATATACTTCTAGCTTTTTCTTGCAGCACCAGAATTACTATTTTATGATATCAATTGAAGAAATCCTTCAGTTCTACAAATTGCTACCATGAATATTTTAGAAACATAGACACGAAGTAATCAGAATCATAAAATCCTTTATTAAGAGGTCAAATCATCTAGTCAAACTACTCATAAGCTAGGTTAAACATAACTGAATGTTCCTTTCTTATTTGTATTGCCTTTAAAAAATCCAGGAAAAAAGTTCTAATAATATTTTAAAATTTATTATTAGAAGTAAGTTGAGTAGGAAGCAAAAATATTTAATAAGTCATTGGATCACACTCTGCACAGAGAACCCTGATTAACCCAGAGAGTTTGATCTATGCATTTTTCTGGTATTAGCATATTCTGACAGAAAAGACATTAGAAGTTCTAATTTTCTGTCTTGCATCAAAGGAGTCTTGCAGAAAAACCATTAGGAATATTTACATTTATTCCTAAGTCTCTAATAGTCTTACTGCTCTGTGACAAAGTCACATTAGACAGGATTAATCTGAGCAGCTGTACATTTATCCTAAAACAGATGTTTAACATAGGTCAGATGAATCATATCTCTAAGTGATTTTTGCCGGTATAAAGGAAGCTTATGATAATTACTTCATACATAGAAGTATACACCATAAATGTCTAAAGTTAAGTGAAAGAAACCCTGTCTTATGGCTTCAAAATACATGGCTCAACCACTTGACTACTGGTTTCACAACTAGATTAAAAAGATAAGTGATTGTGTAGCCAGCACTTGTCCTCCTGTGACAAGTGGTGTCCTTGAATACTGGGACCAATGCTGTTTAATATTTCCATTGATTGAGTGCACCCTCAGCAGGTTTGCAGAAGACACCAAGCTGACTGGGGCAGTGGTCACACCAGAAGAATGGGATACCATCCACAGGGACCTGGACAATGTGGAGAAGTGGGCCTCTGTGAGCTTCGTGAGGTTCAACAAGGCCAAGTGCATGGTCCTACACCTGGGTTGGGGTGGACCCTGGTATCAATACAGAATGGAGAACGACATGATTGAGAGCAGCCCCGCGGACAAGGACTTCGGGGTGCTGGTTGACGAGAAGGTCAACATGAACCAGCTACGTGCACTCACAGCAATGTGTACTCACAGCCCAGAAGGCCAACTGTATCCTGGGCTGGCTCAAAAGAAGTGTTGCCAGCAGGTCAAGAGAAGTGATTCTCCACCTGTACACTGCCTTCATGAGACCCCACCTGGAGTATTGTGTACAGTTCTGGAATCTCCAACATAAGAAAGATATGGAACTGTTGCAGCATGTCCAGAGGAGAGCTACGAAGATGATCAGAGGGCTGGAGCACCTCTGTTATGAGGACAGGCTGAGAGATTTGGGGTTGTTTAGCCTGGAGAACAAAAAGCTCCAGGGAGACCTTATAGCAGACTTTCAGTATCTGAAGATGGCCTTCAAGAAAGCTGGGGAGGGACTTTTTATGAGCGGAAGTAGTGATAGGATGAGGGGTAATGGCTTTAAATTGGAAGAAGAAATATTTAGATTAGATATTAGGAAGAAATTTTTCACAATAAGGGTGATGAAATGCTGGAAAATGTTAACCAGGGAAGTTGTGAACGTCCCCTCCTCGGGAGTGTCCAATGTCAGTTTGCATGCGATCTTGAGCAACCTGGTCTATTGGGAGGTGTCCCTGCCTGTGGCATGGGTTTTGGAACTAGATCATCTTTAAGGTCCCCTCCAACCCAAACCATTCTATGATTCTATCACTTGTTACTTGGGAGAAAAGACCAGCATTGGCCTCACCACAACCTCCTTTCAGGTAGTTGGTAGAGAGCAATAAGATCTCCCCTCAATCTTCTTTTCTAGACTAAACAATCCCAGTTCTCTTAGTCACCCCTTGTAATACTTGTTCTCCAGACCATTCACTAGCTTCATTGCTCTTCTTTGGAAACACTCCAGCAGCTCAATATTTTTGTTGTAGGGAGAGGCCCAAAACTTATCACAATATTCGAGGTGTGGTCTCACCAGCAGCGAGTACAGGGGGATGATCACTTCCCTACTCCTGCCAGCCACACTATTTCCGATGCAGGGCAGGATACCGTTGGCCATCTGGGCACACTGCTGTCTCATATTCAGCTGGCTATCAACCAACACCTCCAAGTCCTTTTCTGCCAGGCAGCTCTCCAGCTGGTCTTCTCCAAGCCTGTGGCATTTTCTCTTGGGTTCTTGTTGCCCAAGCACAAGAACCAACACTGAGTCTTATTGAACCCCATATAGTTTGCCTCAGCCCATCAATCTAGCCTGTCCAGATCCCTTTGTACAGCCTTCCCTCAAGCAGATAAACAGCCCTGCTCACCTTGGTGTCAACTGCAAACTTACTGAATGTGCACTAGAACTTCTTGTCCAGATCTTTTTAAAAGATATCAAACAAGACTGACCCCAACACTGAGTCCTGAGGAACCACATTTGGATTCACCAGAGCTTTTTGGGCCCGGTCACCAGCTAGTTTTTTTACCCAGTGAAGCATACACCTGTCCAAGCTGTGAGCAATCAGTTTTTCCAGGAGAATGCTGGAAAAGACTTTAATAAAGCCTTTGACAACATCCACAGGTTTTCCCTCATTTACTAAGCAAGAATTAAATAATTTTTTTCAGTGACCGCTGACGACTCCTGTTAGTGCTGCCAGCCTTTTCAGCAATCAGCAAATTGGAAATTCCCATGGGGAAAAATAACTATGCAGAAAATACATAAGGGTTTTTTTTTTGGTTTGGGTATTTTGGCCGCCTGAATAGGCATTTGACAGGTTGTGAAATGGGAAATAATATTGATGAATTTGAGAATAGTTATCCACTAGAAAACATGTAAGTAGCAGTAAGAATATAAAAATATTGAAATTTTACTTATTGCCATCAAGAAACAAAAATACTTGTAATGAACTACTTTAATTTGCAGTTGCACATATATTACATATAAACCTAGCGTAAAACTTAAAATGTTACACTGATCCTAGATGTAGGAATTTTTTTCAGGTCTGAATGAGAATTCTTGACTTTCTAAGAATGCATTCAGCTTTGGTCTAAAATGCCATGTAAATACAACTCCTCTACTTAATAAAATTTAAAGCCTTATTTTTGTTCACAGGCACAATGATCTTCCTCACTTTAACGTAACCCTGGTCAGATATCTGCTACAAACTCACAAGTTATTATTTTTCCTTAAGACTAGGAGTGAAAGCAGCTGTTTATCAAGATCTACCTTTTCATTTTTTTCTAATATTGGAGTGATTCTAGTGAAAAAAAATCTGTATGTGTAAAGCAATTAAACATATAATGTAGTATACTGGCTCCTTGCCAGGTTATTTCAGTCACTGTAGAAAAATTATAGGTTGTATTCAAAGCTATTACAATTGTATAAATACTCTAATAAAAGAATTGTCTTTTTTCCTCTCTCTGTCACATTTTGGGAAAGACAATAGGCATACCTTGTTATGACAGATTAGTCTTAGAAGGAAAGGCATAGCAGGGAGCTTAGCTGGGGGGCCTTCCAAACCAGCACAGTGATGTAAGGTTCAGCAGCTTCTGGAAAGTTGTTGATGATTCCTGGGCTCAAGTGTCAGGACCAGTCTGTAAATTGCAGGATTAGAGTTTCCAGTGCTTAGAAGTCTTTACATAACCTCTATCCTGAAAAGGTTTACAACTTGAAATCAAAAGCTAAGTTGGGCCTGAAATCTGAAAATGTTCTGTTGGAGCTGTGATACTACTGCTCAAGAAATGAACTGATAAACTTTTTGGCCTTTAGCAAGGTGTCTGTTGATTGTGATTACTGATGCTGTTAACCATTCTGCAGCTGTCAAAGTAAGGTTAAAACTGAAGACTGGTATTCCCCGACTGAATCGGTGCTCAGTTTTTGAGACATCTTGTACTTTGTTGAACTTGGATCATAGCAGGAGAATGAAAGAAATAGCTTGAGGGCAGATGACAAGGATGATATGCTCTCTGACTTTTGTGATGAGTAATGGAGAAGCAAATTCTATGCAGGTTGAAGTTTCTGGACTTTAAAATTACATTGCTTTCAGTTGCAGTGGCATACTCTTTGTACTAAGTGTTAAACATATTTAAATAAATCTTGGGGGAAAAAGAGCTGAGATTAAACAGCAACACTATACCAACATTGTGCATGGCAACATGATCTTCATGCAGATCACAGCTGCTTTTTCTTCATACCTTCTCACTCATCTTCTTGCCTGGCTTTCTTTCCAAAGGGTGTGTTCATGACAGATGTCCCAGCACATGCCAGCTTGCATGTTGTGGAACAGCCCAATAAAAGTGCAGTATCTTCTACTTTTAAAGTTCCCTGAACATACCGAGATATGTCTTAAATGTGTCCAACTGCAAAAATTAGAAAGGCATAGCATGAAAATTGCATCATTAATGTTTTCTTTGGGTTTAAAAAAGGGAGGCACAGAGAGGAAATTTGTCTTATCTGTCTTCTGTCAACCTCCTCACACACATTTACTCCCAAGTGAGGTCTGCTTCAATAGAAGTAAGTTAACACTAACTTCTTCTCTTGGGGAACTTTTGAAGAGGAAGAAACTTTGCATAAAATATTGTTCATCAGCTTTTGGGGACTATTCCTCTTTTGGTTAAGTGTACATTGATGCTCCTAGTAAAGTTAAGGGGAATAATCATATAACTTATGTATGGGCTGGAGAATGAGCCACTAAAAGTATTCCCCTTCTGTGTATAGACACAAACACCCAACTTGCAAACTACAGCTTTCCAACCTAGTTTAGTTCATGTGATGGGTGTATTAATTTCTCAAATAGAAAGCCAGGTAATACACTTATGCCAAAGTAACATGCCATGTCCTCAGTCCACATTAGAATTACAACTAAAAGAGACTTCAAAGATTTTTATAAAGCATTTATACACATTTAATGTACTTGTCAAAAAAGAAAACCATCTGGCTGCAGCATCCAAACCTTGGAAACTACAAGCCCAGCGATACCTGTACTCTTATACATGCATAAAAAAGATGGTGCAGTTTTAGAACACTCTACTTTAAACCATCAAGAAAACTAGCCTGGAATACTGTTTACAGTTTCAAACATGGTTTCTGCATTTTGTATGTGATAATCCCTCACTCTGCATAACATTTTAAAATAGAAAGCTTTAGTAGTTTGGTTTTGGCCTTGACATTCAGCCAGGCAAAAATAGAATCCAGTTAGAGGATTTTTCTGATTGCAATTTAATAATTTGAACTGGTTTCAGTACAGATGAGGTAATAACAAATACTTCTTGCCTAAGCAGACAGAAAATAATCTCTTGGTAACTTTAGAGCATATTATACTGACTGTTCAGTATTGCTGTCCAGGAACAATAGCCTTCAACAGTTCATCTACATTTCTGATTATTAATTTTTAAATAGTCTGACAGTTTGAGACATACAGAATTAATATAATTCTGTATTACATCTGTAAAAGACTGAGATTTTTCTTACTCTATTGTATTCAACCAAATTAGGAACATGAAGTTTGTTTCTAGTGGGGAACTATGTTGCTCACTCTAAGATTTACATTATTTACCAACTACCTCTGAGTGTGAAGAAGTGCTGCTTCTGTTTGCCATCGCACTACTCCTGTAAAACAGCATTCTTTCCAGTTATTGCGATAAAAGCAGTTGTGAATCTATGCCATTATCTTCATAGGTTAATGAAATAAGTATTATCATATCATTAAATGAGGTTGGTCATGCTTCCCACACCCTTTCAAACACAGCATAACCTGCACTGGGAAATCTCTGTTAACAAACCATTAAATGACCAGGTAAGTCTGTCTGGTTACCAAAACCACTCAAAATTCTTCGTTTCAGATAAGACCATTGAAAAGGCGCAGGAGCCAACTCTAGCAGCACAATTCTATTGCATAAACTACAGATTTTTTTTTATTGATTATATAATTGTGATGCGTAGATGAGAAAGCCTATTTTCAGATATATCTTCCACACTAATAATGAAGCATCTATGCACAGTAATCAATCATACATAATTATGATTGCTAATTCTCCTCACAGATTTTGCATAGGTGAGTTGCTCATCATTCTAAAATACATTAAAACACCCTTGCTCCATATGAAATTATAATTGTGCATACTGTATGGTAAATTATGTCAATACATTTATCTAACATCCATGTGCTACTAGTAATAAATAAGTAAACATTCAAACAGAAAAAGAGCTAACATGTCCATACAAAGCAATGGCAAAAGTTAATTACTTTTTATACAAATGTGGAGGTGAAATGATTTCAGAAGAGACAGTCAGATTTGAGAATACTACATTTCTTAGAGGAACTTCAGAAGTCTCTTCTATTCTTTTCTACTTGTGTCTGCGCAAAGGAATTGGAAAATGAACATGAAATGCTATTACATAGGATTTATGTTTCATTCACATATTTACACACATTTGTCAATCAGAAGATAATAGAAACACAAACCCCTAATACTCCTCTATCTTCTTGAATTAGCTCTGTAACTTCAGTTTTACTTTTTTTTTCCCCGCCTTGTGAATTCTGAATTCCCTGACTTCTTAGATTTTCAGGGCTTATAGAAGCACCTGTAGAAAGATCACACCATGAAACTTTCTGTAATGAATTACAGCTATAAAAAATACACATTTGTAGGTCTGTCCAACTAACTGTTATTAACCACACAAGATAGTGCTCATAAGAATGATCAAAAGGAAAATTCTAGCAGTCAGAAAACTGGTGTCTTACATTCATTTCCAATATCAAGCCACATAGGTTTGTATTTCTAAGTTTGTTTCAGAGCACAACAGATTGAGGTCTGCAATTTGAAACATTTTAAGGAGTATCCATATAATCTGTCTTATCATAAACAAAGCTGGATATTGTAAATTTAGAAACCTGTTTGCAGTGAAGGGTTAATACAGAATTCAAATGTCTGGTCTTAGAAATCCTTTCTAGATTCCCCCACTGTAAAGAAAATGCTTCTTTGGTCCCATTAGTGAATCAATATTTCTGGTTCCCATTCAGAAGTGCAGGACATGTACAAATAAGCGTCAAGTGTGTTAAGCCAAACATCAAAATCTCAGCATAAAAAAATTTGAGACATGTTTCTTGAAATCTAGATTCTAGTCCCTGTGGTTATCCATTATGTATAAAACAGACTGGGTTTTTTGCCTCTGTCAAGGTTCCCATGTTAATAGCATTATATGAGCACAAAATGTAATTGTAGAAACAAGTGGAAGAGATAAATAGAAAAAGTAGGTAAATCTTAACCAATAGTAGTGAGAAATTTCTATACATTTCATTAAAAGATTACCTTTAAAGGATAGAATTTCAGAATTATATTTAATTAGTTCTGCAAAAGAAATTATTACCATGAAAAAAATGCAGGAAAATTAAGAAAGAATCTTTTCCCAGGTGTATTTATTTACACATGAATATAAGTAATACAAATGATACAAAGCTTGTTGTCATTTTAAAAAAAAATCATTCACATTTAGAAAAAAAAAGGCCAAAATAATGGGAGTAGAAGTACTAATACAATCTGAATAGTACCTTGGCTAAGCAAGTACTTTAAGAGTATATTAAGTACTGAGAAATGCTAAAAAAAAAGCCACAAAGTTTCCTTTCACATTTTAAAGCAGAAAAGTAAATAAATTCCAGCCAGTTTTTACTCAACAAAGAGTACACTTGTCTAAACCACAAGCCACCAGCTTCTCTAGGAGAATACTGTGGGAAACTGTCAAAGACTTTATTAAAGTTGAGGTAAATAACATTCACAGGTTTTCCCTCATCCACTAGGTGAGTTACCTGGTCATAGAAGGAAATAAGGTTGTCAAGAAGGACCTACCTTTCATAAACCCACACTGACTGGGCCTGATCCTTGGTTGCCCTGCACTTGCCTGGTGAGCAACTTCAAGGTGAGCCACTTCACAATCTTCCCTGGTAGCAAGGTTGGGTTGGCAGGCCTATAGTTCCCTGGATCCTCCTTCTGGCCCTTCTGGTAGATGAGCATCACCTTGGTAAGCCTCCAGTCACCTGGGACCTCCCCTATTATCCAACACAGCTGACAAATGATGGAGATCATCAAGCTCCTCCACCACCTCTCTCAGTACTCTCAGGTGTATCCCATTCAGACTCACAAACTTGTGAGTCTCCAGGTGATATAGCAGGTTGTTAAATACTTCCTTCTGGATTAGGACTGGTTTAGTCTGTTCTCCATCTGTGTCTTCCAGCTCAGGGGTCTGAATACCCTGGGTATAACTGGCCTGGTTGTTAAAGACTGAGGCAAAGAAGGCATTAAGCAACTCAGCCTTTATTTTTCATCCTTGGTGACAATGTTCCCCTTGCATCCAATAAAGGATGAATAATCTCCTTCGTTCTCTTTTTGTTGTTAATGTATTTGTTTAAACATTTTTTTGTTATTTCTTACAACAGTAGCCAGATTGAGTTTGAGTTGAGTTTTTCTTTTCTAATTTTCTCTCTGCATGACCTAACAAAATCCCTGTATGCTTCAGTTGCTTGTCCTTTCTTTCAAAAGTGGTAAACTGCCCTTTTTTTTCCAGAGTACCAGCAAAAGCTCCCTGGTTACTCAAAGCAGTTGTCTTCCCTGCCAGTTCGTCTTAAGGCAAATAGAGACAGCCTGTTTCTGCGCCTTTAAGACTCCTTTCTTGAAGAATTCTTGAAGAATTCCTGGACTTCTTTGCCCTTTAGTATTGTTTCCCAAGGCACTCTGTCAGCCAGTGTCCTAAAGAGGCCAAAGTCTGCCCTCTGGAAGTCCATGGCACCGGTTTTATGGACACCTTTCATTACTTCACTAAGAACAGAGAACTCTATCATACCATGGTCACTAAACCCAAGAACTTCTCCAACCACCACATCTCTCACCAGTCCTATGTTTGTAAACAGCAGGTCAAGTGAGGCACCTCCCCTGGTAGGCTCATTTACCAGCTGCATCAGGAAGTTATCTTCCACAAACTCCAGGAGCCTCCTAGACTGTTTCCTCTCTGCTGAGTTGTTATTTCTAGACATTCAACCCCATGAGAACAAGGACTAGTGACTGTAAGAATTTTGCCAGCTGCATGTAGAATGTTTCATCTTCCGTTTCATCTTGTTTGGGTGGTCTGTAATAGTCTCCAAGCAGCATACACACCTTGTTGGCCTTCCCCCTCATCCTTATCCATAAGCTCTCAACCTTATCCTCGCAATCATTGAGCTTTATACAGTTGAGCCCCTCCCTAACATACAGAGCCACCTCACCACCTCCTCTTCCTTGCCTAGCCCTTCTGAAGAGATTATAGCCATCCACTGCTATATAAAACAGTGTAAACTGTTCCTGCTTATGCAGGTTTGGTGACATAGCAGTCTTTGGTATATAACAAAGACAGACAAGATGTTTTGTACACAGTTTAAGATAATACACAGAGAAGGATTATGCATTTTCTGAAGCAGTTACACAGGATCATCAGCCATCTGGATTATAGGAATTCATTACAACAGTGTGTAAGGTCTCAGCTGATTTGGGTGAAGATACTATTGAAAGGGCCCTTGCAACAGTGACACCCATCACCATCCAGCAACCAGCCATCCTGTTCAACAGATTTGATTCCTCACATGAACATTACCCTCTTCAAATATGTCAATAAATTAGATATTTTTTAAAACAAACGTTGTCTGTGAATACATGTGCTTTACATGGGATGTGCTATTCTTACTGAATGTTATTTCAAACATTGATAAAACAGAAGCAAAACAAAGCATTTGTATATAATACCAGAGCAAACAAAATAATCAGGGTATCAAACTACATTTTCAACCCTGACAGCCTAAAGTTAAGAGTGGAAATCAGCACAAATACAAGCTGAAATAATTTATCAGTCTCCTGAAAAGATCAAATGTAACCAAGGAAGGCTTTTTCAAGCTGCACATTTCTAATTACAGACTTCTTTATTTCCTGAGTCAAGTCCTCCCTTTCTACAAAACTTACAGAGCAAGGTGGAGGAATAAACTGAACAGATTGATGATAGGTGGGTAGATAGAGAAATGGATTGATTAATTATTTATCTTGCTGAATGGAGGTCAGATCTCTACTTTTATCTTTTGCACCTGGCTGCGTATTTAATACCCTATTAGAAAGACAGCTGTAATGCCTGATGTTAATCTTGCCAGTTGTTGATAGACTACATCTCTAAAAGGCCTCCAATGTTTTTTCTACCTGAATTCTTTATAGCATATTATTTAGACCCTCCTTATTTTAAAGAACAGTAATAATATAACACTAATTACAACTGTTACAAATTTTATCATTATTTAAAGAGGCAAAAAAATATCAATGGGGAGACTGTATACATTATATGAATCTGCCTTTTCTTGATACTACAGTGTCCTAAGCTTCAAATGCACATATTATTTTGGTGGGTTTCATTACAACAAATGAGGAAAAACAGGACAGGACACTTGGGAGGAATATAGGAATGCTGTCGAAGTATGCACGGACGCAAAAAGGAAGGCAAAGGCCCACTTAAAAAACCTTCCGATACGGGACATCAAGGACTACTAGAAGGGCTTCTTCTAGTATATCAGTAGCAAAAGAAAGACTAGGGAAAATGTGAGCCTGCTGCTAAATGAGGTGAGTAGTCTTGTGACTGAGGACACAGAGAAGGCAGAGATACTGAACGCCTTCTTTGCTTCCATTTTTCCTGCTAAGGTAGGCCCTCAGGAATCCCAGACCCTGAGAAAAAGAGAGGAAGTCTGGAGAAAGGAAGGAATTTCCCTTGGTTGAGGAGGGTTGGGTTAGAGATCATCTAGGCAGACTGGACACCAACAAATTCACAGGCCACAATAGGTTGCGCACTTGAGTTCTGAGGGAGCTACTGGCAGACATTATTGCTAAACCACTCTCCATCATATAGGAAAGATCTTGGAGAACAAGAGTGGTACCTGAAGACTGGAGGAGAACCAATATCACTTTGGTCTTCAAAAAGCTCAAGAAGGAGGACCCAGCTGCAAAAGTGACAGCTCATTCTGCTTGTCATCTGCAAGCACGTGAGGGAAAACAAGGCTAACAGGAGGGATCAACATGGATTCACCAAAGGGAAACCATGCTTGACCAATCTGATAACCTTCTATGACAGCATAACTGGCTGGGTAGATGAGGGGAAAGCAACAAATGTTGTCTAACTCGACTTCAGCAAAGCTTTTGACACTGTCCTCTAAAATACCCTCATAGGAAAGCTTAGGAAGTGTGGGTTAGATGAATGCACAGTGGGGTGGATTGAGAACTGGCTGAATGGCAGAGCTCGAAGGATTGCGATTGGTGGCAAAAATTCTAGTTTGAGGCCTTTAACTATCATTGTTCCCTAGGGGGCAGTACAGGGCCTAGTCTTTTCAACATACTCATCAGTGACCTGGATGAGGGGACAGAGGGTATCCACAGCAAGTTTGCTGATGACACAAAACTGGGAGGTGTCATTGACAGAGCAGAAAGCTGCACAGCTATTTGGTGAGACTTGGGCAGGCTAGAGTTGGGTAAAGAGAAACATAATGAAGTTCAACAAATGTCAGTGCAGTCCTTCACTTAGGGAGGAAAAAATTCATGCAGCAGTAAAGGTTAAGGATTGACCTGCTGCAAAGCAGCTCTGCAGAGAGGGACCCGGGAGTCCTGGTGGAAACTAAGTTAACCATGGCCAGAAATGTGCCCTCATGGCCAAGAAGGCCAACAGTATCCTGAGGTGCATTAAGAAGAGTGTGGCTAGCAGGTTGATGGAGGTCATTCTCCCCCTCTTCTCTGCCCTAATGAGTATATTAGGCAGAGTTACTATTAGTCTTTTTGCTTGAAGAGCCTTAAGCCTAATTCTTTAGATGAGGGTTAATTGCCTAAAATAAATCCAACATATTATCCACCGTGGCTTTAGTTACTTAGTCTTCCTCTAGCAGAAATAGGTGAATGAGTAGCTGCAATCCAACAGCAAGAAAGACTTGAAAGGGAAGTCGTAAAATAGGTGAGAAACACAAACAGCAATGAAGCAAAAAGAGTCTATTTGCCTTATTTGGGACACTTTGGAATCACAGAATCCCACAATTGTTTAGGTTGAAAAGACCGTTAAGATCATTGAGTCCAACTGTAAACCTGACTAAGTCCCACTAAACTACATCTTTTAAATACATCCAGGGGTAGTGACTCCATCATTTCCCTGGGAAGCCTGTTCCAATGCTTAATGACACTTTCAGTGAAGAATTTTTTCCTGATATCCAATCTAAATCTCTTGTGGCATAGCTTGAGGCAATTTCTTCTCATCCTGCCCCTTACTACTAGGGAGAAGAGACCGACTCCCGCCTCACCGCAACCTCTTTTCAGGTAGTTGTAAAGAGAAATAAGGTAACCCCTCAGCTTCCTTTTCTCCAGGCAATTCCAGCTCCCTCAGATGCTGGTTGTAAGACTTGTTCTCCAGACCCTTCACCAGATTTGTTGCACTTCTTTGGGCACATTTCAGCAGCTCAATGTCTTTCTAGTAGGGAGGGGCCCAAAACCTATCGCAATATTCAAGGTATCGCCTCACCAGCAGCAACTACAGGGAGATGATCACTTCCCTACTCCTGCTGGCCACACTATTTCTGATACAAGCCAGGATGCTGTTGGCCCTATCGGCCACCTGGGCACATTGTTCAGCTGGCTGTCAAACAGCTTTCCAGCCACTCTTCCCCAAGTCTGCAGTGTTGTAAGGGGTTTTTATGACAAAAGTGAATGACCTGGTGCTTAGCCTTGTTGAAATTAGCCTTGACCCATTGATCCAACCCATCCAGATCCCTCTGCAGAGTCCTCCTTCTTCCAAGCAGATGAACACTGCTGCCCAAATTGGTATTGTCTGCAGACTTACTGATCCCCTCACCTAGAACATTGATATAGATATTAAACAGAAATGGCTCAGATCTTGAGCCCTGGGGAACACCACTTGTGACCAGCCACCAATTCTATTTAACTCCATTCACCAAAACTCTTTCGGCCTTGGACATCCAGAAATTTTTAACCCAGTGAAGAGTTTACCTGTCCAAGCCATGAGAGTGCTGTGGGAAATAGTGTCAAAGGCTTGGCTAAAGTCTAGTTAGATAACATCCTGAGCATTTCCCTCATCCACTAAGCGGGTCAATGAAGGAGATCAGGTTGGTTAAATAGGACCTGTCTTTCCTAAAACCATGCTGACTGGGCCTGATTCCCTAGTTGTCCTGTATGTACTGTGTGATAGTTTACCCAGTTATGACCACTGCTATTTCCATGACAAAGAATAAGGCTAATAATACTGAAGCATATTGAACCTTATTAGTCACAGGTTACAAAGGATAATAACTTTGTACACAACACTGAAAGGTTTTTTGGACTTCTCATTGTGGGACCTACATTGTCTAGTATCTGTCCTAAGAATTTTTATGAAATACCAGCCTAAGTAAGACATAACTACCCAAAGCTATTACCTTCCTAAGTTGAAGCAGAATAAATCAGCACTGATTTATAGTGCTAATGTTAGCCTTAAGACCTGGATAGACAGAGTTTTAAGCTTCCTGACACCCACACACATCTAGAAGAAATTCAGATTTATTTTAACAGGTTACATTCTAACACTATATATTAATATATATTTTAAATAATAGTACAAAGGATCAAAATTTACCTAACAAAGTATGATAATATCGTATTTTCAGGACACATTCGAGCTTGCTTTTCCTAAGGTTCAAACCCAGCTAAAACCTATCAGACCACAATACAATGCCAAGTGTGAGTTAATAAACTCTGCTGAGAATTAGCATGCTCTTTTTTTTTTTTTTTCTGGTCTGTGTTATACCACAAAAGACAGAGTTTGCAGACATTAGTTTTAAAATATCATATGTAAACCTACCCTCTACAATAAAATGCTGGAAGGCATTTGGGACGCCTGTAATTACACCAAGACTTGTTATCAGTTTTCCCAAGCATGAGGGTCAAAACAACATTGGTTAGCAAAATTTATATTTTTTAACTGGTCCTCATCTTAGTATAATTTTTTTCATATATATCATTTGCTGTGTTAGAAGCAGAAAAGGGCTTGACTCTGTGTAAGCATTGCAACAAGGAAAACATCCCTGTTTTAACACTATTTTCAGCACAAATTCAAAATATAGCCCCTTTTTTGCTAATATGCAGTAAATTAACTCTAGATGATCTTTAAGGTCAGTTCCAACCCAGACCATTCTATGATTCTATGATATGATTCTATGATCCCAGCAAAACCAGCATGTTTTACACTCTCTGTTCCATATCAACTACATCATGCTCAGATCCCACACTACCCAATACATCCTCATTAATCACCATCCCCTTTTCCATGCTTTGATATAATACACTGATATTATTCCTTTAGTCTATTGATTACCTCTGTAAAATGTCCACAAAATGTCCATTGAGTTAATTTAGTCCATCACTTTGGGATCCATCTGTTATTATGGTCACTCAGGACAGGAGACATGGTGTTGCATGGAGTTACTTGGCACTAAAGCCAGCTCAGATTGGGTCACTGCTGTATTTGTGCTGTTTCTTGCATGGTTTGTCCTCCATGGGTTCCCATGGTTCCTTCCATAGTAATTCCTATAACATGCAAATCAAATAATGGATTACAAAATTTTAAAAGTATTTCCATTACAATGTCCAATTCAGGTCTCTGAGTCAGATCATAGGGTTTAACACTACAATGAACTTATCCCTTTGTTCCTAGCCTGGCAAGTGGTTCCTGCTATAATTCCCATAACATGCAACTCAGATCCCAGGTTACAGTAATTTAAAGGTGTTTCTGTTCTAATTTCCACCTCTGGTTCCTTTGGACTAGACTATAAGGTTTAACATTGCAATGAACTTCTCCCCTTACCCCTGCTCCAGCTTGGACTTAAGCACAGACTGCAGTCACTTAGGGGTGTACGTGCTTCAAATGGAGTCAGTCTATGAGCCACAATCTCTAGGGGTATAACTGCTGCAGCATAGACTTATCCACAGCCAGTCACTTCTAGATGCATCTGCTCCAGAGTAGCCTTATGCAATGCCTTTTTAGCAATGCCTTCAGAGATACACCAGCCACAGTGTCTCCAAAAATAAACCTTCCCTGACGTGGCCTTACTCATGTCTGCAGTACCTCCAGGGGTATACCTGCTCTGTTGTGGGCTTATCCATGGCCAGACACTTTAAGGTGCTCCAGTCACTAGTAGGGTCCCACAGGGATCCATCCTGGGGCCAGTGCTATTCAATATCTTCAAAAATGACCTGAACGAAGGACTTGCAGGTTTATTGACCAAGTTTGCTGATGACACAAAACTGTGGGGAGCTGTCTACTCTCTTGGGGGCAAAGAGGCCCTGCAGAGGGATCTTGACAGATTGGAGAGCTGGACAATCACCGACAGCATGAAATTTAACAAGGGCCAGGTTCTGCACCTGGTACACAGCAGCCCTAGATACACGTACTGCCTGGGGTCTGAGAGGTTGGAGAGCAGCCCTGTGGAGAGGGACCTAGGGGTTCTAGTCTACGGCAAGCTGAAAATGAGCCAATAGTGTGTCCTGGCAGCCAAGTGAACCAATCATGTCCTGGGGTGCATCAAGCATGGCATTGCCAGCCAGTCAAGGGAGCTGACTGTCCCGCTCTGCTATGCACTGCTTAGGCCCCACCTAGAGTACTCTGTGCAGTTTTTGGTGCCACAGTATACAAAGGGCATAAAACTACTGGAGAGTGTCCAGAGGAGGTCACAAGGCTGGTGAAGGGTCTAGAGGGGAAGTCATATGAGGAACGGCTGAAGTCACTTGATCTTTTCAGTCTGGGGAAGAGGAGACTGACAGAGGATCTCATGGCTGTTTACTGCCTTCTCACAAGGGAGGGAGGTGAAACAGGTACTGATCTCTTATGACCTATGATAGGACTAGAGGCAATGGCAGGAAGATGTTCCAGGGGAGGTTTAGACTGGATATTAGGAAGAGGTTCTTAATCCAGCAGGTGACAGAATACTGGAACAGGCTCCCCAGGGAAGTAGTCATGGCACCGAGTCTGCCAGCATTCCAGAAGCATTCAGACAATACCCTCAGTCACATGGTGTGAATGTTGTGAGCGTATAATGTAGGGATAAGAGTTGGACTCGATTCTTTTGGGTCCCTTCCAACTTGGGTAATTCTATGATTCTATGATTCTATGATCTCATGCACAACCACCGATGTTTCAAGATGTACTTGCTGCAGCATGGACTTATCCACAGCCACTAATGCTTCAAGGTGTACTTTCTCTATCATGGACTTACCCTTGAGCCAGAATCCCTTTAGAAGTATACCTGCTGCAGCACAGCCTTGGCTGCAGGTGCCTTGAGATGCACCTGCTCTGGCATGGGTTTATCCATGGCCACAGATGCTTCAGGGTGTTCTGTTCCTACATGGACTCATACAAGGATCACAATCACTTCGACTTTAGTTCACACTGGAGTTCCAGCCCGTCCAGCACAGCAGTACAGAAACACCAGTGATGCTCACCATCTCAAAATGTTCCTAGGCACAGGACAGATAAGCAGTACGGCAATCAGTGAAAGCAAAAAGCAGCCACTAATGAGCACGAGGCACCAATATGCAGAGAGGCAACTAAGCCCCCTGGCAAGTACAGGAGCCTGCCAATTAATAGTTAAACAACAATAACAACTATAAATTCAATCTAGCACATTTCAGTCAGATCTGTCATTATCTCAAACATCTCAAGCCCCATGTTGGGTGCCTAGGGGTGGAGATTATGCTAGTTTGGGCTGCAATAGAGGTAACTTTCTTCATAGCAACTAGCATGAATGAATTCCTTGCTTTGTTTTTCCTTGTGTGTGTGCCTTTTGTGTTACCCATTAAACCGTTCTTATAGCAACCCATGAGTTTTCTAAAATTTATTTTTTTTATTCTTTTCCCAATCCCACCAGGGGTGAATGAGTGAGCAGCTATGTGGTGCTTAGTTGCCAGCTGGGGTTAAATCACAAAAAAGCTGTCACGATTAAAATGTGTCTCTTTGTTCTGTACACATAAAGCTGAACTTTTCCCAGTTAGCTATGCAGAGAAGGAAATTCAAAACGAATATCTATTAATATGCCACTGCAATATTAAAACTAACTTCTTTTCCAATAGAATATGGCACAGCGTATCCTATTAGTATCTTGTCAACAAAATGGCTGCCACAAGCAGAAGACTCAGATATCCCAATTATAAAGTAAAATTTTATTTTCAAATATATTTTATTCACACTGAGGAGTACTTTGAGTTACAGACTGCTGGCTGAGCAAAAGGGATGCAATTTTCTTTTAACTACTTATTTGTGAATCTCCTCTGAGTATTAAACATACTCATAAAGATAGGTCCATAAAGAGAACAACTACAAACTTTATCCTGACATTTGATTTAAGCTGTGTTAGGAAACATTTTTGGCAGACACTTTTTTTCCCCCGAGTAATGAAATAGACCAGAATTGCATGAAGATTTGTACTTAAGGAGAAGACCCGATTTTCTAGTGAAATTTGAATGTGACTAATACTCTTAATCTCTTCAGATTTTCCTACCTTTTGGTAATATGCTACTATGTCATGTCATTAGCAAAACAAAAGAAAGACCAATATCCTTCCTTAAAAGGATATTATCATGTTATTTTAGCTGAAAGTTTGACCTCTATTAGTATAAGCTCTTGGCAAATATCTTCTAGGGGTGAAAAGAAAAAAAAAACATTATCTGTTACTTGCTAAAATTACCACTCTGCCTCAGTAGAAAGAGTAAAATTAAAGTTAAAACCTTACAGGTGATATCATGGTCCTACAAAAATCAGAATGAAAAAAGTCACATTTAAATTAGTGAACTGCAGGCTGAATTGATCCCAATTAAATTTGGTAATAGTTTGAAAAGTCATTTTTACAGCTATTTTCTATGGTGAAATATACTCATCAAAAACAATAAGTCTATAGGAAATGGACAAATTTACATTTTGCTTTATGCCAAGTGTCAAGAAACGTATAAGTATCATTTACTATAATAATTAATTACATAATTATCAATTTCAATTTTTTTCCTAATTTATTTTCTATAAATATCTTATTTAGTAAGAAAGACATGGAGTATGTTCCCAACAGGAGAAAAAAAGAAAAGATGTGTTTTTCCGAATAGAAGCTAGCACAACATGCTTGCCCTGACAAATGAATGAGATTTATTCATTATAGACATTACAGGTGTTTCATAGCGTGATACTGAAGTGAGCTGCATTTGATCTGAGATTATTACAATTTGTTTCAGTGATCAAAAAATCCCCTCTATGTATATTGTATAGAAATAAAGTGATAAGCCTAATTAATTAGGGTTTCTTCTCAGACACAAAAAGTATTCCATGTCATCTTCAGTAGATTACAGTCTGTACAAATGTGATAAGTATATGTGTACTTATTGCTTGACCAAATTCATATTGCAATTTAAGCTATACAGTTGTATACTGTATAGCAGGGGTGTCAAATGCACAGCTCCCATTGCTCCCTGCTCCTGCTCCTGCAAGCGTGACACATGCTGCACACTTGACCAGTCCACTGGGACGAATGTAGGAGTTCAGCGCTGCTGCCAGGTGGAAACAAGGTGCTGAGCCAGATAATGCAACATGGAGAGCTGGATTTGGCCCACGGGCCTTGAGTTTGACATCATTGCTGTATACTATAGTGTTTTTATTACTAGTAAACAATATCCTTACTACTTAATCAACACACAAAACTCATATCTGGAAGGGAACAATTATTTTTTAATATATTAATGAAAAAATACATAACATTTTGTCAAGAGATTAGCACTGGAAGCTATCCTGTAGCTATTTTAAACAGATGAAGAGAGGAAATGGAACAAAAGAGATAAGGTTTACAAAAAGAGTAAGAGATAAAAAGAGCACAACCTCTGTTCAGAAGCCTGTATAATTTCATACTTGCCATGAACAGCAGAGTTCAACAGCTAAAAATCATCAGGGGCAGGACTTACCTTCACATCAACTGATTTTAACTACTGAGTCCATAACTGCTTTTAGGAATATTACAGCTCATGGGCTGAATCACACATTGGTGATGTATATTTCCCTCTGTAACTGTACTGAGAGCCTGAAGAAACAGCTTTTAAAAGAGGGGATTGAATCCTAACCAGCACAGAACACTGAACACCTCTTGGGGATCTTAAGAAATAATTCACTGTTGACACAATAATTTCAGGGGGACTGTTTAAGAGAGTAAAACAAATATCACATTTTCACTGCTATTCACTCAGAAACTGCTGTGCTAGCAACTAAAATAATTCATTCCAAACTATTGAACCACAGCTAATCAGAGAGGTGTTATGATAAATTTTTATGAAAAATAATATCTAACATAATTTCCAGACATATCTTCTCTTACTACTCTTGGGCTGTTCACAGGTAAAGTACACTCTTTTTGAATTAAATAGAACAGGATGAGCACTCATTTTCAGACAAATCACATGCCTGAAAGACCAAGTTCCTGCATTTGTGTTTTGGCACTTTCAAAGCTATGATCAATATTCTTTGACATTTTTTCATGGCATGTAATTATGAAATGTTAGTTGTTCTAATGACTACAATTTCAAACCATTGTGTTTGAAAGGGTCAGTGGTTGAAAAGTCGTCTAGCAATCCTGTGTGCTCAGTTATGATTACTATATCTGAAATGCTGAGTGGACCTTCTATCGTAACAGCCTTTTCTAAATCCATTTATTGCCAAATAACTCTTAACTATTTTCTCTGTGAGTGTATTTTTCTATCTGTGCAGGAGTTGGTGCTCTCTTTAGCTGACAAAATATTCTGTTGCTGAGAGAAGTACATTTAACTTTCTTGTAAAATTTCTAAAGTGCCTGCTGGAATGTTTCACAGCAGATGTCCATTTCCTGCTTCAGGGAATTACATTGACATACTTCTGAATACTGCAGTGACATCATGTTACATGCAGTTGATAACAAGCTATTTTCATATATAAAAAGTTCATTCCTGATATCCAACCCTCACCTCTGAGAAGTATTTAAGAATATAAAATTTTAAAACAAAATATTAACTCTTTTCTGCCATAACGCTGAGTCGTCTCCTGTTCATAGTTAATCTTTTGAACCCAGTACGACTATTTAAATAACTAATTATAAGATAAACACAAAGTAAATAGAATATGACTAATTTCAAGGATAAATTATTGTCCTGTTGTATGAAACATACTTAAACTGTCCTCCTCACAATGCTAACCTATAATTTAACGATTTTTGATTGGACTATTGTTCCTATGAAAGACTGCAAAAGCACAAAACTTCTACAGACGATAGTAAAAATAAAAGTTATTTTACTAGAATTCTAGAAAATACTCTCTATCAGTTTTAAAGGTACAGAAGGAATTTTTTCTGTATTCTATGATGACTAATATTTTTATTTTTCCTCCTACAAAGTCAGATTTTCTATTGCGGGAAGTAAGGTTGATGATTATTAGAGTAGATGACTTCTCTATAAAGGAAAAATATATGTTGGGAAAAGCAAGGTAATAGACTAGGCCAACAAATGTAGCTTCATCTAGAAAGACAGGTCTGCTATTGAAATGCTGATCCTAGTCATTCACAGAATGGTAGAGATTGAAAGGGACCTCTGGAGTTCACCTAGTCCAACCCCTCTGCTCAAGCAGGGACACATAGAGCCAGTTGTCCACAATCAGCTTTTGAATATCTCCAAGGAGAGAGACTCCACAACCTCTTCAGGTAACCTGTTTCAGTGCTTGGTCATGCTCAGAGTAGAAAAATGTTTCCCAACGTTCAGATGGAAGCTCCTGAAAAACTTGTCTCCACCTTCTTTGCACCATCACTTCAGGTATTTATAGTCATTAATAAGATCCCCACACAAACTTTCTCTTCTACAGGCTGAACACTCCCAGCTTTCTCACTCTCTCTTCACAGGAGAGATGCTCCAGTCCCTTAATCAGCTTCATGGCCCTTCATTGGACTCTCTCCATTATGTGCAGGGCTCTATTTTAATGAGGAGCCCAGAACTAGACACAGTACTCCAGGTGTGCCTCACCAGTGCTGAGCAGAGGTAAAGGAGCACCTCCCTCAACCTGGTGATGATTGTTTGCCTAATACACTGTGGGATTCCATTCACCTTCTTTACTCCAAGGACACACTGCTTGCTCCTGTTCAACTTCGGGTCCGTCGGGACCCCAAGTCCTTTTCTGCCAAGCTGCTTTCCAGCTGGGTGGCTCTAGGCATATACTGGTGCCAGGGTTTATTCCTTCCCATGTGCAGCACTTTTCACATCCCCTTGCTGAATTTTGTGAGGTTCCTGTCAGCCCATTTCACCAGCCTTTTGAGATCCCTCTCAATTGTAGCACAAGTGTCTGGTTTATCAGTTGCACCTTCCAGTTTTGTGTCATCAGCAGACTTGCAGAAGGTACACTCTGTGCCAGTTTGTTAGGACATAAAAGGAACAGCAGGATGGGGGAGGAGAATCTAACCTACGCTTTTTAATTCTAGCGATAAAGAGATTCAGTGAGTGGAAAACAGCACTGAAGAAAGAAAATCCAGCTATCAGCAGAAAGACAGCTGAACTGTTGGTGGTAAAGCACCACTTAGTCAAATAAGTTATTTCAAAAAATTAAGCAGAGCAGAACAGAAGCTTAATAGCTAACACTGACAAAGTACCAATCAACGTTATCAGCAAACATTCAATTGCTTTCAAAAACAAAATCCACTTAGAAGTTTACTACACAGGAAAGGACTACTTCACCATAACACAGCAAGAAAGATGTATCCACCAATAAAAATGCTGAACCTCAGGACAGCGATTTCAAGAGTAAGACACTTTATTTTGACAAAAATCCTGTCATCATTTTTTGTGCTAAAAATTGTATTTCAATTCAAAATGTTCAGCAGTACCGTATTAATCTATGAAACATTTTTGAAGAGTAAGAATGCAATCTTAAGGAAATTTCCTCAATATTTGTGTTTATTTTGTGATTATTTTGACTGTATTATTTTGTATATTTGTTATTATTAGTCACTCAGAATAACAGGAAGAAGTACCGAAGGGAGTATTTTAACCACCAACCCGAAGCTTGTTCATTTGCTTAATTCTTTCCTGATGGATACCTTTCTTACCTTACCTTCTTCTTAGGTTTGCCTAGATAAAATACAATTTAATAGAAAGATTGCTTAATACAGTATTTGATTTAGTTAACTTTATATAAAATTATAAAACTAGTTATCTTATTATAATTACTTCTCCTTATTGTATTTTTCTTTTTTGATTTTCTCTTAGGGAGTACATCACTGAAACTAGAAAAAGACTCAAATATTTTAAGTGAGAGAACTCGGGATAATTAATTATCAGGGTAAGAGGAGAAAAAAAGAAGAATATTCTTTTTACTCCTATCTCCTTAAGTTTGAAGTTACCAAAGAGTGAGTGATATGACGACATAGCATAGCTAAGATGGTGCTCCATCAAGCAACGACTAGTTCAACAGTGACAGAATACGTTGTAGTGAGAAAAAAACATTATCTACAAGGATCACATAAAACCTGCTCTCTTGTTTAGTCACAGTGTCTCAATTTACAGTTAGGAACCTTGACTTCTTTTTGAGGATTATTTTTTTCTTTCAAGTAATTTAAATTCCTTAATTATGATACTTACAGCATGAAATCAGTTATGAAAAAAAATGCTGCAATGACAGGTTTAGATCTTTGGTGAGGGTTTCTTTATTTGCTTTTATTCTGTTTGCTTATTTGTTTTAAAAACTTTTCTGAGAGTTTGAATAAGAGAAACTACTATGGAATTTCTGAATTAAGAGATAAATTTGCTTCTTCATTGTATATTTTACTTTTGTACTAAATAGGATCTTTTTTAAAACAAAGGGATAAATTTTGATCTTGTTCTACACAGCACTAAAAGGGGAATTATGGCTTCATTTACATCACCTGACTTTTGTATAAACAAATCATTCAAGAGTTCATACAAATGGATATGGCATGAAATTGTCAAAACAACTTGCCCTGCAAAAAAAGAGTAAGTGTTCATGTAGCATATCTTGATTTTACTTCAAAATATTTATTTCATGATTCTTCCATAAAATCTAGAAAAATACATTCAGAATAAATGGCTAAGGCAAAGTCACAGTTGATTTAAAACCAAACCAACACAACACAAAAAACCCCAACATTCATAGTGCCGTTGCTAGCAATTCCTCATCAGACTGCAATGGTATTTTAGGCACACTCATAAAGGAGTCATTTAATTACTGAATGGTGCTGCCACCAAAAATAGGGATGATCTGCACAATAATATATTTTTTTTCATGTCCCAAGGTGGAAATCAAAAGATTAAAGGCATTAACAAGAAAAAATAAACCTTCAAATAAGCTGGGAAAATTGGAAAATTAATCTGAAATCAAGGAAGAGAAATTCAATACAAAAAAATTGCTGAAGCATATCATATAGTATAAATGAACTTTGCATAAATTTTGATAGGCACTGTTAGTCAGAGAGGATTGAAGACCCCAAAACTATCCAGTCAGATCAACTAGGAAGAAAATGAGAAAAGCTGACCTTGTAACAGAAAAATATACTGCTGGCATTTAACCTTACCCATAAACTAGACTGAGACAGTTTGAAGACAAGTAGAAGGAAATGCAAAGCAAAGGTCAGCCATCTGCGCAAAATATAATAGACTGTGATAGGATGGAACAAATTAATTCCACATAACACTTAAAAACCCGTAAAGAGTGACTGATCGGTGTAGAAGGGGGCTGTGTGGGGGGAACAGAAAGAAGGTCCTTATCTAATAACAAAAAGCAATAGTGCAAAGATCTGAGAAACAACATGAGAACCTGAATTTGATCGAAACATATTTAACTGAGGTTTTGCTTATTTGTAATATCTGTAGAGTAAATTTGGCATATTCTAAGAGGCAACATCCTTTTCATGGCCGGCTAATCCATTTGTTCGTGCTTATAAGTGTTGAAGTGCATTGGAATAAATACTTCCCTTCACGGCATACGTTTCCTTGCCTTATTCTATTTGCAGTCCATTGATGGATGGAAGCTGGAAGTATTCCTTCAGTCAGCCAGCCTGACTGGGGTGTAGCTACAGACACGTGACATCAAAAATAGAAGTCAACCATGTATATATGCACACACACAACGGAGACTATTTGATAAGCAGAAAAGGATCTGGAGATTGGATCTAACTGATTTCAAGCACGTGAACAGTCTAAAGTAGGATTTTGTATGCTAAAAAGCCTTAATTAAAAGAGAGTGGAGTTTAATCTGCTTAAATTGTGTACTCTCTCACCGGAATCCAGCACACCTAAAACAAGCATATTACTTCCTAATTCTCTTTTTTTGTTGTTGTTGTCTAAGTAGTAGAAAACAGTTGGGGGCAGTTCAGTCTCCTTAAATAACATACCCCTAACACAACAGAAAACCAGTAGAAATAGTAAGTGCTTCCATTTAATTTCCTTAGCTTTTTGCTGACAGTATCATTACAATGAAGTTAAATCACTTGAGTAGATTCAAGAAAAGAAATATCTGAGCAGTCTAAACTTCACTTAGAATCAAACTCAGTCCATATTGCCTACAAATCAGGAGGCTTTCTTGGCTATTACTGGTACTAGATGATTAAAGTAATGGGCCAGCTCTAGTGATCACAAATTGTACAGGCAAATACAGATTTTTAGCTCTGCTTATGACATTGTGGTATAACAGACTTGCTAGGACTCATGGATGGCAAACACTGAACTCACCATGAGTTTGAAAATGGAAGCATTTCTACTTGAACAACTTTATCTCTTAAGACGGATCAGGTGGTGGCCTATGCTTACATCAGCTGAATAAACCTAGAGTGAGGCAGAGGCCTCACAGCCTGATGTTGTTTCAGTTAAGAACAGAAATATCCCATGAAAGTATATCTTGAGCTCTCTGCCGCAAAGGCATGGTGACCCATGGAGTTACACTTCTGAAGATACAACCAGCCTTGATAAGAGCCAATCAATACCAAATAATTTCCTTAGCTCCACCTCACCAAGAGGTGCCAGAGTTTTGAAAAGCGTAAAATTGCCCCCTCTAATCCTTTTTTTGGGGTGGGATGAATCATGCTACCATTATACATGATGGACTAGTCAATGGGCCTGCATCTTTCCTCCTTAAGTAAGGAGGGATGCCTTTTTGATAAGAGTTGCACGCCTTTTACTTTGCTGGGTGTTCCCCTGGAAAATAACTGCTAACTCAAGTTTCAATTGCTACTTCTTTTATTTAATCTCAGACTAAGTGGAAATATAAAAGGTCTCCCAGTGTTCCTCTTCTCTGAATAATTATTTTTAATTGTTAAACTATTATGGAGAAATGGACACGTATTTGACACTAATGTTAACACAGGTCACATTTCAGGGACCTAAAACTGCATTGGCATACCTTATCTCAAAACTTTGCTTTCTTCCATGTAAGAAGGAACAATGGTAACCGTTCTAATAGTTCTCGAATTTACTGAGTGTCACAATTTAGACCCGGTCTAGCTTGGTAGGCAGGTAAACGGAAGCAGCTGTAGTGGTCCAGTTCCTTTCCTCATACACTACTCCCCTAGAAAACTATGACTATGTCAACACTGATGCTGCAGAGCAGGAATGGGGAAAGATGCAGATCTGGACACAGTGGCAAGAGGGAGCTGAACTCAGCAACTGGATTCAGAAACACACAGATCCAGGATCAGGTCAAAGAGACAGACAAGGTCCTTTCTGGATATCAGCAATCACTAATGGAGCTTGACACTTGTGTACTTTGAAGGACTTGGGAGTTCTGGTTGATAAGAAGTTCGACATAAGCCAGTTACGTGCACGCACAGCCCAAAAGCTGCATTAAAAGAAGTGTGACCAGCAGGTTGAAGGAGGTGATTTTCCCCCTCTACTCTGTCCTCATTAGACCCTACCAGGAGTGCTGTGTCCAGCTCTGGAATTCCCCAGAACAAGAAGGGTATGGAACTGTTGGAATGGGTCCGGAGGAGGGTTGAGAATATGATCAGAGGACTGAAGCACCTCTGCTATGAGGACAGGCTGAGAGTGTTTGGGTTTGTTTAGCCTGGAGAAAAGAAGGCTCCAGGGAGACCTTATAGTGGTCTTCCAGTACCTGAAGGGAACCTACAAAAAAGCTGGGAAGGGACTTTTTACAAGGACATGTAGTGATAGGACTAGGCGGAATGGCTTTTAACTGGAAGGGTGAAGATTTAGATTAGATATTAGGAAGAAATTATTCACAATAAAAGTGGTAAGACACTGGAACATGTTGCCCAGGGAAGTAGTGCATGGCCCTTCCTTGAAAGTGTTCAAGGCCAGGTTCAATGGAGCCTTCAGCCTCCTGGTCTAGTGGGACATGTCTCTGCCCATGGCATGGGGTTGGAACTAGATGATCTTAAAGTCCCTTCCAACCCAAACCATTCCGTGATTCTACAGTCCCTCAATTTTATATAAAGTATGGTTATGGAATAACTGTTGGTCAGTTTTTTGTCACCTATTCTGTCCCCTCTCACCCTTCACATGCAACACCTTTCGACCCCTTTCACTTACAGCATTTCACCAGCTCTAGGATGGCCTTGGTTTCTATAGGAATAAGTATAAGCAATGGTCTTCCTGCATGCCAATGCACCAAGTTATCACTTCCAGAAACACTGTCTGGAAAACATGCAGTTAACTTTCAGAAAATGAAGTTACATAGATGAGGCTTAGCTGAAGTTAAAAAACAGATTCTACTTTAGCTCAAACCAGAACACTAAAGCAGTATATTTTGAACTGACAAATTAATGAATAGGCAGTCCTGGTAACCACAGTGGGGTCTCTAGAAAACTAAATACCAAGAGAAGATGTCATAACAGTCTCACAGTTCACAAGAAGCTGTAATATATATAGACAATGAAAAAAATTATTCACTTTTTGTATCAGAAGAACAATAAGAAAAAAGTCATCTTAATTTGCAGCAAAGGCAACATGCAAAGCAGTTGCGTAGAGCAGCTGGAAAACTAAGGTACCAACTGGGACGAGTGCTGCTGGTGGAATAGCTCAGTTATGCAAAACAACGGTTTGTGCTGTGGTAAGCAAAGTGACTTTCTAATAACAACAGCAATAACTAATCTCAATATTCCAATTGGAACAATAAAATCTATTTTTCCAGACACAATCCGCATACCTTTCTCCTGAGTCAAGTATACTCCATCTTCTTATGTTTTAGTTGCAGTAGCAGACTGAACCTAACACTTTGTATTCAGGACAGAAAAACTTAGTTTTGTCCGATAGTTGTAAAGCTGTAAGTCAGCTCTGCTGAACAGATCAATCAAGTCAAATAACATAATATAGCCATACTTGAAAGAAAATGTATGTTTTCTAAAAAAAAAAGAAATTTTATTTTGGTTATTTATTTCTTGCTAAGAACAAAACTGTAGACAATCCTACCTTCAGGACAGAAAAGAGATATATAGCAGTTCCTAATTCAATCTACAAAATAGAAAGAGTGACATACCAAGGCTGTTAACTGCTTCCTGACAATTGCTTTCTATTATGCCAGATCAAGTTCAGGTGTGATGAATTTAAGAAGTCAGAGGTGCAGCAATCACCTGTTGGCAGGATGAGAGACCCGATGAGTATTCTGCTCTACTAATACTCTTCAGCAGAAGTTTCAGATTTACTTCAGGCAAAAGTGTTAAGGCAGTAGAAATGAAAAAGAGAGTTAATAAAACAATTTGTGGGCACGATACAAATATGTAGGTGTTTAAAGTATAGTTAGTTCTTAGGTTTTTCTGTACTGCAGGTAACAGTTGATTTAATCATTTTTTTGAAAGCTTGTTTCCTAGATGGGTGGGAATGCAGTATGCTTAAGAGACAGGGTGCTACATCAGGATTTTGCTAACTTAATGAGTTTGTATTTATCATTATGTATTTTCTTTCATATCTAGGTATTTTTGTATTTTTTTTCTATTCAACAAAGGTTTTCTAGGAATATTTTTGGTAGAAGAAAGTGATAGTGTACTTTTTTTTTAATTTAAACTGTATTTTAATGTTTTAATTTAAGTATGTAAAATTTATGTTTATGTGTTTATTCTTACAACTGTTGGGTTGTACAGTTATTTTAATTTTGAAACTTCAGTACAAGTTGCTTGTGGGAGGAGCATCTGCCAGCAAAGGGTACTTTCTTCTTCCCTCAGTGTTAATTGTAAATCAATATTTGAGTAGGGTAATTACAGGGAAGTCACTTTTACATTGGGAATTTAACTTATTAAAATGTTATGCATTAAGAAGATTAAAGCTGATCTATTTATCCCTGGACTTTAAAAATAGGACCATTTTAAATTCTCATAAACTGACAAAAATCAAATGTGTTACTATTAAGAAAGGCAAGTTTATATTTACTGCGTATGTTTGATAATGAGTGTGTGTTTATGCGTATGCTTGTGTTCTGTACATAGATGCCATATATTTATGGCAAAACACAGGTATAAAAATAAGTGTTGAATTTGTTCCTCTTGGCTTCAGAGTGCTAAATTATTCTCCAGATTAGAACTACAGAAAAATACGAGACTTCTGACTTTTGTTGTCTTCTTTTGTGGGAGAATGCAAAGACCACGATTCTCAATCTTTTATCTCCAGAACAAGTTGAAGAAAACTTAATGACTCAGACAACATTGGTTCACACAAATATGCTCCCCCTATAAAAATGAAACTCCTGCAGTACAGTGAATTGCTAATTGGCTCTGGTAGATAAATAAACTATATAGCTTTCACAAATTATTTTTAAGAATCTGAAATGTTTGGTTGTTCCTCCCCATAATAGCACTTCAAATCCATCTCTACTAATATATGACAGTGCAATTGTTAGTGTTTTGCAACAATTTTTAGAATGGAAATTCTATTTGTCTTACTAAATATTTTGTGCATTATAATAAATGTAGAGTAGTACTGTTCTGTATTAGGGAAAAATTATGAGAAACATCTTGTGCAGTAAATTTCAAGCAAGGGCAAATTTAAAACAGTCGTCCTTGACTGCTTTATATCTACTAGGCAAAAATAAGCCTTAGTGATTTATGATAAGAGTAATAATGTCTTTATTAAAGTCTTTTTCAAGCTCGTTTTTCAAAATACATGGTACATGTGATCATTTATTACTGATTTTTAATGCTTCAGTTGTGCCGTGCAACACGTCATTTGCTTATCTGATTACAATTTTCTCTACAGAAAGGAAATAATAGCTCACCAGCCTAATAGTATAAATTCCTTAAACTAGAATAGATAAGTGAGATTGAAATGACAATGTCTTATTTGATGAAAACTGCTGCTAACACAACTGTTTGAAAGCTCTTGTCAGTGCCACCTTACTGATGGTAGTTCTGGAATTTCTGTAATGTTACACACTGATTAGTCGAGAGCTGTAACTCACTGAAAAACAATTCTTTTTCCCCAAATAGTCTTGAAGTCTTTGTTTTACAAATGCTCTTTCAGACAACTTGCCAATGTCATTTGTTATTTACCATTAATATTCTGATATCTTCCTTTGAAAGTATTTTCTGTTCTTATGTGACTGTGGTCTGCCACCTGTAGCATTCATTACTTTCTTATGTGTCCTTCCATCCACAGTTTCTCCAACTCTTTGCAGTAGTAAAGGCATATATCTGCATGGAGATAGGAATTCCTTAGGATGTATATTCAGCCCTTGGTTGTATCTGTAGAAATAAATACTCTATACTCCTATGCAGCACTTCTCATGTCTGTGAAATTTACCAATTCCAGCTGTTACTGCAAAATAGATGAGTCTATTAATGACACCTCATTTAAGAGGCTAGGCATCCTAGGCTTCCTTAGATTGTTGTGTGTCTTAGCTAATCTGTATCTACTTCAACTTATACTTGTTTTTACAAATAACACAGTGAAGTGTGCTCTTAAATGTGTGCTTAAAGTTAGTAGAATGAATATATGCAGAACTCTGCTGTGCAACGTGGAAACTCCAGGTAAGTGAAACTAGTAAAAAAGGCAAGGGAAGTTCACCAATAACTACTTTTAGAGAGTTTATACTTGCTAAAGCCACCATAATGCTGAGAGTATTTCTGAGTGTTCCAAATGTAAACAATCTGGACACAATGGAGGTTTTTTTTCTTTAGAAAAAACATGTATTTTCTGATCTGTATGAACCCTGTGTAAATGCAAAGAAGTGTAAAATTAAATTGACATCATCATCTATTGCAACAGTAACGCTTTCATTTCTTGCAAAAAACTGTTTTGAATGCAGTTCAAAGTATAACACATTACATTCCCCTTCCCTGTCAGAGTGTCAGACATGCTGGTGAATCTTGATTAAAAAAAAAAAAGAAAGAATGAAAATAGGAATGGTTTAGATTTCTTGTTTTGAAGATATGTTTATCACAGTAAATCTTGCTTGGGACACTACTGTCTTTACATGCACAGATAGAAGGTTTTCTATTCAAAAAAATCTGAACACAAAGAGAAATAGACTTCATTACTTCATTATTTATGAAGAAAATAGTGCATGGAAACATTTATTTTTCAGAGATCTCTTGCATACATTCTCAGAAGTTCCAGTCCCATAAATCTCAACTTTCAGCTAATCATATCCTTAAGCTATGTATTGCTCTTGATGTGTCAAATAGCCACTTGAAAAAATGTCAAAAAATTTAAAAAAAAAATAAAAATAGAGTAAAGAAGGTTACCAGACAGATAACTCTGTCTAGATAGTAAGATTTGACTGAACTGGAAGGAGTTACAGTAGGTAAGTTGTGTTCCCTCAACATTAAAGCATGAGCCATCTATAGTGAAAAAAAAATCCTGTGAAGTCAGAATTATGTACTGTGTTCCAAAGTAATGAAGGAGTAAGTCTTATGGAAATAATGTCTTTGCAGTATTTGGCAAGCTCGTTGCCAAAGCTATGTCTATTAAATTTTCAGCTCTAGAAACACAGATAGAATGCTCTTGGTGTCACACTAGCTACACAGCCACCAATGAAAAGGATAATGTACTAGATTTGTTACTATTTATCCTGAAAAAATAGAATACTGGAGATACTCTAAATAGAATATCTCATTAGTTTTGCTTTAAAAAGATGACATTTTCGAGTGCTGCATGAATAGGGTGGTCTGAAATCCTTCAAAAAAAATCCTGTTACATAAACCCCTGATTTCCTACTAATTATATAGCTTGTAAATAAAGGCTGAACATTGATTTTTTTAATGCATGTTTAACTTAAAAAATGCAAAATTTTCTACAACATAAAAAAGAATTGAGTGCAATATTTTTCATATAGAAATGGAAGAACTGGAAAGTGAAGTTCTCAAATATGATTAGTGTATGTTCAAGGAAACACAGATTTATTACTTACACTACTATTAAAAAAATAAAAATAATAATAAAAAAGAACTCTGATATGTGAAACAATCCAGAAAGGGCAGGAAGTGGACCAACCAGTGTAGATATACAGATACTCTATTTTGAGACATTGAAGAGAGATGTTATTATATTGTCATATATTCAAAAGTTTCAATTTTCTTCTTCAATTGAAATGTCTTTACCCTGTGTTAACAGAAGAAAGTGAAAATGGAATTGAATAAAAGGTACTCATAGTGTTCCTTCTTTGTCAATAGTAGTCTACAGATTGTGAAATAACTCCCAATATGTATATTTCTTGTATAATACAAATATGACTATATCACTGTTTTCCTTCTATCCAGGTCTTTGTAATCTTCTTACCATTCACAGTGATCATTCGTACTTATCTGAAAATACAGATGGAAGGAGTATATTAAGACTGTCATAATAACTGTCCAAGATGTGAATATTTAAATCAAACGGCTCTCTTTCTCTGTTTTGGTAAGAAAGCCCTCTCTTGACTTGGTTATCTAGCACATGATGTGTGCCTATACAATAGAATTCTCTTATTAGATCTACAGTGTAAGACACATCGGAGACATGTTAGATATGTTGTCTTTTGAGATATTTTGGGTATGTCTCACTACAGAGACATTTTTAGGTGACCACAATCAATGTCACTTTACAGTGCAAACTTCATTCTGCACGAATCCTGAAATAAGGGAAATGTTGCTGTAAAGAATGTTTAAAGAGCAAATACGTGAAGGACAAACTGAAGTAACACGGTAAATATGTATTTCCCAATTTAGATGAAAAATGAAAATGGTTACTAGATACCTGAAGCCAGAATGTGCGTCATATGTAGGTAAATATAATTTTTGCAACTGGTCTTCATAACTAATAGATTTTAAATGATTAAAACCATACTACAACCATTACAAACCATTATAAGAACAATGACATATATGCTGTTTTGCTCACCTACAACCTCCGTATCTTTTATTACTAACTAGGATGGATCTCCATCCACATGAGAACTGTATCTCTGCCCTAAATTGAAATTTGGTACTTTTCAATACTGTATTCTAACTCTCCATTCTAAGTATGTTCTTAATAACTCTAGAGGTGCTTTTTTTATAGGTGTTATCTTTCATTGCTTGAAATTGGTATATCTATAAAAAGAAAGGCTGACGAACACTTAATAAAACTAATAATTTGTTTTCATTGGAGGGCCATATATACTAAGCCTTCTTCCTCTTGATTTCTTTGAAATTGAATTACTTTCATAGCTGCATCTTGGACTTATCAGTGTGTACATTACTTTCCGCAGGAATCACACCTTCAATCTTCAGACCCGGTGTTTATCCATTAACAGAGACATTTCAAATGCTTTCAGTCTTAGTGAATATTGTGTGTCAATGAGCTGGTTTGAGCTAGCTTTCCCAAGCTGTCCAACTGCTCAGTCTGCCTCTCTCCCAAACCTTCCCCTCTTTCAAAGGAAAAAAAACTATGGAAGAACTGAAATCACACTAAATATATATATTTTTTTTCCTAAATACAAAGAACTATACCATAAGGATATCATGCAAAACTTCCAAGAAAGGAAGAGGGGAAGGGAAAATGGGAAAAAGGACAAAAAGGAACTAAAACCAAACAGGTATGCACACTTGTAAGACCTGGTAACTAACAAAGTAAAGAACTAGCAAAATCTCACCACTTCCCTTGAGGAAAGCAGAACAGCTAAATCCGACCCAGGACACTCCCCCAACACGTGGGCAGACAACCGCAACCGCTGAAGGCCTCAGCTCCAGACAGGACCAGCAGCAACGGAGCTCCTGCTCTCCAGCTTGCCGGAAGAAGAAGAGAACGTACTCTCTTATCTACACCTTATTTATATGTTGTGTTATGTTAAAGGAAGATAAGGAATACTTCCATGGATCCTGATCTCCGTTGTTAAGGAAGACCTGTAAAGGCCATTTTTTTAAGGAAGATCTGAAAAATCCAAAAGTCAATCCACTACAGTCAAGAAAGACTTCACGGTGCCTGGGCTTCTATATCAGTGTTCCATAATTGTAAATACGCATTTGAAAAGAATCTGCAGTTCTTCATTTGGATTAGAATACAGATGAGAACCTTGGAAGCATACAAAACTGTGTAAGATTTTGACAACATTCCAAGATTCACTAGTATTCACTTAAACCATTGAAAATCAGAGTTTTTGATCAAACAAATACAAAGATAGCACTGTGAAAATCTGCTTTTGATTTCTATTGATGGAAGGGGTTTTTTCTTTCCATTAGAGCTGGGATTAAAAATAATGTAATCCTATTCTCTTAAACATTAGACAAGATACGTTTATTCAGGCACTAAAAATACAGAAATGAATTAAAATCCTGCTCATTAAAAGCCAGTGTTTTGAAGTGAGGTGATAAATTCAGCTGAGTGAGAAGATATATGATTTTCTTTCACATTATTGTTTTGTATGCTTCATTTTTTTCTTTTGAAAGCCTTGTCTCAAATAGCTAGAATCATACATTCTTTCAGTTGTTTAGCCCTTCTGCTAGAACTGCCAATAGCTGTGACAATTAAAGCTGCTGGTGGTGATACTTTTGTATTAAAAATGTCTGTCTTCCAACAACTGATTCAAGATAACAAGTTCATTACACATTCTCCTTTTTTCAAACACAATGCAATTCTGAAAATTCTGTGGTACTAAATCTTAGTGTGTCATAGCAAAGACAGTATTTTTCTTCTAATGGGCAGATTACTGGTAGATTTGTTTGAATAGCTGATGGCAAAAAATTAAAAGCACATTGTCATGATGTAGACATCAATTCTTTGAGATCATATGAGATTATGGCTAGATGGCTGCAGGAACAGTCTCCGTTCAGATTAGGGTGAGTCTCCCTGATTTGGTGAAGTCTTCTGTTTAAGGTCATGTTATTAAGATAAATATAAAGAATACACCAATGCTTAGAGCAAGAAGAAAGTGAAACAGAGCTAAACACAGTAAAAAGAATCAAATCAAATCATGTAAAGGGGCAATTTAGAAAATTTGACATCTGTAGCTGTCTTCTGTAGAAGTCAGTTAAGGCATAAGTAAGCAAAATAACGACTGTCAATTGTTGATCAACAGAATGGCACAACTGATAAATCAAGATATATTCCTATTGCTCAGATAACACATAAAAAGAACTAAAGAATGGCTTGTAAGGAAACACTGGCCTAAGGCTTTCAAAAGTATGTTTTTCTGAGGAAAGATTTGGGGGGTTAAACCACACCACTGTCTCATGAAGAGAAAAATTAGAATTACTTAAAGTAAATTATTTTAAACTCCATCATTTTAAAATATGTTTAGTAATTGAATTACATGGAGCTTTATCTTATTTGACATAAATAATATTTGTGTCAGACGTAACAGCTCCTGCAAAAACATCTTCAATATTTTCATTTTTGCTCTGTGATTTTTCTGAAATGGGTCAATAAATGCAAAAGTTAAAACATCTCAAAAATTACCATTGAACCATAGAATCTTCTGGTTGGAAAAGACCTTTGAGATCACTGAGTCCAACCGCACTCATCTTCTGCTAAACCACGTCCTTCAGAAACTAATCTACCCATTTTTTAAACACCTCCAGAGATGGTGACTCAACCACCTCCCTGGGCAGCCTGTTCCAGTGCCTGATCACCCTTTCGGTAGAGAAATTCTACCTAATATCCAGTCTGAACCTCTCCTGGCAGAACTTACGGCCATTTCCCCTTGTCCTGTCACCTGTCGCTTGAGAGAAGAGATCAACACTCGCTCTGCCACAGCCTACTTTCAGGCAGCCATAGACAGCAATGAGGTCTCCCCTTAGCCTTCCCTTCTCCAAGTTAAACAACCCCAGTTCCCTCATCCACTCATCATACAACTTGTTCTCCAGCCCCTTCACCAGCCTTGTTGCCCTTCTCTGGACGCACTCCAGCACCTCAATGTCCTTCTTGTAGTGAGGGGCCCAGAACTGAACACAGTGCTTGAGATGTGGCCTCACCAGTGCTGAGTACAGGGGCACAATCACCTCCCTGGTCCTGCTGGCCCCACTGTTTCTGATACAGGCCAAGATTTCAGCAGTCCTCTTGGCCGCCTGGGCACACTGCTCGCTCATATTCAGCCAGTTGTCAACCAACACCCCCAGGTCCTTCTCCTCTAGGCAGCTCTCCAACCAGTCTTCCCCAAGCCTGTAACTCTGCATGGGGTTGTTGTGTCCCAAGTGCAGGACTCAGCATCGGGTCTTGTTAAACCTCATCCCGCTGGTCTCAGCCCATCGATCCAGCCTGTCCAGATCTCTTTGCAGAGCCTCCCTTCCTTCAAGCAGATCAACACTGCCACCTAGCTTGGTGTCATCTGCAAACTTGCTAAGGATGCACTCAATTCCCTTCGTCTAGATCATTAATAAAGATATTGAACAGGACTGGACCCTGAAGCCTGAGGAACAGCACTCGTGACCAGCCTCCAACTGTATTTAACTCCATTTACCACCACACTCTGGGCTGGGCCATCCACACCCAGCAGAGGGTGTGCCTGTCCAGGCCAACGGCAGTCAGTTTCTCAAGCAGAATACTGTGAGAAACAGTGTCAAAGGCTTTACAAAAGTCCAGGTACATATCCACAACCTTTCCCTTGTCCATTAACCGGGTAACCTTGTCAAAGAAGGAGATCAGGTTGGTCTGGCAGGACCTGCCTTTCATAAACCCATATTGACTGGATCTGATCACCTGGTTGTCCTGTGTGTGCTGTGTGATAGCACTCAAGATAATCTGCTCCATGACCTTCCCTGGCACCAAGGTCAAGCTGACAGGCCTGTAGATCCTTGAATCCTCCCTCTGACCCTTGTTGTAAATGGTAGTTACATTTGCCAGTCTCCAGTCAAGTGGCACTTCCCCAGTCAGCCAGGACTGTTGATAGATGAGGGAAAGAGGTTTGGCAAGGAACTCTGCCAGCTCCCTTAATATCCATCAAAAGATGTATGGCCAGCAGGTAAAGAAAGATGATTTTGATTCTTTATTTAGCTCTTGTGAGTCCACTTGGAGTATACTGTCCAGCTCTGGAGTCCTCAGCACAGGAAAGGCATGGCTCCGTTGAAGCTGGTCCAGGGTAGGACCACAAAAACGGTCAGAGGGATAGAACACCTCTCCTATGAAGAAAGTCTAAGAGATTTGGGGTTGTTCAGCCTAGAGAAGAGAAGGCTCTGGGAGACCTTGCAGCAGCCTTCCAATACCTAAAGAAGGCTCATAAGAAGGGTGGGGACAAACATTTTAGAAGGGTCTGTTGAAACAGGACAAAGGTTAATGGTTTTGAACTAAAAGAGGGTATATTTAGACTAGGTACATGCTGAAATTTTTTACACCTAGGGTGCTGAAACACAGGGATACATTACTCAGAGCGGTTTTAGAAGCCCCGCCCCTGGAAACATTCAAAGTCAGGTTGGATGGGGCTGTAAGAGACCTAATTCAAGTTTTCCCTGGTCATTGCAGGATACTTGGACTCGATGAGCTTTACAAGTCCCTTCAAACCTAAACCATTCTATGATTCTATGAAGAAAGAATTGTAAACTCCTAATGTGTCTGCTGCAGATAAGATGTTTTTGTAATAGAAAAATAGACATAAGGATTGGGATCAAAATATCATCAGATAATGTATTCCCAAATTGATGCTCTGCATTTAGATTATATCAGTTTGTACCAAGCCAAAAAGATGAATCTGAGATTTTCCCTCTTATGTTGTTTTCACGCAATTATTTCCTGGAGGACAATACAGAAGGAGTCTTTCAAGTATTTTACTGTGCATCAAGAAAATGCTAATGCAAAAAGATTGAAAATTTTATGTTCTTATTTGAGAAGGAAACATCTGTACAGGATAGGTATTTTTTACAAAGGTACTCAGATTCGAGTTTGCAATTTTTGTATAACTGCAGTTATATAAATAATGCCAGTGGCAGCTATTGCTATAATTCTGGAAGAGAAGATGTGATGGGTTGACCTTGACTGGATGACAGGTGCTCACCAAGCTGCTCTGTCACTCCCCCCTCAGCTGGATGAAGGAAAGAAAATATAATGAAAGGTTCATGGGTCAACGTAAGGACAGGAAGATCGTTTACCTTCCTTCAACTTTGAGAAAGTTAATTTAATTTACTACCAATAAAATTAGAGTAGGGTAACAAGAAATGAGAACAAATCTTAAAACACCTTCCCCCCACTTCTCTCTTCTCTCCGGGCTCAACTTCACTCCCGATTTTTCTACTTCGCCCCCTGTCAAGCTGCAAAGGGGACTCAGCGAATGTGGGGACTGGACACTCTTCTCCTGCTCCAGTGTGGGGTCCCTCCAATGGGAGACAGTTCTTCACGAACTTCTCCAATATGGGTCCTTCCCATGGGATTCTGTTCTTCAGTGTCCCCCCACAGGAGCACAATTTGTGACAGGAAACCAGCTCTAGTATGGACTTCTCTCTCCATGGCATCCCAGGCCCTGCCTGAAATCCGTACGGGCTCTCCACAGTGTCACATCAATTTTTGGGCACATCCACCTGCTCCACTGCAGGGTCCTTCATGGCTGCAGGTGGATATCAGCTACATAGGTTGGGTGGAGACGGCCTACTCCACCATGTTCTTCACCATGGGCTGTAGGGTAATCTCTGTTATGGTGGCCTGGAGCACCTCTTCCCCCTGCTTCTTCGCTGACTTTGCTGTCTGCAGAGTTGTTTCTCTCACATATTCTCACTTGTCTTTCTCAGCTGCTATTGTGCAGAAAAAAAAAAAAGTTCCATTTGGACACATGGGGAGGATTGACCTTAGCCAACTACCAGATGCCCACCCAACCACTCTTCTCACTCCTTATCCTCAAAAGTAAAGGGGGAGTAAGTAAGATGAAAAAAGCTCATGGATGGTAATGGAGAAAGGGAGACCACTTACCAACTGAAATCTTAAGTGAAACAAATTTTGTTTGGGGAAATTAAATTTCATTTTTTGACAGTTAAAATAGATTTGGATATTGAGAAGCAAAGACAAAATCCAAAACACCTTCCCACCACCTTTCTCTCAGGTTCAACTTTAATTCTTCTTTTCCAGCTTCTCTACCCAACATGGAGAACCAGCTCCAGTCTGAGCTCTCCACTGGCCTAAATAATTTCAGGAAATATTCATCTGCTATGCTGTGAGGTCCTCTACGGGCTGAAGAGTAAATATTTGCTTTGCTGTAGTCCTCTCTAAAGGCTGCACAGGAATCTCTGTTCCAGTGCCCGGAGTACCTGTTTTTCCTCCTTCTTTGACTTTGCTGTTCACAGGATTGCTTCTCATGTCTTTTTTTTTTATTCCCCCTCAGTTCTCACTGTCGGTGTAGTATTTTGCCTTTTCCTGAACACATTTCCCTAAGGTGCCACCATCTTGGCTGAGGGGCTCAGCCATGTCCTACAGTGGATTTGTTGGAGCCAGCTGGAACTGGCTTTGTCTGGCATGGGGCAGTCCCAGTCCCCTTAAGGACTAAAATCCTGCCATCTACACCCAACACAGAACAACAAAACGTAGCTGATTTGGAGTTTGGTTTGGGATATGGTTTTATGACGTCATGGTCAAATGGTGGAGCACGCTTCCCAGAGAAGTTGTGGAGTCTCCATCCTTGTAGATATTTAGAATATGACTGGATATGATCATGGGTAACTTATTCTGATTTTGTTCTGATCAGCAGACAACTAAAATTCTAGAGGTCCCTTCCAAATTTAGCCAGAGCGCAACTACATGATTTTGTGATGTGGACCATTTAAAACATATTCATGATTTTCAGAACTGTTGGTTGTCCACGCTTCTAAATGGTATTAAAACAATTCAAGTTTAGTCAGTGATCTAAATGTAATACTACAAATAACATAATAATTAAAAAATAAAAAGGGAAAGAAGGAAGCATCCTTTTAAACCTTCTGAAGTACTAAATTTTGTTTCTTTTGCTGTAGTGGAAGTTCTGAGTGATCTAGCTCATGAGAAACCTAGTTAAAAGCTTTTAAATACTTATGATACACTTTTAATCTTGGAAATCTTGACAGTGCTTGACTCAGAGGGGTTTTTTTTCCTTCTTCTTCATGTAGAGCACTTGGAACTTTTCTCTGCACTGAATTATACTCACCTAGTATTAGATATCTGGATGTGCTGGTTCTGGCTGGAACAGAGATAATTTTATGGGGCTATGTTTTGGATTCATGTTGAAAACAGTGTTGGTTATACAGACATGTTTCCATTATTCTTGAGCAGTTCTTACACCATGTCAAGGACTTTTTGCTTCTCACGCTGTCCCACTGGAAATGATATGTGGTACCATATTACGTTCCATACTGTATTACATCTTGTTCAGCAATAAAAGATGGGGAGAAGAAGAACGGACGGAAACACATTCAGAGTGATGATGTTTGTCTTGTCAAGTAGCCGTTTCATGAAGTGGAGCCCTGCTGTCCTGGAGGTGGATGAACACTCGGATGTTGACGAGAACTACTAAATAAATTCCTTGTTTGGTCTTTGATTACATACAGGGCTTTTATTTTGCCTATCAAACTGTCTTTATTTCAACCCATGCATTTTCTCCCTTTTACTCTTCAGATTCTTTTTTGCCCCTATCCCACTTAGAGAGGGAAGTGAGTGAGTGAGAAGCTGTGTGATGTTGCATTGCCAACTGGGTTTAAATCATGACAGCATGCAGTATTCAAAGGGCACTTTTAAGAAATGTGAAGAAAGTCATTTTAACAAGGCCTTTACTGACAAGAGACAATGATTTTAAACTGAAATAGAGTACATTTAGATTGGACATAAAGAAGAATATTCTCTTTATGATGAGGATGGTAATACATTGGATCAGATTCCCCAGAGAAGTTATGAATGCTCCACCATTGCAAATGTTCAAGGTCAGGCTGGATGGGTCTTTGAGCAAACTGATATATGGTAGTCCTTCTCTGTCCAGAACAGGGTAGTTAGACTAGAGGATCTTTAAAATTTTCATCCAACCCAAACCATTCCATGATTCTATGAATCTATCTTTCTGATTCTTTGGTTCTACGGTTCTACGATTCTATAATTGCAGTCCCTGTGAACAGTAACTTCTTGAGTGATGTGCAAGAATATATTTTTATTGACTTCAGTCAAATTTCCTTGACCAGATTTTCCTCTTAATATCAAGTCTGGATTAAGTTCAGGGTTGGGAGTCCAATCAAAATTGTTCAGATACTTTTACTCTGCATTACTTTGATTCACTGAATTTTTATCCAGATATGGATTATCTGCAGCTTTTTAAGACATCTTTTCCAATTTTCACAAAACCTCTCATGAGTCACTGACTTTTGGCTGCGCAAGAAACACAGAAATTTCTATTTTTTTGTAGTTCAAACCATACAAGTAGTATTGCTTATTCTATTTCAATATATTGAATAAAATCAGAAAGCGTGCAGCTTGCAGTCCTTTGTTTCTAAACCAGAGAGAAAAGCAAATTGAATTCTACACTGATTGAAATATGTTGATTGTACAGAGTGGCAAGGATAAGATGAACATTAAGTTGTTCAAAGCACCTCATAACACTACAATATTTTTAGTCCTCTGTTTTGAGTGCAGCACAGTAACTATCTAAAAGAAGTCAACAATGACTATTGTTCATTTGTTTCCCATTTAGTATCTGATCTCTTTGTGCATATTTGTAAATGGAGAAGCAATTTCGTCTTGCAAAGAAAATACGTATCAAATTTCTCTGAATCGAAGAAAAGCACAGAAATGGCAACTCTTTAGTATCACTCCATGTCATTTATGCTTTGCTAACAGCATCACATCAAGTCAGAGAAAGTACTGTACAGTTTTAGTTCAGTAGTTGGAAATACATTATACATATCTTGGGAATTAAGTTATCCCTGTGCATGTGTATAAATCAAGCAGAATGGAAGGAAATTATGCCTGTAATACTCATATGCCCATATTCTTCATTCAAAATAACAAGTTTTATCAATGGAAGTATAAATGTAGTACAGTTAATGTTTTAGCAACGACCTTACAGCACTAAGGTTTACTAACCACAGAAAACCTGAGCTGCAATTCAAAACAAGAGTGTAAGGCTGTAAGCACACATTACCGTCTCGTATTGATCTTCTTACCTACCAGCATCCTCAAGCTCTTCTCTTCAGGATTACTCTCAACCCATTCTCTACCCAGCCTGTAACTGTGCTTGAGATTGACCCGATCCATGTGTAGGATCTTGCACTCAGCCTTGTTGAAGATTGCACAGGCCTACCTCTCAAACCTGTCGGAGTCCCTCTGGATGTCATTCCTTCCCTCCAGCATGTCAACCATACCACACAACTTAATGTCATTGACAAACTTGCTGACGATGCCCTCTGTCCCATTGTCCATGTTTGCAACAAAGATGTTAAAAAACATGGGTCCCGATACTAATACCTGTGTAGTGCCACTTGTCACCAGTCTCTACTTGGACACTGAGCCATTGATCACAACTGTTTGCATGCAACCAGCCAGCCAATTCCTTTCCACCAAGTGGTTAACCAGTCAAATCCATGCATCTCCAATTTAGAGACAAGAATGTTATGCAAGACAATGTTGAATGCTTTGTGCAAATCTAGGGTGATGATGTAAGTTTATCAAGTAACTTAAGTCTGTTAAATCAGTGATCTGGCATATGTTCTAGCAGTAGCTAATTTCTATCACAGTAAGATAAGTCTAGACTGCAACATGTTTACATACAATTATACAGACTTAGTAAAAATCACCCCCTATCTGACTTTAACTTCTAGTATTCTTTTCCTACTAAGAAAAAATTCAGAGAATATATGAGAGATTTTCTAATTGTCTGTAAGAATTTCTATTTACTTTGTAGAAAACATCTAACAGAAGTCTTTAGCTGCAAGTTGTAAATCTAGCATAAATGGCAGTTTGCAAAACTAGGCCCATTTGATCAAGACTTAGGAATGACCAGACATGTCACCTCAAAGAACAAGACACATTGTTCCTGGCAGTGGCTTATTTCAAGGATACAAGCTTTGAAGACACTAACCTTACAAGAGCACATCTCTAACAGATAAAGATGTTTTGATTATGAAAGAGAAATTACTGAAATGCATTATTGTTGGTAGCATAAGGCAGGAATACGCAACTGATAAGAATAGTAAGACATTTTGTACTTATTAAAATTAAATCTCCTCTCATAATTTCAGTCTTTCAGGAACTGTCCACAGGGAAGTATTCAAAGAGGTTGAAACATAAATAATTCTATGTTAATGTGTACAGCTTACTTTTTTGAACTTCTCCTTCCCCTTCTTATTTAGCTGCAAAATAGTCCTGGTTAATAATAGTAATTGTTTTTCTTGTTTCCACGTCTCCAGAGATACCCTTTTTGATTTCAAAAGAGAAGTCACTTCTCTGGATTAGCATTAATAGATTTACCTATCTTATTTCTTATTTCTCTAGGCTACAGTAAGAAAAAACTTCTATATTTGAGATTGCCTGAAAAGTGATGACTTGAACACGTTCCTTCTCATATCTCAAAGCTGATAACAAATAAGGCCAAAACATTAGTAGAAAATAAACACTAAAGATTTTATGAGTGGATAAACACTTATTAGCTAATTCACAGAAAGAAGTTACAAGTCCTGTACTTTGAGGTACACATTCAAATAATATGCGAAAGAAATGATGCTGTAGAAATCCATCTATAAAAATGAAAGCAATCATCCAGTAGAACTTGTCAAAAAAAGATATATTGGATTCTGTGGTCTAACAGAGGAAAGAGATTTGGGTGAAGAAAAGAAATTAAAAGAAAGGATTTTCCGTGGGTTTTATATTGTGGTTTTTTTCCCCGCTGTTTTACAATTTTTTTCTCTGTGTTATGTTTTTCTAAATCTCTTTAGAGCTTCACAATTTTTCTTTTTGAGCTTGAGAGACTGAAAACCAGACAGTGTCTTTTTTTTTTACTTTCAAACAGCTTGGAAATTTTTACTAGAAGGACTTATAAGAACAGGTGTTACTAAAGCTAATGAGAATAAAGAATTTCTAATGTTTACAGTACAAATATTTTTATTATAATCAGTCAATAATTATTTCATAGATATTGTACAGTATAATATTATGCAATATAATACATTATATAAATTGTTATAACCATTATGTAAATTGTTATAATAATAAAATATACATGTAGTTATAATTGTTATATAAATATATGAGCAAAGACTACCAAGTTAATCAATCAGCTGTACTGATATAATACATAGTGCTTATCAGGTCTCATAATCAAACTGAAGGAAAGCGGAGAGAATAGACTCTTGTTTTGTTTCATTCTTATTACATGTTTTTGGCTAGATAACATCTTCTTTATATAATTGGGAAAAAATGTCAGTATGGAGTACAAAATTGCTTAAAACTAGAGCAAGAACTAAATCGTTATTTGTGTGGGTATCTAATGAAAGCATATTTATTATTTCACTGTATCTGTCCCTGGACATTTATACATATACCTATAAATATATATATATATATACATAGAAAAATTAGGGAAAGTCATGGTACAATGGAGATGATTCTTGCAGTAGTGACTTTATTAGAATCTCACTACAGTTAAAATATTAATTTCAGTACTACTGAATTACTTTCAGTCCTTTAGTATCTGAAAGATTTGTTTCTGTTATGTACTACAATTTGTAACTCAGCTTTATGTTCTCTCTATGATCCCATGCAAACTGCTAACAACGAAGACATTACAGTATCTGAAGGTATCGTGAAGGTAAAGCCTTAAGCTAAAGCTCAGAAATAAATTTGGAGTTTGGCTGTGTTAGAACTATTATGATTTTATGCAAGTCACAAAAGGCTAAGAGTGAAAATACCTAATTATCAGGCATTTATAAATTAACTAATTATTTTTTCATGGGGTGCCTACCAACACAAGAGGAATTAGGAAAGCACTTTTAGGTCCTAGGCTTCCAACATAGTACCTAGAATAAGATATTCAGATGAGGGTTTAATTTCATATTCAAAGTTAAGAATCCAGTTCTGTCCTTCTCAACATCAAAAGCTAATGACCTCACACTGTAAATTAGAATTAACCTGACATTTGGCTTAACTTAATATACTCAAAATTAAGCTGGCCATGGAAATAACATTAGAAAGTATATCTGTTCCTCCTTTTGCCATTACCTTTAGCTTGTTAGCATAGCTCTCTGTTCAGGATAAAGAAAGTGGACACCATTCTGAGAATTTTGTAAATCTAGCTTCAGCATTGCTGATTGATGTAATTTCCTTGTGGCAAGTTTAAATGGGAATCAACTGGAAACCTGGATAAATAAGTATGAAATGAAAATCAAAACAGATCTACGTTTCAAAAAAGTAGGGTAAATATCACCAGTGCACAGAAAAGGAAAGTTAAAGAAAAGAAAAGAAATAAAAGAAAATAAATAAAGCAAAATGAGAATACAGTAAAATAAATAAATAAAGCAAAAGAATATCATATATTGAGTTACATTTTTTTAAAGTAAATGAAAAATTAAGGTGGAGAAAGCTGGAGCTATTTAAAAACTTTACAAACAGAGAAAACAAACAGGGTTCATAGGGACAATATGATTTAACCCATGACCTGTATTCAAATGTCTATCAGTGTATATTAACTGAAACCTTTGTAAAGTCTGATAAATTCATGTATTGCAAGTTTGTAAACAAAAGAAAAAATATAACATTAGAAACAACAGAACAGATAAAAGGAAAAAAAACAAAACCAAGAACAAGTCTGAGAAAGTGGGAGAACAGTCTATCTGCAGTAGTAGCTCCAGTGATTTTCTCTTACGGAGCAGAAAGTACATAAGATATGCAAATTGCTGAAGGTAGTCTCTCATACACAGCAAATGACTTCTCCTATACACACAGTGCACATATGGGAGAAGAATGTTTCAGAATGTTTCAGAAGAATGTTACAGTGGGGTTTTTTTGTATGTATTACGTGGAACTTTCACAAAGGAAAGAATCTTGTTAGAGCTAGAGAGACTTTTCTTTTTTAATAAGTAACTATTGGGAAATGATGGCAAATTTACACGCTTCAGTAATCAGTTTATTCTTTTTCAAATGTATTATAAAATATATATTTATTTAGAAAAAACTGACATACCCTGCTTTTCAAGATTATAAAAAAAATCAAAATTGCATCCATGATTCCCACAGATGTTATTCAAAGTGTATATAAAGGTATAAAAGTATAGTTTCTGTTTTAATTTCTGCATAATTTGAATTCACATTTCTTGCACACGGTAGAGTAATAGAAATTTAATTATATTAAATAAAAATAAAAATAAAGTGTCCTATCGTTTAGGCTAAAGAAGAACCTATTCTCTGATTTTTCAGCTAAGCCTCTTTCAAAACTTCAACTGCTGAAGCTTACCGACACAGTTTTTCAGATAGTTGCTGCCTCTACAAATGATAACCCTGATACTCATCACCAAGGCAAAATGACTTTGGTGTGGGGAGAGGTCACTGCTCATACCTATTCAAATGTAAATTTAGGCCATCCCAGAGTTGGTGACAAAGGGTATCACACCTACTGGGAGAAGCAGACAGGACAACTGACCAAAATCTGACCAACAAGCCATTCCATACCATATACATTATACTCAGTATAAAATCTTTAAGGTCACAAGGGTCAGTCCCTCTTCTTCAACGGATGATGTTCAGGAAGGACTTTGTATGTCTCTCTGCCCCTGAAAAGATCTGCGTGTTCCTGAATCCAGTTCCTGAATCAAATTCCTGAGTTCAGCTTCTACCTGCCACTAAGTCCAGCCTGAAACTTTCCCCGCTCCTGCCCTGCAGTATCCGTGTTGATATATAGCCATCAGGGAAGTTTGAATTGGGTTTGTACACTTGTAGATATTTTATTATTTTCTTATGATTATTATTAACTTCCTTTTATTATTTCATTAAAGTTGTTTTAATGTTAGTTTCCAATCCACAATTCTCTCTCATTTCCCTTTTCCTTTTCCTGGGAGGTGGGGGAGCCATAGCTGGGACTAAAAGCTGCCCAGTTTATCTACTGATATGGTTGGGGGGATGCTAAACTAGGACACAGTTAAAATATTTTTTTCTTTTTATTTAAAGAATTAAAGTAAAAGAAACCCTAATTTTAATTTTTTATTTAAACATTCAGGGTACTAAGAGAGATTTTAAGGTGGCTAGTGTTCTCTGATATATTGGTCTGCTACTTGGTGTGCAATAAGACGATAACTGCATCACCAAGAGAGACATTGTTTACTCAGGTTTGCATAAATCCCAGTGTTTGGAGGTCTTTTTTCTAAAAACAACCATGCCTCAAGGTGTTTTTCACCTTCATTTATACACAAAGTTACACAAAGCCATAAATAATTTATCAAGCATATAATCATGTATTTACATGTAATTATAATAAATGCTAACTCATTCCTTGCACATTCTGCCCATACTCCAAGGGGATCTTTAGAGGTGTCTGGTGGTCGCCGCCCCAAAAATTTCCTGCCAAGTTCACCCATCGGTCAACTCCTCCCACTCTTCTCTCAACCTCCTCCCAATCTCCATCCAATCTCCTCTCATTCTTCTCCCAGTTATTGGCAGTATCTATAAATCACTGGCTTGGACTTCTTAATTTAATTAAGTGTTCAACTCCCCATTCAAAAGTCATGCTAATAAATTGCACTATTATCTAACCATACAGCTGCACAAACTTTAATCCCCTATCGTAAAAACTGCAAAAGACAATCATCAATTGGGACCCATCTTGTGTAAGTCTCCTGCCTGTCTGACGATCTTAAGATATTTTTTAAGATATTAAAACTATCAAGGGCTTTTACTAACAGTATGAGTTTTCAACAGAATTTAATATCTTTTTAATATAATTTTAAGTGTATTGTCAAGTCAAAACAGAGTTTTTGTTTTCTTGAGTCAGTGCATATCACTTTAATATTGTCATCAATCGCATAGACGATGGGATCGAGTGCACCCTCAGCAAGTTTGTGGATGACACCAAGCTGAGTACTCAGGTTGACACCTCTGAGGGAGGGGATACCATCCAGAGGGTCCTTGACAAGCTGGAGAAGTGAGCTTGTGAAAATTCCGTGAGGTTCAACAATGCCAAGTGCGGGGTCCTACACATGGGTCAGGGGAACCCTCAGTATCAATACAGGCTGGGGGAAGAAGAGATGGAGAGTAGATCCATAGAGAAGAACCTGGTTCTGGTGGATAAGAAGCTGGACATGAGCTGGCAATGTGCGCTCGCAGCCCAGAAGGCCAAATGTATCCTGGGCTGCGACAAAAGAAATGTGGCCAGGAGGTCGAGAGGGGTGATTCTGCAGCTCCACTCTGCTCTGGTGAGACAACAGCTGCAATACTGCATCCAGCTCTGGAGCCCTCAGCAATGGAAAGACATAAACCTGTTGGATCTGGTCCAGAGGAGGGCCACCAAAATGATCAAAGGCCTGGAACACCTTCCCTATGTAGAGAGGCTGAGAGAGTTGGGGTTGTCCAGCTTGGACAAGAGGAGAATCCGTGAAGACCTTATTGCGACCATTCAGTACTGAATGGAGGCTTATAAGAAAGATGGGGACAGACTTTCTAGCAGGGTCTGTAGCAATAGGACAAGGGGCAATGTTTTTAAATTAAAAGAAGAGAGGTTTAGACTAGATATTAGGAAGAAATTTTTCATGCTAAGGGTGGTGAAACACTAAAAAAGGTTGTCCAGAGAGGCGGTAGATGTCCCATCCCTGGAAATACTCAAAGTCAGGTTGGACGGGGCTCTGAGCAACCAGATCTGGTTGGGGATGTCCCTGATCACTGCAGAAGAGTTGGACTAGGTGACCTTCATGATCACTTCTAAACCAAACCATTGTATGATTCTATGATTCCAATACATTAGAGAAAGAGTAGGAAAAAGGAAGATCAAGTCCTGAGCCTGAATGTCTTTGATCGTGTCTTCAGTCACAAAGTGTGCCTGAAACTGGACTACTGCTGTCATTCATTTATGAAAAATCACTCTATCTAGGAGCTTTCGCCATTAACTCAGAAAATTAATCATGCTGTACGTATTTAAAAGAAGGAGGAGACAACAACCTAAAAGCCACTCAACTTCACCTCAAATCTTAAAAAATCATGAAACACTCTTTCAGAATCCATTCCCAAATGATGGACAGGTAAGTAATAAAATTTACCAATGCTAATCTTACTTGACAATACTGAGTGTCTTCTACTGTTAAAAGATGGGCTACAAGGAGAAAGAGATAGCAGAGATCTGTTCCAACTTCAAAAATGGCTTTTGATACCACTTTCCATATCAGTCTCGTGGAAGCTGAGGAAGTATGGGCTGGATAATCAGATAGCTATAGAAGCTGAAACTTGGCTAAGCTCCGGTTATCTTTATAGGACTGTGAGTTACAAAGTAGAAGGCAAGTATTTCTGGATAGGCAACTGTGAAATGAGGGGGATTCTCCAGGGTATCTCAGTGTCACTAGGTGTCTATGTGTGTACAATTGAATCAAGCAGCAGTTAGTTAGCTTAGACTTATAAATGGCAAAAGTTAAGTAAAATGAATCTCACTCTTCCTTACAGTTTAAGGCACTCTTTAATAAGAAAAACTTAAACAAGATAAGACAGAAAACATAAAGTTTTGGAGGTAAGGAAGGACTGAAATATAATTTTGCTTTTTGGAATTAATTGTATTTTAAACTTCTATTTGTTAAAATATTTCTGCCAAAATTATCAGTAATGTCATTTTCCAATGCATTGGAAAGGCAGAATATCCTCTTGTTTTACCTTAGGAGAGAATAAAACACAAGACATAACACTGGAGGGATATTAATGAATCTGTTTCAACGAGTAAGATGCAACTGAATTTGTTCATAATTGTTTCTCCAAAGTTCATCTTTCTTCATTGGTACTCATTTCTGTGTTACTGAGGCTGTCTTTGGCTTTTACTTAATAAAGAGTACAGATTTATATTTCCACCCAAAAGTTGTTAGACACTTTCTTATTTTTAAAATTATACTTTTTCATTGTGAAAATCCTCAAAACCTATGTAATGGTCAAGGGACTACCATTCTTCCAGTAATACAAGACTAATGGAACCAGTAAAGGCTAAATGATTTTTGCAATCTCTCTCAGGTTTAAAATCCATCTGTTCAATCAAGATCTGACCACTTTGCAGTCAGAGAACTGAGAAAAGGGAGTTTTCCAGAATATCTACACAAGCCACCCTCTGTTTTAACAGCACTGAATTTTAAAGGTTTCCTGGAAGCAATTACGTGTTCTATTATACACTCCAACATCCTGTTTAATATAATCTTATACTTCTCTAATTTGTTAACAGACAAGATTAAATGGTAATTCAATGTCTTCCTTACATGCATTTCATAGAATGTTAGCAAACACTGTCAGTTTTATACTTTAGAGCTCAGCATGATTCTACGTTGTTGGTTCATCAGAACATTAAGCCAACTACATGCACTTAGCTGATGTTTGCCTATAGATTCTGCTTAATATTTACAACTCCCTATGCGTTAACTGAAAAATATATAAATATGCTTAACCAGGATTTAATGTGCCTCGTGTACCAAAATGTATGTAAACATAGCAAAACCCTTCTGTCATCTTCTCTTTTTAAGTTCTCACTGGGACAAATCTCAAATGATAAGATTATAATGAAAATGGGGCTGAAAGAAACTGCAAGATGTGATCTATTCTATTTCACTGTCTCAAGGTAGCATGAGTTACTCTGCATCACTGAGATTATGCAAGGGAAACAACTTGCTAACTGCCATAATGTCACTCTACTTGCACAACTTTCCCTATTGTTACAACTGTTAGAAAATAAAATCCTCCACTTAGGTGCTCTCAGCTGTCTTGTACTGTTTTAAGAGCCAACATTACTCATGCCTCCGCATTAATAGCCAAGAGGATGCCATTTTTATTGTCTCCTACAGCTGGTCTGATAGCATCCTGCCGCTATATGCTAGGTTCTAAACATATTTTAATTATTGATCACTTCAGCAAAGAGAACTCTCCTGCTGTCTGTATCTTTGGGGAAGCACAAACACCGGTCTTAGCATCCTTTGCTACTACATCCCTTCCCTTTTAAAAGAGATGCTGAATTTTCCACTTCTTTAATCAATCGATACTGTGCTTCAGCTTTATCTTCCACTGAAGAGCCTGTTCCCCGATTTTCTTGGGTGTTTTTTTCCTGTTGTAGATGCTTGTGGTGGAGAAATTGCTATTCATTTCAAATCTCAAAGTTTTATTTGATGAAACTTCTGTAACTAAAGGAAAACATGTAAGCTGAAAATGGAAAACTTTTTTTTTTAAAAAATAAGGGTTTTCACCTTTTTTTTAATTTAGAACATCCTTTGAAATTTACCCATGGAAAGTAAGCATAAGTTTTGTTTAAATATGCTAACTTGGTCTCTGAAAAAGCACTATTTTCATGATATATGAGTATTGAATATCGTTTATATGAGAAGACTTTGCATCTCTCTATGATGGTCAGTTTTAAATAAGAGGCACAAAACTGACACTACTTGAAAGTGCAGTAGTACCTGAAATCATGCACGTCTACGTCTTTAGCGGGGTATGAGCCATAGTGAGAAGTGGGAAGCCCCAAAATCTGCTGCTCAGCTTCAGTACAACCTCTCCATTTCCTTGATAATAATAATCTAAACCTTATTCCAGTCTGAATTCCTCTTCTTTATAGGTGGTTGATAAAATTTGTATGGAGTATTTGAATGTCTTTTGTAATGTCATTCATGTTTTCTTACTTCTATTGAAAATGCCGACTGATATACCACAAACTATGTATAACTTTTAACAACCACATTAAATTGATGATTTATAGGTATTCCATAAAGGAACCAAACAACACAATGTTTTGAAGGCAGGTATAAAAAAAAATAAAATGTGTACTGTTGTATCCTACTAGATACAAGCTAATTTTAAAGAACAGCAACAACGATAGCAACAAAACTATGTCTATGTCTAGTGTGGCATACTTCTTGCAATAATAATCCCTGCTGTGAGGAGAAACACATTATTCTATGCTTCAGTCTGGACTGAGAGAGAAAAGTGTCTGCTGATTACAAGAGGCTCATATTAGGAATTACTAGGTGCCTGTACTTAAATGCAACTGAAGTACCTCACATTTTCCTCATGCCCATATGCAAAAGATCAAACAAACATTATAATAATGGATAATATTGTCTATCATTATTTTCAAATACTTCTTGTTCTTCTTAATAAACCAGAAAATTATATTGATTAATCTATTGCGATATGATTTTGGTCTTTTTAGTACTGTCTTAAATCCCATTTGTATAATTTAAATTATTACAAAGTCAAGAAATTCTTTCACCATAATATTCTTATTCTCCTTTGTATTTTGAATTTCTTCAATCATCTGTCATCAGAAAAAAATGTTAGTATATCCCTGTTTTTTCCCCAGTTGATTAACAGAAATATTAATAACTCTTTTAGAAATATGTGATGCCTACCCTTGATGAATGCCACTGTTAATATTTCTCTGTCCTTATAATTGTCTTGCAGTAAATATTACCACGCCTCTTCTAACCAGCTCTTTTCCTACCTACAATTTTCATACTCACCCCATCATTTCTATCATGCATAATATGTAGTGCAGTTATATTTTACATACTTAAATTCAAATCCACTGAATTTTGTTTATCCAAAACGTGCTTTTCAAAATTATTAGTACTATTCATTTCTTAATCTGTATTTCTAAAAATTATAGTTTTATTATGATGTCTCTTTCTAGTAATAAAAAAGAAAATCTGTCAATATCTAAATCTGACCCTTTTTTTTTCTACTTCTTGGCCTAACATCATGCTTCTAGAATTTCTGCAAATTTTCTATCACATTTTAAAGTGTTTTGTACCATATATATTTTCATTTATGTCTTTGTATTTTTCCTTCTATTTACACGGATTTCCAAACTACCATTTCTTAACATTTTCCTGAAAATTTGTCTGTTCTTTAATATCTGTATTCTAATTTCAACTCTTAGATTACTGGTTTTTTACCTTATTGTTTACATCAAATATTCTTCGAGTAGTTTTAGCTTTTGTAAATGTCTCTCCCTCACAAAATATATTTGAGTAGATTCTTTGATGTGTATATATACCTGCTGCGTTTTGGAAAAAAATATGACAGAACAAAACAAAACCAAAATCAAACAAATAAACTAAATCAAATACCACAGAAAAATCCTAAACCCCTCATATTGTATATACTTTATTTTGAAGAAAAGATTATGTTTATGTTTTGCCACATCAGAAGGGTTGGGGGTTTTTTATTTGTTTGTTTGTTTGTTTGAGTTTTTTGTTGGTTTGGTTTTTTTTTTCATGAGGTGCTACTAATGCTGATTCCCTGTTACAGAGACTGTTCTGCTGTATACTTTTTTGAGAGTAGGAATTGCCAGGCACTGAAAGCCACAAGACACTTTAGAAACCGTGGCAGGGGAATTCTATGCTCACAGACACTAATCATAAGACGGCTATGTAAATCAATGTTCTAAGTAGATTTCTTATTCAAAGGGAGCCTATACTACAGTAAAAAGTTCAACTCTATAAATAGGGACTGTGAAAGAAAATATTGGAAAATTAGGAGAAAATTTAGTCACGAGGACATAGGAAAAAAGATTTTGTCCACTTAATATTTTGTCAGAGGGAAGGGTGATATATGTCTTTCTGCTGTTCACAGAAAAATTTTTTTTTTTTAGTAAGCAAAACACAAAACATATTTTTAAAGCCAAGAAACCTGAGAAAAAAGTAAATTAACCTCTTCATTCTTACATCCTTCTTCAGAAATTCCTCTTAACATCAAAAAACTCTAGGGTTTACTCCATTACCTCATCATGATTTGATGACTGGTTTATTTAAAGCACTCTTTTATAACTTCCACTTTCTCTCTAAAATTATTCCAGTGATGGTAAGACCGCTTTTGTTACGGAAGCCTGGCTTTGAAAAGCTTTTCAACAACTATTTAGTCCTCTACATAAAATGCCGCATTGAAAGGAATTAATGAAATTTAGTAGATCTCTTCCTAGATTTCATTCCTAATATGCAGAATATATTCTTAACTCTTAATTTGGCAATGTTTATTTTTCTCGTCTTGTATATTACTGAATTTTGTGTCCCTGTTATTAATGCTACTGTTGCTTCTTCTGCAAGATGTTCATAGAATTTCTAAATTGCATTAAATATACCAAATAGATGTCTCATCATTCCCTGGAAGTTTTCTTCTAATTATACATGCACATATTAAATGCAAAGAAGTAATGAAAATGGCAATTGGATTAAAATCCTGCTGTCTCTTGACTATGGAGCCGAGAGGGATTAAACAATAGAATTTCCTAAATTCATGGCTGTTGGGGTTTCTTACTTCTCATCTTCTTGTAAGTCTGCTTTCATTGCATGACAGTTATGCTAAGTAAAAACTAATAGCGCAACCATAATGAACAAAATCCCAGGAGATTTCTGATTTGTGTCTATGGTGATATGGTACATGGTAATGTGAATAAAATATGAAATATTATTATAAAAAACACTAGGTTCCAGCTTTCTTCGGTTTACACTATAATAACTTTATATTTTCTTTTTAATAAGTATTTCCAATGTGGAAGTAGCAAAAAAAGCTGTCCTCTACTGTCAGCACTGTCAGGAATCTCGTTTGCCGTTAAAATCTCATACTCTCCCTCTTCCTTCTGCTTTCTGCTATTGAACAAAACACAGAACCTGCAGAGAAACATCCACCCAACCCATAGAAAACGGCTATGTAAATAGGATTTCTTTACAACCTTTCTTCGCATATAATAAACAAATTATACTGTGCCAAATTGGAATGATCATAACTGGTATTATTTTTATTCCCAGGGTGTTAAGGGAGTTATATAACGATAAAGTTTTTTTGTAATTTAATCTTATTAAAAGAAAACAAAGCAAAAAAACCCCTGTTGATTATGGTGAGAAATAAGCAATTAAAATATTTAATATTTAAATATGTTTCTCTTCAAACGAGTTTCAGATATCTCTCTCTGACATTTGATTTTTGTATCTGACCAATATGTTTGCCTGGAAGTTCTAGCTTCCCTTAGTTTGTGTCCTCAGTCACAGTTGCATTGTAATGATTTGCAAATAATCCCTAACAAGTATTTCAAAGCTAATGTCAAGGTGGTGTTCAATCATTTAGATTTTAAGACAGAAACAGTCTAAGGAGTGGTTATTGCTACCCCAAAAACATTTCACCTCAGAGCATATAACTACTTCTCACTAAATAGCTTGAGGTTTGAGATAATTTGTTGGCTTAAAATGTCACATGGACACATTAGACAATAACTTTACAGCTGCATTAACCTTTTCATTATAATCAATAGAATTAATAGAATTAGATAATATAATCAATAGAATTAGACAAAAGATATCAATAATTCAAACATATGTAAAGATAAAGTTTCACTTTTTCTACTATCCATGTAAACTGAGGCAAAAAAATAAAGAAAAATATGGAACATAGAATCATAGAATGGTCTGGGTTGGAAATAACCTTAAACATCATCTAGATCCAACACCATCTGCCATAGGTAGGGACACCTTCCACTAGGTCATGCTGCTCAAAGTCTCATCCATTCTGGCTTTGAACACTGCCCAGGATGGGGCTTCCAAGACTTCTCTACACCACCTGTTCCAGCGCCTCACCACTCTCACAGTAAAAAATATTCTCCTAATATATAATCTAAATCTCCACTCTTTCAGCTTAAAATTGTTACCCCTCATCCTATCTCTGCACTCCCTCGTAAAAAGCTCCTTGCCATCTTTCCTGTAGGCCCCCTTTAAGTAGTGGAAGGATACTAGGAATTCCTGGAGACTTCTCCTCTCTAGGCTAAACAAACCAATGCTCTCTGTTTCCTTGTATGGGATGTGCTACAGCCCTTGGATCATGTTCGTGGCCTTCCTCTGGACTCACTCTAACAAATACATGTCCTTCCCATGCTGAGGCCTCCAGAACTGAGCACGGTATTCCAGGTGAGGTCTTATGAGAATAGAGGGGAAGAATCCTGTCCCCCAACCTACTGGTCACACTTTTTTTGATGGAGCCCAGGGTACGATTGATCTTCTGGGCTGCAAGTACACATTATCACCACATGTTGAGTTTTTCATCCACCAAGACCGCCAAGTCCTTCTCTTCAGGGCTGCTCTCAATCCATTCTCCACCCAGTCTTTATTAATCTGTAAATTTATAGAGTTTAAGTCTTAACTATATATAAGTATGGGAATTTATTTTTTTTTTGTTCTGCCCTCCTTAAGGTAAATGATCAAACACTCTTATTAAAACTGACCTCCTAATCTATTTATAGGAAGTTTGGTACCGATTTTTAAACATGCCGTTGAACAGAAGCTAACAAGTTTCACAAAATTTTGAGTTAAATGGGCACAGCAACTTAAGTCACTGAAGGTATATTATATGTTTATTTTTCATATATGTATCTGATACCTAAGTTTTTTCCAGTAGATGCTTTGGACAATCTCAACCAATGTGAATATGAAGTCCAGTGCGATGAATTTATGAAATTTCTCAATGCTTTTTCAGTATTAGACATTTTCATACAAACGCTAATTTGTTCTTAAATTAGACACAAAAACGAGAACACAAATACTGAGGAAATTGACTCAGACACAGAAAACATGACAGAGAACAATGGTTTATGCTTTAAAAGTTACAGACTGGAAAGTTCTTCAATAACATAAAGAATTATGATTATTAGAGCAGTACAAAGAAAGGTTGTTGCACGTAATCAATTGCAAAAAAGTTGCACTTCTAGCAGAAATCTTAGATGTTAAACCTAATCATTTTAATCTGAATGGTTTGAGAAAGAAAATATTTCAGTATTTCTCACTCTTTCCTTCTTTAGCCTTTTTCTAACTCAATAACATTGAGGTTTATTCTCCTCTCAGTACCTCTCTTGACAATGGGTTACCATCTCTGACTTTAATTCCTTGTCAGATACATAATTTCTTGTGTTTTTATAGTTAATTTTCTCTGGCTTCTCCCCTCATAGTTCATTATATTTGCTTTTCCCTTTTTTTGGTCTAAATTCCTCTTAAAATGATATGGAAATGAAAGGTTTCTGCACTTTTAAAAGGACTTGGTTTTCAGCTTTACAATTGTTGGTATTTTTGTGCACTGAAGAATGACCTTAACCTAAAGTCCTGCTGACTTTCAACCACTGTACATGAATATAGAAATTCCTTATTTCTTTGCCTGAATAAATTTAATTATACACTCAGATTTCCTCAGTCAATCTCAGTTGAGAATCTCCAAGTAACAGACACTTACTGGCATTCTGTCCTTATTAAGTATTGCACGTTGTTAATTGTGAATTAACCACAGCCATATTCTAAAGTGCTTCAGAGGAAAGTTTGCCTGTCATGCCATGAACATCTGGTTTGTATTTGAGCTTCAGATGAGTCTCTATTAAGTTTTTGTGCTGAGACTTAGAGAATGCCTTAATCAATTAGAAAACCTGTTTATCTCTTCTTAAAAACATTTTCTAGTGTTTTTATAAAAGATTGGATCATTTCCGCAGACTAAAATACAATTATTTTACAAATGTATTAAGCAAAATATACTCTTTAAATTCAAAATTTATTTTGCATTTTAAAACTTCTTTATATTTCATGATGAATATTTAAAAGTGCATCAAATTACTACAAAAAAACCCCAAATATTCAAAAAATATTGCAAAATTTCCACATTAAATCTATAACACCCTTGTTTCTCATAAAGTAGAGCAGAGATCTATGTAATAATTTATTTTAAACTACTAACCAGACATCATTAATTAACCAAGTCAGGCCTCTCAAAATCGGAATTAAGATTTTCCAGTGTTCCAGCTAATTATCCTGTAAAAATACATGCAGCAGCATTCAGCCTAGTGGGTTTTATGTGTATTTAACTGAGTAAGGGACAAGGAAAAAAAATCTAAAATCAGCCAAGTGTTACCTTGAGCTATGAACATCAGTAATGATATTGATTTTCAAAGTACTGTACACATTTTCTAATTAACTAGCAAGAATTAATTAGTTAAAAACCAAGGAAATTTAAACTGATTATAAAAAATCACCCTTGATAAAAATCCTTTGATTTCATTAAGTTTAGAGAAGAATAAAATCTGTTCCATCATTTACTTTACATTCTGATGTACTACTTCTTAGCAAGGAATGCCAGCTTTTTACCCGAAATCACTTATCTTTAATGATAATTTTATTTTACATTCTACCTCAAGCCACAAAGTTAGATTAAGTAGGAGATGCATTTTTTTGTTTACCTCTCTTTCCCCTTAACTTCAGACCAATAACGCATACTAAGAAAATCAAAAGAAAATTTGAAAAATCAGTTTAAAGTGGCAAGAGATATAAAAAGTAGCAAGAAGAGAGTTTATAGGTGCTTAATACACAAGTAAACAGATCAGCTTCAAGGTGGAAAGGTTATGGGGGTATTACATTTTGTTCTTAGGTGTATATGAAAAGATAAAGAGCATAATCAAGCTTAACAAAGAGATGGGGATTCAAGCTGGAGTTCAGCGGGAAAAAAACACATCAAAATCATATTAAAGGATGTCGTGGTATGACATCTGTGTTCTGTTCCTCAGGGCCTGATGAAATAATGCATCGGAGCATGCCAAAGGGCTTAAGGGAAGTCACTTAGAATCACTCCAGTATCTCTAAAAACTTCAGAGAATAGATAGGGTCACAGAGGACTGAGAAACTGAACGTATTTTTCTATTGTGTTTGTCAGGGAGGTGGAATTAATTATTTTTTTTATGGACTGTAGGAGCAGATGTGACATGTCAAAACTACAGTAGAATGATTGACTTTGTCCAACAAAGCATCTCATAAATAAACTAAATTCTCAAAGAATCACAGAATCATTTAGGCTGGAAAAGACCTTTAAGATCATCGAGTGTAACCGTATGTCTAGTTGTTACAGCCATTCAAGGTGACTGGAAAAACATTCTCTAAGAATATTTATAAATGGCTTGGTGTAAAACTGTGAAGCATCTTAAACTCAAAAAGGGTCTCTCTTAAGGTCAGATTATCGTTCATGCCACAGAAAACAGTGTAACTTCTAAAATTTGCAGGTGTCAGCCAACAGAAAGGAGAAGCAGTTTGACAAAGAGGTTTAGACTTTAAAGTGGTCTTGAAAAATTCTTGCTGGATCTGAAGTCAGGAAGAAGAAATTCAACTGAGACAAAAGTAAAATGCTGTATTTCTGAAGGAAGGCAAACACTAATAGGGAATATCCAGGTAGGCATCAGTATAGCAGAAGGGAGCTCTATGAGTAACTGTATATCAAACACAAAATAAGTGACAACTGTGCGACACTGCTGCAAAATAAGCAAATCTTATTTGAAAGTGTAATAAAAAACTGTTTTTACTTTTGAGACATTCTAGGTCTGGCTAACAGATAAAGAACAGTCTTATCTCCCCGTTAGCTGTGAAAATTATTTATCTCACAGAATTGAGCACAATTTAGATGGTGAAAGAATGAGAGAAAGAGCTTTGGGACTAAGTTATCTGACCTTCAACTTCCTGCTTGATTTAGTTGAAGTAAAACAAAAAATCTAAAGAATAAATCCAAAACAGGATACAATCATTTACCTATCAAAAGCAAACCAACTACTTTTTAGGTGTCTTGTTTGTCTAGAGATCAATCTCACAGTGAAATGTCAAGTTGCCCGTGGAGAAAACTTTTGTTTTTCACAACTGTGGACAATTGGCAACAGGAAGGCTCCAAGACTCAGCCAGTAAGAAATGATCAACAGCAAAACAGAGAAAGTGTCTGAACTCCTCTTTGTAACAATGTTTTAAGAGTGGAACTCAGGGTTAAAGGAAAGTATTTACAGACACACTTAGATCCAGACTCCCAATACGTCTCTGAAGGGAAAATCTGATGGTAAGATTTATATTATAACTACAGTTTAGAACTCTTTCCTAGAATAAGAAAAGTGTTGAAACATCCTCCACTAAATAAATGTAATGAATAAAACACCAATAAGTTTGTTTCCTTTCAATCTATAGAGTCTTTCAAAATTACCACAAAACCAGCGAGCTTCTCATCCTGAAGCACCTCCACTAAACTTCATGAGACATTCTATAGCATAAAACACATTTTCTATTTTCACATTATTTCAAACACTACAAACTGAAAAACAAATGTTCAAAGGGTGTGAGAACTATGATAACTATGCCTCGATGTGACATGAGTGTCACTGTCCATGAGAAGAAAAGGGCTAAATACTGCACAGAGTAGACTTGGCTGGCTTTTCCTAGTAAAAGGATGTCATGAGTAGTGTGGTGCCAAGAAGTGCACAATCACCTCTTGGTGACATGATTCTGTAAGCTTGTATTGAATGAATTCCTCATTTTACATTGCTTGAGCATGTAGCTTTTTCTGTACCTACTAATCCGTCTTTATATCAAACCACGGGTTTACATACTTTTACTCTTCCAATTCTCTCCCCTACTCCACTGTGGCAGAGGGAGCAAGTGGCTGTGTGGGGCTGTGCTGATGACCAGTGTTAAACCACAAGACTAAGTAATTTATTAATGGAGTATTAACTTTATCTTTTTAAAAATATAACTACCACAATAAAAATTTAAGCAGCTCTAAAAAAAAATCAACTGTATCTACAGAAAAAAAAAGTGCAGGAAAGGATCATTTACTATTTCCTACAAACACATGTGCTTGTGACAAAATGCCAATTACTTTTGAGGTTCTGACATTGTGTCAGGATCTACGTCATATATTTTAGATTTCTATACTTTTCAATAGTTCGTAAATCTACTGTTAATATTGTGAGCATCCAAGAAATATGCTTCAGTGCAAAAACTGACATATGAATTACAATGTAATAAATTGACTGCTTAAAATGCAGTGGTCATTCTATACCTATTTGAGGTTTTTTTATCAGTATTTCAAAAGCACTGATTCACCAGATTAGAGACTTATAACCACTAATAAGACATGGTCATATTGTAATGATTTCATTGGAAATATTCAATGTGGTCTACTTTGAAATTCTGGATAATTGCACATATTTTGCAATAGGTATGATTCATATACTGACTAGGATACCATCACAGAGAATACCTTGTAAGATTTTGAGATCCTTTCCTAGGAAGAAGGTAGTGCTCCCCAAATAACAGAAATGTACAGAACATACAGAAATAATTTCATTAATAAATCATGAATATCAAAAAATTGATCCAGAATTATTATCTGACCTTTTAAAAAAATCATCATGTTACGCAAATCTGCTGTGGGCAAATTTATACCAATGGCATAGAATATATTCAACACATCAAAACCTGAACACATACCATATTTGCTAAATTTGTAAATACATATAATAATAAGGTTACAGTACCTCAAAGTGAGTAACTTAAGAAATCCACTTTGTTAACATTGTTTTAGATAGAAGTCTATGTATCACTGCTTATGGTGTAGAATGCAATTTCTTGTTCTATAAAAGGAAAGAAGAACCAGCCACGATAACATTTTCTTGAGCTACAAGTCATATGTTTCTTTCATTTTCTAGTTGAATTGAAAATGCATGTTCAAAACAGCCACTGTTGGCATTTACAGTCTTATTCAAAACAGCTAGTACTGCAGTTTGTTATCTATTTGCACAGAATCCACATTTGATCTTGGCTAAAATTTAACATAAATAAAATACACTGTTAATTTGTATAAGGCATTAAACATCCATCAAAAAGTTAAACTTTGACACTTCATCAGTCTTAATTGGATGGAATTAATATGGAGTAGATTAAGTCATATTAGTTTAATTTGCTTTAATTAATTTTATATCTACTATGTTCCTACGTCTATTGGAAAGAAAGATCAAATAATTTGGCCAGCTCCAAATATGATGTGTTGCAGCAAAATAACTGCAAACAAAAAGGACATACGGTAAACTTCTATTTCTCTCCTTTTGCAATATAACTGTAGGAGCAAATCACACCAAATTAAAGGTGCCATATTTTATAAATGCTAGGCCACTTAATTATGCAACAGAACATGATGTGAAAAAAGGTGAGATTCAGCTCATCTTATTTCAGATATCTGCAATGTAGACAGCATAAGAAGTCTACTCAGTAGTTTAGATTCTTTCTGTACTTGAGAAATAGACATTTTTAGGGAAAAATTCATGTCAGTTTAGAATGAGATTAATCATGCTTTGGAACAAATTGATAATATTAGTTAGATCTTAGTAGGAATCTTGAATTATTCTCTCAAATTTGGACATCTGATGTTGGTTAGATGAATCATGCCCACAATATTACTGAAGTCATGATTTCGCTTTTAGCTGTATTAGGCAATGAATCAGAGATGATGTTAAACCATCAAAGAAATATGAGGGAAACCACCATAGGGAAACATAAGTTTGGGATAACATCAAATGATCTATTTTGGTAAGGCTAGAGAAATATTGGCTCCAGCATACAAAGAAAGATGAGATTTCACTTGAAACTCTGAACATCCACAGCCAAGAAAATTGTGGAGTATGTGAAGGGAAGAACAGCCAAAGTGATCGGGGACATGGAGATTTAGTTTCACTAAGAGGGTTTGGTTTATAATTTGTTTATCTATCATCTGTAGCATTAAATTAGAAATTAAGGGAATGTTTCTGGTCTCTGAAAGACTGAAGATTTCTCCCAACAGTAGGATCATGACTGGCAAAAAACAGTTTTGAACTGACACTGACCATATGATGAGAAACAAATGAGTGACTATGACTAGAAAAATATCATATGTCTTTGGTGGGATTTTTATTTGACATCTACTGTTTTCATTTTACTACAGTTTGTTGTTTTGGTTTTTTTTGGTGTAGTTTGTTTTAATCATCATTATTAGTATTACAAAAATGTTTGCTTTAGTATGAATATCATTGTTTATTTCTTACTAGTATACTGTTTAAAATTCAATATACTAACTATAAAATTTTCACAAATCTTTTAGTTTTATTTTTTCTGAAACAAAGTTATTCCAAAATAATTTCTTACATCTTTGTCATTCTAAACTATTAAGAAGGTAAGTTGCAAACAGTGAGCTATAGATGCCTTATATATATGTCTTATCAGTCCTTATAAAATACCTTGTAACCTTATTTATTTATACGTGGCTTTTAATTATTCCTTGAAATTACTTCCTCTTCTCCAACTGCATCGTAACACCTTTTTCATTTGTTTTCTCCTCTCTTGATTGATCATGGCTAATAAGTTTTTCTAACAATCATTTCTTCGTTAATCTAACTTTTCCTTAAACATGCATTATTTGGGTTGTTAACCTTTCTTAAAAAATTCTTTGTATCTTAAAGCCTTCTCCCTCTCTTCTGTCTCTTCTGTCACTGTGATTGATAGTGCTTTATCAGGAGAGCCTTCTCCTCTTTCCCCATGAACCTTCATGTTCCTAAGGAAGTTCATCTTTCGAAAAGATCTTGTACAGTTGGGTGCAATTATGGATTTAATGTCTACTTTGATTTTTCAAAGATTCAGATATTGTTCTAGATCTGAATCTGCTCTTGTTTTCTTCAATGATTTCATGTATCAACATACCTTTGACGTTTCTGTCTCTACTGCTTACAGCTGAATATGACCCAAAATGATTCCTCAGAGCAAAATAAATTAATGACAGTCGACAGGTGCTGCAAAAATATGAAAACAAAATAAACCATTAATCAAGGCAAAAAGAAATCCAGAAATCAGTTAAAATAACTGTGTAGGGACAGTGGGATTGGGGGCAGCCTCAGCAAGTTTGCCCATGACACCAAGATGTGTGGTGTGGTAGACTTGCTGGAAGGAAGAAGTGCCTGCCATCTGGAGGAACCCTGAGAGGCTTGATAAGTGTTCTTGTGCCAACCTCAAGAAGTTCAACAAGGCCAAGCACAAGGTCCTGCACCTGGATTGGGGCAATTCCAAACACAATTACAGGCTGCAGGGTGCTACTGGATGAGAAGCTCAACATGTGCCACCAACATGTGCTTGCAGCTCAGAAAGTCGACCTTATCCTAGGCTGCATCAACAGAAGTGCAATCAGCAGGTTGAGGGAGGTGATTCTGCCCGTCTACTCTGCTCTCATGAGACCTCATCTGGAATACTCTGCACAGATCTGGAGTCTCCAGCACAGGAAGGACGTGGATCTGTTGGAGTGAGTCCAGAGTAGGACCACAAAGGTGATCAGAGGGCTGAAGCCCCTCCCATACGGGGACAGGCTGAGAGAGTTGGTGAAAGATAGAACAAACTCAGCACTAGCCATTTCAAAAAGATCAAACAGCCCCCTCCATATGAATATTCCTTTTTAGACATTGCTGGTTCTCGTTCATGTAGTTTATATTGTTTTGCCTGTTCTACCTAACAAATCTATTGAGGTTTACTGTAATGGTGCTACTGTTTTTAAATAGTCAGATTGTCATTTTAATCTCCAATGTAGGATGCAAGTGGATGAACTTGGAAGATGATTAATATATTTCTATATAAATCAGGAAACTTTTAAAATAACTAGGTATTAAATTTACATTTTTTTAAGCACAACCTTAATAAACCATGGATCCAGTGGCTCATTAAGAGTTTATGTGCTATCCATATCTAGTAATACTCAAACTTAATATCACGACAACCATATGGTAGACACTGTAACTGTCAGGTAAGTAACATCAAACTTGTAACAAACCAGACAGGAGAACCCTTATGAATGTAAGAGCTGAGTTATGCACAAAGAGACATTCATTAAGATGAGCATCTGGTAATACTGCATAAAGTTTTGCAGGACTTCCATATTCATAATGCTCATTTCTCTTATTTGACAATAGGTTTGGATTATACAGTAGAATAGCTGCTATTCCAACATACAGTATAATGCGATGACTTTTTCAAAAGGAAATGTAGGGCAATTTTATTTGTTTGTTTCATTTTAAGTGAATACACTGATAAGTGTTTAATTTTTTATAACTTGTGTTTAGAGGAGTTGTCTTCTTCAGTTCATGCCATTAAACTATCACATCTTTCTGTTGCTTTTGTCTTTCTACATCTGTGTTGATAATTTTTAGACACTAATCTCTAATTAGTAATTATAAAATAATAATGCAAATAATAATTTTAATTACTTTAAAACGCCAAATACTCACTGTCACAATGAGTATGTATACTACTTTTGCATTGTCAGGAGATAACACAGCTGCTTGCTAGTGAAACTTTTAGCTTCTGTTTTCTATTGTTACTACCAGAAAAAGTTCTACAGGCTGGTACTACATGCCATAAAACAAAAAGGGTAGCGTGTTGCAGTGGCTGAATAGATAACACATGTCAACAGTGAGAAGTACAGTCATTTACTTTATTAAAAATATTTGAAGTTTCTCTGAGTCACTTATCAGAGCCCAGCAGCTTATTTCATTACCATTTTCATATTTCCTCAGGTTTTTAAAAAGTCTGAGCAAAAGGAAGAAATTCATGTGTAATTTATTCTAGTGCTTTATGTTGGATGTGTTTTTAGAGAGAAAAAACAGAATAGTCTGTTGTGCTGTAAGTTGACTCACATGAAAAGTATAATAGAAGTCTAATGTCAATGTTTTAGCTATATTGTGGAATATGTATTTGAAATTATAGCTTTCAAAATTCACAAGACATTTAAACAAAATATGTTTTGGTGAACTTGAAATACAACTGGAAGACTCTGAAAAATCAGAACAGTGGCAGCATGACAAAATAGTTAAGGCTCGGTAAAAGTATTGGAGGCATGCTGATATTTCATCACACAGCTAAAATTCTCTTTGAAACAACAAAAGTTTCAAGGGTAGAACTTACATAATGCAAAAAAAAACAATGTTTGAAGAGCAGAAGGTAATGCAAATCAAAAGAGCTATTAAACAAAAATATCTTCGTTTTTCATTGCTGAAGATGAACATGCATTTTATTTTGCATGATAAGTTACATTTAAGGATTAAATTACATTTTTGTCAGATTCACTTTGAGAGGTTTTTCTTTTAGCCATTACGGCTATTATTAATCTCCATCACAATTATTTGATATGTAAGAAGTCTGGACATATAGTGCCATTCCTCATGTCAAATATATATTTTATACACAAAAAATAATAATAAAAAAGAAGTCTATTTTCTGTAAAATAGAAAAAAAGCAATAAAATAAAATTTAATTTATTGTAAAAAGTTCTCTCATTCTCCTTTCCCTAGGGAGATGGGGGAGGCAGTTCGGAGCCCAACTTCTGGCATTTAGCTGCCAGTCAGACTGGGCTAGGGTTAAACCGTGACACTTAGCAAGTGTTGAATTCTGTAATATATACTTGGCCTTTGTCTCTAAACATTTGGCAAGAGTATCGTGGTTCCACAGAAAAAGCCCCTAAGACATCTGACACATGGACCCAGATGGAACTGGTAAGGAAGATGGAAGGTTGCAATGAGTGCCCAGACCTTTCTCCAGGAGAAAACTAAGTACTTAAGAAAGATGTGCATAGGCTGATGATCGGTTGCATTATGTGGCGGAACTGCAGTGAACAGTTAAAAGGCTGTGCAGTATTAGAGAGGCCAAGACGGAAATGAATAAGTAGTTTCAGAACAATGCTTCTGTGGAGGACACTGAGAGTGAGGTACCTTGCACCCTGTTCACCTACAAAAGCAGGACACTAGTTCAGTCCCCAGTTTCCAGCTTTGTAACCAAAACCAGACATGAATTTCTAATGGCTGTAGACATCAATGAGCAAGAACTGCAAGGAGAAACTACCAGCAGCACACAGTAGCTATCACAAAAAGAAACAAGTGCTCATAGTGGGTAACACTCCGTTAAGGGGCACTAAGGTGCCCATCAGCCAGCCTGACATAAAGTTACAGGAATTATTCTGCCTTCTAGGAGCTAAGGTCCAAGATGTTGCCAAGAGTGTGCAACAACCTATCAAGAGTACAGACTACTACTCATTGCTACTTTTTCATGCGGGTAGGAATGACACTACAAGCTGGAACCTGTCCAGAATCAAGGAAGACTACAAAGTCTTACGGGTGCAAGAGAAAAATATTGGTCCTCAGGTTATCTTTTCTTCCATTTTACTGGTCACAGCAAAGGATGTAGCCAGAATTAGATGTATAATACAAATCAACTTCTGGCTTCAAGGCTGATGCCATCATGAGGGTTTTGGCTTTTATGACAATGGGACATTCTTCAATGACTATAACGTTTTAGGAAGGGATGGGATCCACCTGTCTAGAAGGGGCAAGGGAATATTTAACAGCACGCTGGCCAACTTGGTTAGGCGGGCTTTAAACTGAAAGTCTTGGAGGGATGTGGTCCAAAATAGCAATGCTCATGTCATCACATCCAACTGGGGAATAATCCAGGCCAACCAGAACAGTGACAAATGTTCCTTACCTGCCTCCCAAGATGAGATGCAGAACACCAACCACCTCAAGTGTGTGTATACTAATGCACACAGCCTGAGGAACAAACAGGAGGAACAGGAACTCTGTGCCTGGAGAGAAAGTTATGATATCATAGGAATGACTGAAATATGCTGGGACAACTCACATGATTGGAGGATTACAATGGATGTCTAAAGGATATTTTGTAAAGACAGGTAGGGAAGAAGAGGACGAGGAGTCTTGGTTTATGTTAAGGAGAACATTGGATGTATAGGTGTCAACTATGGCGATTGTGGAAGCCCTATCAAATACCTCTGGGTCAAGATCATAGCGGTCATCTCCAATGGGGATCTTACAGTAGACCTCCAAACCTCTTTATCAGCATTTTTGGGGCCCGAGTCTTGGGAACAAACCCCCATATTTTATAAAAACACAGACCCACTATCAGTGAAGGAAAATCTGGTATGCAAACTATTATAGGAGCTTGACCCCTACAAATCAATGGGCCCTGACATTATCCCCCCTGATGATGTAAAGAGAGTTGGCTGACTTTGTTAATCTGCCTCATAGATTTGTGAAATAACATATGATCTTTAAAACCTGTATTGTTCTATATGCCTGGCCTACTGAATACCCCATGGTCTGTTCTGGATTGGATCTTATGATGCAGAATGATGCACATAACCTACTATTTTTATAGATATGTCCCTGCCCATACTGCACAGTTTCTGACCTCTTTTAGCTTGCCAACCCTGCCACAAAGTTGTTTGGTAGTGTGATAGCTTCAGTGGGCTGTACTGTTAAGGAAGCATTCTAACAGCATGAGAGTATAAACAAATGTATCCCCAAAGAGTGTTTGGGAATTTTACCAGGATCTGCTTAATTTACATATATTGATAAATTGTTGATAAAAACTTTTTTCCTCTATACTCAAGTAAGACTACAACCACTGCTATTTATGGAATTTTGAGGGTCTTGAAGCATATTTAAATGCACAACTTATTCTGGCAGATAGAAGGAAAAAATTGTGAGAGAAGAGATGCATATTTTCATCAGTCAGGTGAACATATTCCAACAAACAACATCTAATCTATGTGAAAATGATACAAAAGTTTCATTTTGTAGCCCATTCTTCTTAAAATGACAGTTTCTCTTACAGAAGACAAGAAACTGAAGGCCATAGGTCTTTTGTGTGAATCCAATACAGACTGTATTGATTTTTGTGTCCCATAGCTCTTCCTAGAAAGGAAAATGCAATACTTACAAACAGTGGAATAGTAAACAGGAAATGCAAAGCACCAAGATATCATAGAATTTTGTGGACAGAAGATTCTTGTGGTGAGTATGGATTTAGATATCTTCAAGTAATGGATTAATTAAAATTTGGTCTCCTTAATGAAAGGACTATTGCTCCCATAGTTTGTAAAAGGTAAATGTAAACTCAACATGCTGCCTTATCCAGTCTTTATTTCAGCTTCAGCTTTTAGAAAATACAATATTGAAACTTTTGTTTTGGCCTATATGTAATTTTTAATTAAAATTCTAGTCCTTAAAAAATAAGTCTTTAAAGTTCTAGTCCTTAAGAATAAGTTCTGTCACTGGCTTAGACATAATCTTTTGCTGGAATATTCCACAGAAAGCAAAGTAATGTTAACAGTTATTGATCCTGGCAAATTTTAACTTGTCATTCTGGCAAAAATTCAAACTTTTTCTGTTCTTCTGGACTCTAAAGTCTCCTGCCTCTAGTTCTGTCTACTGCTTCAGTCCAGTTTCAATATGATCTATATTACTGCTACTAACCTGACTAGATCTGTATTATGGTGTTACATTAAAAAACAAAAAATATATAAAATATAATAAAATAGAGACTGAAATACCATTAAAGTTACGATTTGGAATCTCCAGGTAAGAAATCTTTGTTTTCTCTTTTTTTAGTAAAGTCAAATATCCATTGTCAGATACGTTTTACTTGACATAACTGCTATACAGGACAAAATAAGAGGTATTTTGAAATACTTTTCTTTTTTTACTTTGGAGGACGTGGTCTTTTTTTGAGGTATGAAAATTACAGCTAAGAAAATTACAATTATATGTAATCTTTCATTGGCTTTCTAATGTACTGGGGTTTTCTGGGATAGAGTCAATTTTCTTCAGTTAGTATGGTGTTAAGTTTTGAATTTGTGCTGATAACAGAACTGATATCATAGGGATTTTTTTTTAATTATTACTGAGCATTTCTCACACAGTGTTAAAGCCTTTTCTGTTTCTTGCACTGACTGGACAGTGAGTAAACTGGGGGTGCACAAGAAGTTGTGAAGTCACACAGCCAGGACAACACACTCCAACTGACCAGAGTGATAAAATCTACAAGCAAGAAGGAGGGACATTCAAAGGTGATGAAGTCCTGCTTTCCTGGAGATGGCTGAACACCTGCCTGCCAATGGGAAGCAGTGAGTGAAATCTTTATTTTGCTTTGTTTGCATGTGCAACTTTTTCTTCATGTATTAAAAGGGCTTTTTCAGTTTCACCCTCTGACTCTTACCCTCATCCCACTGTGTGGGAAACAACAATTAGCTGTGTGGGGCTGTGGTAAAAACACAATATTTAGTCATGGCGTTTAGCTAACATTTAATTCAACAAGACTAAAATAAAATACACATAAACTAATATATTTGCCATGAAATATAGGTCAGTTTATTTTTGATCCTGAAGAAATATCAACACAAATGACTTCATAACAATCTAGTATTGAAGTTCTAAGACTTCAAATACAAAGAGTACAACATTCTTGAAAAAGAAACAGCAATATTTCTAAGCTATCCCTACTTATGAAATAGAGTTCTTTATATGAATATTAGTGTGGCATACTGGTGTTGCTAAACTGAGATCCTGTGTAACAAAGGCATAATCTCTACTGATATTTGAATTCACAATTCTAGCTTTAGAACTGTTCTGACAGATGTATCTTATCATATAATTTTCCTTTGAGTTGCCACTTCTTTTAGATGTGTTTGCTGTGGCTAAGACACCAGCTGAAAATCTGTCTTCATAAATACTGGAATTGATTTTTATCACCTTGAAGATTTTGTTATAAAAATCCAGAATATACCCTCGACAGTAAAGAGCAGCTGCAGCAACAAGAGACAATATAGGATACGCATTTGTTTGTTATAAAGCATGACAAGGTCAACAAAATCTGATAAACTGATTCTCCTATAATCACATATACACTACTTTTCCTGAGTAGTACATACTGCATAGTGGAAAGGCATAGCTATAGTTTACTGAAGAGTAGAAAATTCAGTGTATTGCCTACCGAATACATAAAGCACAATGTATCAAACTTTATTTGTTTAAATAAAATTTGTTACTTTCCAATGACCCAACTATAATTACATTTCATAAAACAGTATTGTCTTTTTGTTTAATCTGCATTTCAGGTATTTTTGATATTCATACCTTGTACAAAACCCCTAAACTATGTGTGTCTTGTCCTTAAATAAACTAAAAATATATTCACTCTTAGTGTCTAAATCAAATATTTATATGGTAATAAAAGTCCTACTGCAAATAACAGCTGAGCATGAAAAAAATATATCTATATCTGTAGTACAGAATCTATAGCCTTTATTCCAGTAAATACATAAGTAAAATACTTCTAATGAAGTAATAAAACAGATTGTGGAATTCAACAGCTATCTTCCTTGATTCATTTATTACCACCAGCTGGAGTTTAATATGGTGTAAAATGTATTCCATGATTTTCCTTAACCACATTTCCTGATGATGAAAAACATTTTCTTTCCTGCTGTTGTTTTGCAAAAGGGAAGTATTATATTAATTTAAGACAAAATCCTTCCATTCTCTATTACATGGATCACATACAAAATCCAAACCTGTGGATAGAAGCCATTTCCCCTACCTCAAAATGAGTTCAGTGATACAGTGGGAAATAAAGTGAAGAGCAAGCAGAAAAGCTTCAGCTGTTCAAGAAGAATTCTATGTTGGAGCTCAACATACACGTCATTTTCTCATGCAGATTAAGGTGATTAACCTTTTTTGTTGTTTTCCACACCTGACAAATCAATCAGACAAGGATACAATCAGTAACAGCAAAGATTTAATGGAACACAGAGTAAAAAATACTTGATTATTGCCCTCTCCCTGTAGGGGGTGCACTCTAGGCAACTAGACTATAAGGCAGATTAATTTTACCTATTTTTATTTTTATGTCCCTGCAGATATCTCTATAGCAACTGAATTAAATTATATGCAGTGTTAATAGCTATAGGCTTTTATAAATTAATAATGCTGCAAACATGGACTATGGTTTGTTTGAAGACAGAATGAATAACCTTCCTTAGTACACAGTGTTGAGCAGCTAAGATATACAGACAGTACAAATTTAAAGCACATGAAACCTCGCTACTGCCTTTATTTTCCAAACTGATTCTGAAGAGGAAGGTATATAAGCACTTTTACCATTGTCCTGATCCTTTCTGCAGAGGATTGTACTGTTCTTTTACAGTATATATAGCACATTGAATTCTGCAATTATAGTTTTCTGAACTTGTTTTCGATCATCTTACTTCTGCCATGAAAATTCCATTATATATAGAAGACTGAAAGGTGGCTATGAAGCAAAAAAGCTACTCACTACAGCCTGACCCAACTCAAACAGAATGACAAATATCAAAGGTGCTACGCTGTAGACATGAATATCATTATGTGTTTATGATATGACAGCCCTAAGAGTTGGTATTGTAAAGAGACTTATGAAAGATTCAGATGAGTAACTTCTCTTTTAGTTTCTTAAGAAGAAATCCTCAAACCTCAAGGTTCTTACTCATGTACCTCATAACAAGAGGATGACAGTTGATGTACCTTCCCTTTCATCCTGAATTTATACACCAAAAATCCTGCTTATGAGAAAGCTAAAACCAGTTTGCTATTAACAGTTAAGTTTAAACTATTGGTATACCTCTCTCTTAACAATCAGAGCAAAATCACTTTCCTATAGGGAAACTTTAGAGGACTTTAGTAATAATAACTTAAAACATTGAGTCACATGACTAAAAAATGACAGTTCAGATGGATGTATGGAAAAAAGATTCATCTATTGTCTTTTTAAATGAGATATTATGAGGATTTAATATAAAGAATGGTGAAGATGAAGTATAAGTAAACAGTGTAAAAACATGTATTTGATTTAGTGGTTTGGAGCACTTGGATAAAGACATTCAAATGATATATATGTGATAAATATTAAATAAAGTGAAAATTACATAATTATTGCTTTCAAAATAGGGATTATCCATAAATAATGATGTGAAAACAGGGACTGATTCTGGCCTGACCCTAGTCTTGCGCTAGTATTGGTGATATGCAAGAGAGCATAAAAGAAATCAAAACTGAAGAGAACAATGAAAGAGTGACCAATAAGGAAGGGATTGTACTAATATTAGGGTGAACAATCATTAAATGAAAAATCAGTATCAATTAATGTGACCAAATTTTATTATACATTCAGACTAAGAATAGAATTTGATAAGTACTGTAGGAAATGGTCTAACATAATTCTAAAATTCATAAATAGGGAATAGAAAGTAAAAGTAAAGAAGTTGCAATGATAACTGATTGCACTGTTGTTTTTAAAACTGGAGATCTACTTGACCCATGCTGATCTGAATTAAAACATTCAGTTAACAATTGTCCTGTCATTTCAGACTAACAGACTGATGTATAATAATGTCCAGTTCCTGGATCATAGACTCATTTAGATTAGAAATAAAGAATAAAAGTTTAATTGTGATGGTAATAATCTGATGTATTTGCAATTTCTGGTAGAGAATCCATCACTAAAAATCTGTGCTTACCTGGAAAAGCTGCTCTAGTTCAGAGTGAGATTAATACAAACAATTCCTATGACTTGTGCTATGCTGAAAATAGTCTAGATATCAGTACCTCACAGAGGTTTTTTTAATCTGTAGATCTATTTATTACACAGGAGGAGAAACCATTGGCTAGCACAGCACTGATGGAGAAAGATTATGATAGAATCCTGACTAAAAACTGTAAAGTTAGGTCTCTTTCCACTGTCATAATCCTCAATACAGAAACAATTACTTAGGCCTTGTGCAATAGATAAATCTCATCTAGATTGACAGCTGTCATGGGCTAACCCCAATGGGCAGATAGGCACCACAAGGCTGCTTGCTCACTCCCTATCATCACCCAGAGCATGATGGGGGAAGAAGAAAGGAATAATAGAAGCAAGAATGTTTGCTGATCGAGATTAAATATATAGATATATATGAGGGATAAGCGGAAGAACATAGAAGTATGCAAAACAAAACAAGTGGTGCAAAGACAATCACTCACCACTTCCTATGGATAGACTGATACCCTACCAGTCCCTGAGCAAAATATGGGAAACCCCCCTAAAACTCCTTGTCCATTATTATGCTGAGCATGATGGTATATGCATGGAATATCTCTTTGGTCGGTTATGGTAATCTGCCTGGTTGTGTTCTCTCCCAACCTGTTACATTCACCTGAGTTTATTCACTGAGGAGACAGAATAAGAAATAGAGAAGGCCTTGATGCTGTGCAAACACTGCTCAGCAAAAGCTAGAACACTGGTGTGTTATAAGTATTTTGTGGTCAAAAATTTAAACCATAGCACCATTTTAACCACTGTGAAGACAATTATCCTAGCCAGTACAGCAGATAATAGATCTGCTTTTTTCATCCTTTCCCCTTCCACAGACAGTTTGTATTCCTGTCAATCAATTTGTGTACAAAAATTTTGCAATTTCAAATTCAAAATATTTTGTTGGATTTTCATGTAGAATGTCATGCAATTCTTATATTACAGTAACTCATGTACACATTTTACCTCTGCCACTGTTACTGTGATTTTTCACTATCTTCATTTAGGCTCTGAGTTTCCTTAAAGAAAGTTATTAAACCTTCAATATTTCCACAGAAGGTGTAGATAGACAAGCTAACGTAACAATGTAGACCTCTGTACTCAGATAGCTAAATAGCTTTCTAAACTTCTGATTGGATTTTATTTTTTTTTACTATTAAACAGCTGAAACAAACTGGCTTTCATTTAGATGCCACATTCAGTTAACTAGAAGTATGTATCCGTCATTGGTTGTCATTAGGAATGCAGTTTGCTTCCCCAACCTGTATTAATAAAAAATAGATGACAGTAAGCTAATCATTACTGAGGTATCTACAGTGCTAACAACATCAGCATTTATTTCTTATCTTGCCAAATTTCAATTTAGACTAAAAATTTCTGAATAGCCTAATTTTGTGTCTGGTACAATTTCCAGTTCTTGATTAGAATTTCTTGGTTTTCATGCTACTGCTCGAGTTGCGTTACTGTACTGTGAAAGTCTCATTGTTTCCACTGATGCTGCTTCATACTCATGCTCCCTACCTCTTGTTATTAATACTCAAGCTCATCTTTCACCAGGTAACACTGCTACTCTAGTATCTAATATTTTATCAGCTATATGGACAGCAAGCACAAAAATTGTAGTGTCCAGCAAATAATTTTGTAAGTTCCTGAAGAGAGTTCAATCCTGCTTGTAATACTCTAAGAAAATTCAGTGGGGAAAAAATGCTGCACCATTTGGACTTTTTGGGTTTTGGGCAGTTTTCGATCTTAATGCTGAATTAAACTTCCCAATGAAAATGGAAAAAAACAACCAAACAAAAAACCCTGTAATTTCCATGGTAGAATTTGAACTTAACACTTCAGATAATATTCCAAAACTTGTTTACAATCACATAAACACCTGCCTTTAGATCAGAATTCAGTGTCATTGAGGTGATTAAAAACCTGATATATGGGGAAAAGGCAGAAAGAGTTGTGATTATTCAGATTGGAGAAGAGAAAGCTCCAGAGGTCTTATCAACCTGTGCAAAAGTATAGCAGGGGTGATGAAGAAAGACCCAGCCAGACCCTTCTTGCTGATGCTCACTGACAGCACAAGAAGCAATTGGTGTATGCTGAAAAAGCCAAAATTCCACATGAAAGAACTTTTTTCCTTGTGAGGGTGGTTGCCTCACAGTGGTTGCTAGCTGCAATAGGTTACCCAGCGTGGTTGTGATGTCTCCATACTTGGAAATATTCAAAACTTATCTGGATTCAGTCCTGAGCAACCTGCTATAGCTGTTGCTGTTCTGAGTTGGGGTATTGGACTAGACATCACCCAGCCCAGGGTATCAGGCTTGTATGTGGGAATAAGACTAGGCCAAAGCCAGGCCAAGACATCATCCCGTGTGCAGGAAGCAGGGTTAAGCCTGGTGAGTGGAAGCAGCGTCGAACATACCCCTGGGAGCAGAGGCCAGGTTGGGACATGGGCACATGGGTGGACCTGGCTTGGCAAGGTCTATGGCAAGGCAGGTCTGTGGGGAGACGGAGACAGTCCTTGCAGCAGGGTCTCTTGGGAATGCCCAGAGGCACTGAAATGGGGTCCTGGGTTGTGGGCAGGGAAGGGGAGGCCCCAGGCTGTTAAAGTCCATTAGTGCACTCAGGTCCCTTTCAGATACGTGTGAGATATTCTCCTGCAATGTGAAAGACACCAATTGACCTCTGTGAGGCCTCCTCTGAAAAGCAAGCTCCCAAATCTCAAGCAAACCATAAGGAAACCAAAGGAAGCTTGAGTTATCCACTGGTTTTCTAGTAAATAAAATGAGATCTTTGAAATCCAGTTTGCGTGATGATGCACTTATTTTTACACAAATTTGTCCAAATGCTTATAATGTTTAGTTTACTTTCACCTAAATTTAATCTGGACTTTCAACTCAGACTGTTCTAAATGCAAAATTATAGAGCAAACACATTTTCTTTCTGTTGGAATATCTTCACTACTCATAAATACACATAAACTTTTAGTTGGTGTTAAAGTTTTGTCTATAACAATCAGAATTCAACACTACAATAAGATACTTAGACTTATAAAGGTTTAGCTAGCTTTTTTGGCTTAATATTCTGTCCATACTTCTAATTTATCTCAAAGGTTTCAATAACCAGACAAATTGCCTTTGCTGTAGTACTACTGTACCATGTACTTCCAATACGAAAGGTAGTTTGTTAAAAGCTCATTTAAATATTTTTAACTGGTGCTCAATTATTACAATCAGACATACAGCCACTGTGTTATAAGGCCACAATAATACGCTGTCTTAAGTTTCAAACTTGACTCTTGGAAAAAAACAATGTAGCTTCAGGCCCTGCAGGCTAGCTGCTCTGTTATATGGGCTGTTGAATAAATTATGATGTCTATTCCACAACTGGCAGCTTTCATTTTAAGACCTTTTATGTATTTCACAGATGCTCCAAAGATACATTCTCTTTAAGTTTCAAATAGTGTGCATTTAAGCAAAATGAAAAACTCAGGGTTTCATTTCCACAAAGAGGGGAAAAAGCCTTCCCCTCCACAGTGCTCTTCTTTCCTTCTACTGAAATGAGCAATAACTAAATTATCTCAGGATATTCATAAATGTATTTATCAAATCTTAAACCAAATCTATAGGTGGATATTTTTAAGGTTAAATTTAAATAAATTCACTCTCTGTTGAAGGGTGCTATTTACATAGATATGGTCATAAAGATATCAGAAAGCCAAAATCTGTTTTTCCTGTCATTGTGTTCTACTGAGCACGGAGGCAAGGCTATCACTGAACTTGGAATTTGTTAATGTATGCTTAAGGCTTTGAAAAAAGAAAAAAAATAGTGCTATTTATGATTCTAATACTATTTCTAACTTATTTTAGATGTTATTGTTATCAGTATTGTTTATATTGGTTTTATCGTTATTATTATTGCTGCCCTTGATAGGTCTTATTTAATCTCTATGTATATTGTTAACATAAATTAAACACACTTACAGAAACATCTTACCTTGATAATCTCCAGTAACATGGTTTAACAAAGTTTTAGAATTACGTAGCTGAATGATGGATAATCTCTCATGCGGTTATTTAAAAATTGAAATTTAATAGCATAAAGAAACGCTCTCTTGAGATACTTCAACTAGGTGATTGCAAGCAGTCCTTGACTGAAAAATGTAAGTAATGCAACAGGGGTATTTTTGTCATAATATAATCATATCCCTAAGGCTGTAAAAGAGACAAGATTTAGCAGAGTATCTATAATTCCCAAGGGGGGTGATTATATCCTGACAACTACCAACTAGATTTGCCTTGCTGCTTTTATAAGAAGTCTGCATTGTGTGAGATAGTGTAGTTTAATTTCCTAGAAGATAAAGTCAGTTTGACAGCAGTTTCAGCATGTTTCGCATGAAATAATCTGACATTCTGAAACAATGTAACATTTAGAATATTCTCCAGCTCTTTAGAATACTCCTCCAATTCAGTGATCCACTGCAGATGAGCAAAATCATATGGCCAACAACCTAAGGGCATTTGGAACTTATGGTAATACTGGGAAAATTTTATGGAAATTTTCCTGTCTCTATGAAAATTATAATGTTTTTGTTGTGGGTTTTTTTGAGAGTATTATAATCTATGTAGATTTGTACATTGTGTTCACAAGAATACAAAGCAGATGCCAGCTTAGCAGTGCCAAATGTACTTTATCTTCTAGTCTGATTTGAAGTGCTAGAAAGCTGCTGATATCCAAGCTATCCATTTTAATGTTAATTTGCTGTGTCCCCATGACTCTGCACTATTGGAGATTCACCCGAAAAAGAACTGTGCAGAACAACGGATCACATTCACCTAGCCTAAGTAACATATTAAAAGTTAGACATTAACTAATTATCTGAGCTCATGCCTTCACCATTAATAGATAAAAATGTCTCCAGATAGTAAATATTATTATCTTTTTGTCTCAAATTTCATAGATTTACTACAAGATTTTTTCTCCCAGCGTACAGCCCTCTTTTTCTAAGAAACACATTTTTGTAACAAACTTCCTTCTCTAGACTCGAAATTTTGAAAATTTCCATTGAAGTTAGCTTTTGCTGTTAGAATAAATATTCACATAAAGTAACAAATGATAAAACATGTTAACATCAACTCTAACTACAGACTAATTAAGTAAGAGTTCATTTTAATGTCTAGTATCCTAGTTCCAAATTTAGTTGAACAATGTCTGTATTGGAACAACCTAAAGAAGAAAATAACAACACTCAGCTGTTTAATTCACACTCAGAAGGCAAGATTACAAAAAAATAACAAAAATAAATCAAATCCACAGAATTCTAAAGACTGTTAAATTTAAATGAAGGAGAATCTGTTTCTTTTCCAAACTGGCACTTCCAAAAGCTGTGTGCAAAAGAATGATGGTTCCAAAAGTAAAAAACACAAAGGATTTGCTGACATGTGAGAGTTTGTGTTCTTTGTTGAATTTTTAGTCCCAATCACAAAATGGGAAAATGGCTTTACTCTTATTCATAGTAACATATTATTTGAGTCTATGGCTTAATAGACTAAACTGAGTTGGATATCAAAGCTAGAAACTAATTTGAACAATGTTGTTTTGAGTCACTGGAGTGACTAGTAGGGTATCAGATTCTTGGAAAGCTGCGGTGAGAGAATAATGATTAAAAAATGTAAATACTTCATGTATATCCTGCTCTTTTTTCCAATAGATGTTCATAACAATTGAGTTTTACGTATAAAAATTACCAGATAATGTAAATTCAGTCCCATGTGCAAGTAATATTGGTAGAAATATTTCTATTTTTGTTCAATTAGAGAATGAATGTTATAGTGTACAACTTCTTTGAGCAACCAGGCCTGCAAAATTATACCTAGAAATAGTGGTATAAAATAATACATTAAAAAGAATGAATGGTGGGAAATGAAGCAATGATCATTTTGGAGTAATTTTGAGCAAATTAAATTGAGGGAAAATACCGTGATGTCCTTGCCTTACAAAGGGATGAAGATGAAAGGTGGAAGACTAACACTTAAGAGGTATTGCTACAAATGGTCCATTTAATCATGAGCAATAAATTAACCTTTTTCTTGGGAAAGGTCAGAATTGTTCATCCCTAACATTTAGTTCCATGGGCTGATAATAAGAGATAATTTTAGATAACTGAGCTTATTAAGTCAGTTCTTCAGCCTTGAGAAACAATGGTTTGAGGAAAAAGAAAAAACAAGGCAATTCTGAGATCCAAGAAGGTACTGGAAACTCCATGGGCTCATGGACCAGGCACTTTATATTGCATGTCCTTCATATATGTATGTGTAATAAATCCAACAAACTAGAATTCTTTTCATACATGCATATCAGTCATGCAAGACTCGCATTTGAATTATTACAAATATTTTTAAAACAGTTAAGTCACTTTCATGCACTGTTCCAAACCAAATCCTGCATTTATGTACCTCAGACTAGCATAAGGTGTATAACTGGAACACATAATGGTAGGAATATTAGTTTGGAGTCAGAAACTGAAAATGATCTTCAGGGAACTTTGTACCAAGAAACTATAAGTAGTCCTGAGAAAACTAAAAGGCTCTGAAGTTAAACAAAGTCAACTTCACCTTGATTCCAGCAGAGAAAAATGGTAGCTCTCAAAGCGGCTGAACTCCTTGCATGTTTTCTGCAAAATGAAAACCAGCTGCAGATTGATGAAGAATATTTTTCAATGATTTTTTTATTTTATGAAAGTTAAACTTTTCCAAAAACGTAACCCCAACCATGAAGAACTAAGCCAGTTTTAAGCAATTTGTAAGTCAGATGGAGATAAAGTAAGACCTGCCTTCAATCCCTACAATATCCTAGCTAAGAAATGAATGATTTATTTTATATCTTTCTCTAAGACTTTGGCATTGTTTGACCATGTTCTTTGTATGAGCTTATTTGAAAACAAGAGACTCCTAGGGTTGACAGGAAACAGAGAGGAAAAAAAGTGCAAGATAATGAGAGAGATTGAAGTCAGACTTCCTTCCTTACAGAGGACTACTTTCAGCATATCCTGTGAAAACATGGCTTGAAAATTCTGCAATATTTATACAGTGGTTTAATCTACATACTATATATATTCTTGAGCTTCAAGGAATGTTTTAATGTGTTTCTAGCTCTTTCTCACTGAAGTTAATGATAATACAAAAAATAGTAATAAAAATAAAAATGTTTATTTGGAAATACTTTACTCGAATATGCTCTGGTCAAACAGAACAAAATTTAGTCCTAATAGAAAGTTTAAACCTTGTCTATCCTTGAATCTTGTCTGCACTTAATTTCTTAAGTGATTCAGGTTGTACATTATTACCTCAACACTTTTAAAGTAAAGTGAAAGATGCACAATAAATTTGGTATACATGATCTACAGCAAAAATTAAAAAAATATGAAGTAGAAAGTGTTTTGTTATGTATCCTGCAAAGTTCAAGGAAAATGTACTTTAAGAAAAAGTTAAAAGTTATGAAAATGGGATCCTAACCTTTTCTGTCTCAGTTTTATTTTCTGATTTTGTATTTTAGAGTGATTTAATTTTACAGTGAATAACAGCCTTCAAAATGGGAGTAAAATTATTTACTCACTGTCCAGGAAAATCTGTTCTCAAAGAGTGTCTAGAACAAATATATGAATCGCAGATAAGTATAGAAATATAATTAACATAAAACTATATTAAAAATGCCTAAGGTCATTATCCCTAAACCAGTAAGTAGTTGTTTTGTATAGCCTCAGTAAGGCCTTAACAGAGAAAACGTGTCAAGATTGTTATCATAATTCAGGGAAAAAGCATAGATTAATTGAGTAAAATACAGAGGAAGTATACAAAAATTGTTATATTTTCAGGAAATATGACCGAAAAAAAGCGATATTGTACTGTTGAAAGATAAGAAAGTTGGAGACTTAAATACATATAATAAAACAACAGAGGAACACAATATGCTGTTCATGTCCACTATTATGACAGAGAAGATTTAAATTAACCATCAGAAAAGCTCCCTATTAATTTAATTTGCTGAGATAGTGCATTAAGTCTTCATCTTTGGAGGGCTTTAAGAATAAATAATAATTTGCTAGGAAGGGTTATATATTAATGTTCCAATCTGGGGCAATGGAGTGATTTGGATGTGGATGCCATATCTGTTTCCATTATTAGTATTATAATAATTTTATTGCAAATGTATTATAAAAGTATAAATAATTCAATATAATTAACTTTTCTGTTTTGTCAGTGAAAAGTGCTGTACGCAAGAACAAAATATAAATTAATTACTAACCTAAAAAACTTTGAAAGGAATCAAAAGTGTGACATGACAAACAAAGTGTCTTGGCATGTCTCTAGAGTTGGTCAGATACTCAATCTTCATATTCAGACTTGTGTATAAGTCTTGTATAGCTCAAATATTTAGAAGACTAGTTATTTATCATGTAGGAAATTTGGTGTATAAAATTCACTGTACTAACTGTAATCCTAGGAAGCTCACAGGTTCAATTTAGGAATCTAAATCCAAATACATATTCTGAAAAGTCTTATACAGTTGCTACTTAACCTACTGGGTATTTTGGTAACCAAATTTTAAATACCAGCTGTATTAATATATCAATTCAATATTGTAATTTACCATGACACTTGAAGTTCATGGCCCAATATATCTTAATTTTAATTCTACCGAGACTTTATCTCACAGTCACCCAGGCACGATCCAATGGTCAGGCATTTTGGAATTATTGCTAAATCACCTGCAGTCTATATGCCAGTAGAGACAGAGCTTTTATTGTTACGTAGTTATGACCACAGCAAGAGCAAGAGTGATCGAAGTATTCTATCAGGTTGCATGAAACATGTTACCCTCACCCTCTTTCTGCCCCAGACAGATAGTTTATATCTGTGTCTCCAATGAAAGAATGATAGATTCAGACAATCAGAGAACTACAGAGTGCTTGACTTTGGAAGTTCAAGCAGGGTCAACAGGGCCAGGTTGCTCAGGACTGTTTCCTAGTACATTTCGAGTATCTTTACTGATGAAGACTCCACAACCTCTCTGGGCAACCTATTATAGTTGACCGCCTTCACAGTAAAGAAGATTTTTCCTGCGTTCTAATGGAATTTAATTTGTGCCCATTGATTCATGTCCTGTCAGTGAATACTACTGAGATGGGTCTGGCTGCTAATTCTTCATTCTCTCCCATCAGGTATTTACACACAATGATAAGATCCCCTCAAGCCTTGTTGTCTCCAGGCTTAACAGTTCCAGCTCTCCAGCCTGTCCTCTTTACGTCAGATGCTCCATCTTCTTCATCTTTGTAGTGTCCTTGTGCTGGACTTGATACAGTAATCCTGTATGTTTCTTGTGATGGGAAGCCCAGAACACTGGACACTGTAGTCTAGATGTGGCCTTTGCCACATCAAGAAAAAGGGATATATTTGAGTAGATATTTTTTTTCCCTTTACTCTTTTCATGCATGTCCATTTCTTCCTTTGTCCTCTTCCTCTAGAACTACTATAATTTCTATACCTACTTTTTTTTTGTCTTTTTCGTTTTCCTGTTACAGTATTGGTTCATCCTGCTCTGACTGGTATGGCTTTATGTAAGGTATTTGTTATCTTTCTAATTAGAGAATTACTGTATTACCATGCCAATATTGTAATAACAATATTAAAATTCACAGCTTCCTATAATTTCTAGCTGTAGAAATGATGTACAATATAATGTGTTTATGAGAGGAAAGGGGTGGTAACAACAACAACAACAACAATAATAATAATAATAATGATGCAGTGACTGACAGTAATCCTTACCTGATTTCTTGTGGTGGGGTTTTATTTTTTTTAATATGTTTGTAGCTTCCTGGGAAGACTTATGAATGAATTGTGTATTCGAAAAAAATTTTGTATTTGTCATTCCTACCTTTCTGAATATTGCATTTGGTGTCATGATTCCACAAAATCAAAGATGACAGATTAGCAGATAAAATACTACATCCGTCACTGATGAAACAGACTCATCCAAAGCACATACTTAGCTTTTATGCATTTAAGTTAAGGACAAAAACTGTCCCTTATTGTTTCACAGGGTCTGGTAATATCGTATGTAGAACCATACATATTGGTCATAATGTTTAGAGAAAGTAATTTTATATCTCTTTCAAGAGTTGTGCCCCACTGAAAATGTAGAAACTATGTATAGTACATATGTACTATGTGTATAGTATTGTACTATATATTGCATATATACTACATATATGTACTACAAGTATATATTTTTATGCATACATATGTATTGGTATATGCCTACGTATGTTTTAAAAAAGAGGCACACTAGTAAGTGTAACTGCTCTACAAGGGTTTCAAATGTCCCAAAGGCAGCATATGCTTCTTAATTCATTAAAATGTGCCAGTTGAACTATACCTATATATGTGGTTCAAGCCTGATTCTGCACCCAGTCAAGTCAATGAGTGTTTAGCCACTAATTTAAAAGAGATTAAGACTGATCTCAGCATCAGATTAAGAAAATAAATAATGAAAAGTATTCCTGGGGTTTTTTTTAAGTATCCAAAAGCAATTCACTTAGTATGTCCCTGAAAAATTCACAGCAGTATCAAAAACCAGCTGTGTAATTAGATATCAAATTAATCCACCTGGACCAATTAACACAGAAAAGGCTCCCAGGCTCAGTAATGCAATGTCAACAGAAATAAAATCAGAAAGGAGAAAAAGTTTGAGTGAAGAAAACTTCTTAGGCCAATCAGAACAGAATTAGAGATGATTATAAAAAGTGTGGGATTAAAGAGATCTTGCATACAGGTTTGCATCAGAGTGCAAGATAATATTGTATGATACTTGTAATTCACTGATACACTGAAAAAGTTGGCAAATCACTGTAACTCTATTGAAATCTTTGTTACTTTTAAGTTTCTTGCTCTGTTTTTTTGGAGGGTTTGTGATATGGATTCCTTTGGAGAGAGGAAGAAGAATGATTCCTGCTAAATTTCCTGACATTTTAATTGTCTAAAATCAGCCTGAATATTTATATCTATGAAGAAATACAATGTTGCTCTACTAAAGCACAGTAGATGTAATTATTATTAGAACAAGAACTATACTTTTATGTAAATATGGGCTTCTGTTGCTTGCTGGTATCCCATCTACTCCTTTTGGTTTTTAGCTACCGAAGTGATGACAGAATATAAACATGCAAAATTAGAAACTCTCATATTTTCCTTGAACGAACTTAAAACCTGGTTAAACGCTCATATTTGTAAAAACAGCATGTGAAGAACTTTAGAAATTGTCCACCAGAGCTCAAATTCTGTGAAAGGAAGCAGAATAATCTCAGGAAAAATTATCTGGACAAGTTATGAAGTAGTACATGCTAGGATGTGAAGAAATTGGAGGAAACACATCCAGGTTAATACTGCATAACTGTTAATGCATAAACTGATTGGATGATACCTTCGGTTCTCTTCCTTCTTTTTTTCCTGTCACCATTTCCCTTTTACCCTTTTCTTCCTTTTTCCTTCCACATTTCTATTTTTTTCTTTTTCTCATTCCAAAAGGATCTCTAGTATTTGTGTACTGTAGACTTCCATTTTTAATATCAGCAACTTCACACTTCAAGTTGGTCATACTGTTTGCTGGAAATGACTATTCTTCCTGGCTATAAGAAGTTAATGATGAATAATATAAATACTTTAAAATATATTCCATGTTGAGTGTAAATTATATAAATAGTGATTTTTTTTTGCCCATTATTAACTAGAAATTGAAACTATTCTTAACATGTATAAATCAAAATATCTTTACAAGTATGAGTAGTGCATTTGTGAAAATACAGTTCAAATATAGGCATGAGTGTCTCGCTGTTCTTACAGAAGTCGTATGACAAAATGAAGTATATCACACACACATTTCCAGAAAATACCTTTAAAGTCAGAACTACTTTAAAAAGTTGTTAAGGTGTTCAGGAATTCACACCCATGCATTTTTAAACTCCATTTACAGAATCAGTGATTTCTATTTGGATTAGTTTCAGATGTTTGAACTTTTTTTTTAATGGAAAAAGGATATGTAAAATCTATTTTGATTTTAGAAGTATTTGAGTATATATTGTATTTAGATGTATTGATTTTTGTAATTGAAAATAACACTGAATACTTAACAAGTGGAACTTAGTACTGTTTTTTCTGAGGCTCATTATAATCCTAGTCATAGTGGTATCATTCGCACATGGAATTAATGTGGTAAATCTTCATTTCATCAAGATTTTCAAGTACATTAATTTGCATGAAGCAAGAATAGTAACTGTAATCTCATTTTCTCAGACAGATTAATCAATATTTGGGACTTTGTAAGCTAAACCAAAAAAGAAGAAGACAGAATAAAGGGGACAAGCAGTTTCAGTGTAATTCAATCTTAATAAGAAATTGTCAATTCCTAATGTCTTTTCCAGTCTACTCTTTATGTCTGTAGACTATGCTAAATGTTGAAAATATATTTTCAGTTATTTGTCCCAGAATGTTTCCCTTAATAGAAATAAAATAATATACTGTTCAATGTTCATAGTAAATATGCAGTGGCACATAAGTGATAGCTTAATGCTGAAGGACAGAAGGACCTTGAACTAGATGCCTGAATGAATAATGTGTGATGGAAATCATTATGTTTTCTTGTAGCGCAGTTATCTTGATAATAATTCATAGTTCACAGATGTAATTATACATAAGAATATTCACATGTAATAGATTTGATTAGGTTGTGGACCTGTCCATTTCATAGCATATTTGTAATTACGGTTGAATTTGGCATGACTCTGCTGAATTTCATTCAGGACAAGTAGACATCAAAACTGAGTTTGGTGAGATTCAGTAGTTTTGAATTGATTTCATAGTTTAATGTCTGCTGCATCTTTGGCACAGATTTCATAAAAAAATTAAACCTAGTTTGGTTTTCTATATTTGACTAATATCACTGTGGGTGGTAGAGGAATGCCATATTTTAAAATCTTGTCTAAGTGTTTCACCCTAGGGCATTTTATGGGACTTTTAATGTAACCAATAATTATAATCTGTAGCAGAGAACACTACAGAGGAACTGAGCAAAATAGAGAGCTGCGGATAAAACACAAATAATGATTATCAGGAAAGATTTAATGTGTAATAAGTCTATTTCTTTTTAAGGTATTACAAATATTTTAAATTCCAATAGTATTTCATACACTGAGTAGATTTCTTTGTAAAGCTATGCATGGGATTTCTTTGATCTAAAAATAGCCATTTGACTTGATATTTTTTAAGGAATTTTTTTACTTATCCCTAAGAAAAAGCTCTATTTTCATTGACATGTCTCTGTAGAACAGTTTTATACAGAATCATATCACTTCTGTATTAAAAAAATTACTCTGAAATTTGCATGATTTTCTTTGATGTTTCTATGTTTTTCAGTATCTCTCACTGTATTAAGTTTTTTAGGGGCTATGAAAACTCCAATTAGCTGTTTTTTTCAAGTCTACACATTTTCACTTTTCAGAACAGAACTGTTGGGTCACTGAAGACCCGTCACCCACTCCTTTGTTCCCAATATTGTGATGTCATTTCTATAAAATTCATATTTCCAGACTCACAAAACCATGTTAATAGAAACCAACACTTTCTAGTGTCTGGTACACTTCCTGGAAAATGAAGTTTTCCAGTTCCATTGACACTAGGTAGTATAAATGATATTGCAAGCATTTTGATCCATTATGGTCTATTCAGCTGTACAACAGTGTTCCAGAAGTTGTTGTACACTTTTATTTTGCAACCCCAAATGCGATTCCATTTTTAAAACCACATTTCTGAAAACTTGTAACAAAGTTTTCACATCATAATAGATCTTTGGCATGGAAGGAAATAATACACAAAAAATACAGAAAAATAATAAAGTTTTATTGATTCAAGAGACCAACCAGGGCTAGGTGAAGTGGAGAGAAAATCTGGTCAATCTGCTTTAGAAGGTGCAATCACAGAACAATGCATATGTGAACTACTCAGAATAATTTGTCTTGTGGCCTTAGGTTAATCGCTTGGAAAAAAATACAGTAAACTGTGAACATAGCTTATATTAAGTAAGCCACAAAACAAATATTACTGTTATTTTACTGTAGTAGAATCTCAAGATTATTTTAAGAATATTCTGAAGACTCATTGCTTTCTACAAAATATATTCACTTAATAGAGAAGGTTTCTTCATTCAACATAAAGAGCTACATTTTTTAGTGTATTTTGGTGAAAATTGAAGTAATTTTTTAATACAAGCAGCATTACCTTTAGCTACAAGAGATTTCAACTTTTTAGAGTAATGATATTCTCTCTTTTACAACTTAAATCCTAGCTTTTTTTTCAGATGCATAAAAAGTAGTCCACAGGTTAATCAATGGCCATGCCAGTTAATTCCATCTGGAGGGAAAAACAGTATCTCAGGAGAAGGAAAGAAGTCACTGATATTACATTAGATAATAACTCAAAAGGAACCTGGCCTTATGACTAAGGCAGCCACCTAGCTAGGTGTAAGCTCACGCTGTGAACTTGCTCTAGTAACTGAACTGAATAGTTTTAACAGTTACACAAAGGTTCAGACAAAGGATCTCAAAGAGAGGAGAAGCCTGAAAAACATGAAATGCTGTTCAGCTCAGCCTCAAATAGACATGAAACCAAGATTGAGTTGCCTAACTATTTGTGTTCACTATATTAGTCACTGTGAAGCCTCTAATACCTATTCTAGAAAGATTAGTTTCTCAGAGCTCTAAGTCCAGAGTCATATGTATCAACTTTCCACATAGCCCTGATTACTCGATGGTACGTGCAGTTACACTAAATAACTATTAGTGTATAACCAAACAAAGTTCTAAAAGTCATTTGAAAATAATGGAGACTTAGAAACTAGATCACATGTACACCTCCTTGTAGGTATTACCTCAAGATTCTTAATCTAAAAATGCAACCAAACCTTTTTCTGCTGAATTACTACAGCAAGATTCAGTTCCTAAACATAGGCTTCATATAATTTTATTCTCCTGTTTTCCTTCCAGTTAGCATTCCAAAAAGCATAGTCCATATATGATCTATAATGTAGTTCATTCCCGTAACAGAGTTGCAGGTATCACTGACACCAGACTCCCTCTCTGAGAGTTTATTGTGCTGCATGCCCTTTTCCGTAACAGGTTAAATTCTCTAAATGAACTTTCAATGCAATCTTGGGGTCTCACTGGGGATGCCAGTGAGAATCTCAGCTCTGTGACACAGATGATTTTTGAAGTGAGACTCCATCTGTTACTTTGTTGGTTGCCCTCTGGGACCACTTCTGGGGTTGGTATGGTTTGTCCTTCCCCCTGTGGGATTGGTTGGGTCCCCTTCTGGGACTGGTTTGTCCTTTCCACTGGGATGGTTTCGTGCTTTCTGAAATTTGTCTGATTTGCTTAGCATCGGTATTTTATATATATATATAAGTAATCTATCATAAATATATATGCTGTTCTATAGTTGTTTGCTTCACTAAAGATAATTTTATAGTAGCTTGTAGAAATATGTACCTATTTGGTTGCTACTTTTATTGGTTGTTGCTATTATATTGGTCATTGCTACACTAATGATTGATGCTATTTTATGGATTGCTGATGGTAATTTGTAACAGCTTGGGAGAGATATATGTTTGGTTTATTAGTCATAGGTATTGTAGTGGCAAAAGTGTCTTGTCTAGAGTTCCTTTTGGGTTTAGCATCAAGTGTAACAGGACATTGTCATGTCTAACTGCTAAATATAGATAATATCCAGAGAAGCAATACCAGAATATCTTCCTATAGCTGTATGTGTAAAACATTTTAATCTCATCTGTATCATATGACCTTGTAAGATATTTGCTGTATTTTTGTCATATAACTGCAAGAAACTGACACTGCTAGAAAAAAAATAATATAGAAAAGATAGATAAATAAAAAATTTACAACTACTTTTTTGTCATAGTTCAATCTAAATATTCCACAAGAACATATCATGGTTTATGTTAAAACCTGTTACAATTAAATAAAGATCCCTGATACATATGTATACATATATACATAAGATAATTATAAGATATCTCCAAATATAATATATATATGCACATACATACACAAAAAGTGAATGTTGTAGATAGGTATGCACTTATGTGTGCATAGATATAAAATGAAATACATCAAATACTCAAAATCTTGTCACATTTAGATTTATACTGAACAATATTTTTCCCTCATAACTCCATTTCATATAAAAATTCATGGATTATTTTAACTCAAAATGGAAATAACTATGCTTATATGTAATTGAAATCATAAACACAACCATTTTTCTTCTTTTTTTGACTTAATGTCTGACAAATACTAACACTTTAAGTTCCAGATCAGCTAGATAAGAAAGCAAATTTCCCTATGACCATTTTCAGATCTCCAGGGTTTGGCTAATAATGGCAAGAAAAAGCTAGTGCTAGTGTGTAGTTTTATAGCTTCTGTAGTTGTGCCAGCAATGAAATAGTCTCTTCACTGAAAATGCTGTAAAACCTTGTGATTACAAAAGCTTGAACTTTCTCTCAAGTACAGTATCAAAACTATCTATGACCTGTAATTTCAAGCTGCTTTAGGAAAGAAGTACATGCATCTAGCCATTCGGATTCTAAGTCTGTAGCCATGGAATACAGTTCTGAAGAGAACAGCAAACAACTATTCGAACTTAGCGAGTAACGGGTTTTCTACTGGTTTTTTGTTGGTGGTGGTGCTGGTGAGTGAATTCTCCTTTAATAGGGCTGCAGGTTTCCTTTTGATTTATAGGTCTGCTGATGTAAGGAGCACAGTCTGTCGAGTGAGCCATATTTACGCAAATAAAAATACTTCTTCCTATCAAGGACAATTAGTATAATTTTTTCCCACTTATTTTTGAGCTTACTTCATTTTCATATACACATATTTTACTGCATTATGTTCTCTGTTTTTAATAAAACTGAAAAACTACTGCCCCAAACTGCCCTGAATGCATACATATTTGCCCACATCCTTTATATTCATATCACTTCATCTGACCCTACATAGCTCCCAAACTATCCCTGAAGCCTAAATCTTCTGTATTTCAGACACCACCTTCAGGAGTTTTGATTGTAAAAGTTAGGATAAAATTTTGTTTGGAGTTGTACAGTTAGTTATTCTTGCACAAGACTGCTAATTTAAAGCATTACATATATTCCCGCAATAGGAGTCTTTTTTTTACAAAATAGAATTAGGAAAAGTTGAATATATGTGAAATTATAGAAAGAAAAGATGACTGACACTTGTATTCACCATGGATTATTATTATGGAACTCTCTCTGCAGAATATCACATAGAAATGTTAATTGCATTAACTTGTATTTTTGTAATTAAAGCTTGTTTTCTTCATTAATAAAATAAGATGTCAAATATTTCAAGCTCATAAAAGTAATGAATATGCAACAACATAACTTAATTAAAGCAGAAAAAAATGGAATTTTTCTTTTAACATAGCAGAACTGGTAAATATACAAATGGCTGAAATGCAAACATGCATCAATTTCACCTATCTATTACAAAACAAAAAATACCCCTGTTTCCGTATATAATATTAGAATCTTCTGGTTGGAAAAGACCTTTGAGATCATCGAGTCCAACTGCACCCACCATCTGCTAAACCATGTCCCTCAAAAACTCATCTACCCGTTTTTGAAACACCTCCAGGGATGGTCACAATCACCTCCCTGGGCAGCTGTTCCAGTGCCTGACCACCCTTTCGGTAAAGAAATTCTTCCTAATATCCAGTCTGAACCTCCCCTGCTGCAACTTATGGTCATTTCCTCTTGTCTTATCGTCTGTCACTTGAGAGAAGAGATCAACACTCACTCTGCTACAGTCTTCTTTCAGGCAGCTGTAGGAAGCGATGAGGTCTCCCCTCAGTCTCCCCTTCTCCAAGCTAAACAGCCCTAGTTCCCTTAGTCATTCCTCATAGGACTTGTTCTCCAGCCCCTTCTTCAGCCTTGTTGCCCTTCTCTGGATATGCTCCAACACCTCAATGTCCTTCTTGTAGTGAGGGGCCCAGAACTGAACACAGTACTTGAGGTGTGGACTCACCAGTGCTGAGTACAGGGGCACAATCACTTCCCTTGTCCTACTGACCACACTGTTTCTGATACAGGCCAAAATGCCATTGGCCTTCTTGGCCACCTGGGAACACTGCTGGCTCATATTCAGCCAGTTGTCAACCAACACTCCCAGGTCCTGTTCCTCCAGGCAGCTCCCCAGCCATTCTTCCCCAAGCCTGTAATGCTGCATGGGGTTGTTGCACCCCAAGTGCAGGACTTGGCATTTGATCTTGTTGAACCTCATCCCACTGGTCTCAGTCCATTGATCCAGCCTGTCCAGCTCTCTTTGCAGTGCCTCCCTTCCTTCAGGTAGATCAACACTGCCACCCAGCTTGGTGTCATCTGCAAACTTGCTAAGAGTGCACTCGATCCCTTCATCCAGGTCATTATTAAAGATATTGAACAGGACTGGACCCAGTGCTGAACCCTGGGGAACACCACTATTGACCGGCCTCCAACCGTATTTAATTCCGTTTACCACCACCCTAATATGGCTAGTAGAGTGTTTCTGTATGCTATAAGATATTATTCTGAGCTAGAATGATCCTATATAGAGACATTAAATGTTCTGAAGGAAAAGGAAATATGCACTTTAAAACTTAATGCTGTTAAAGCACATCAATGTATTCAAACCACCCAGATCTACAATAATTTTTTGCCTGTAATCATAAGAATCCTTACCACCTTGAGTTACCTTGGTCTTCATTAGTGCCACCAAAAACCTTAAAAGACTTTTGGATAGGATTATTACAGAAATTGTACCTTAATTGGAACTTAATCTCTATAATTATGCATAATTAGCTGTGTTTATTACTCCTGTGATGAGCACACATTTTTCTTTAGCTGTAAGGGAAAATGAGTTAAAGCTTCTAGAAACATTAGATAATATGATTTGTATGCACTTTACTGAGTCTATTAGTCTGTATAGTTTTAAAATTCAATTAAAAATGTATTTTCACTCTTTGGCCTTTGACTTCGGTAAGGAATACTAACAGAGATAAGTACACGTTTTGTTGGCAAGTGATAGCCTTTAATTTATTTTATTCTTTGAATCTTGAGCCAAAAAATTATGTAGTACCGTCCTTCGTGTGACAAATTGCCATTCTGAAACATTCAAATGAACCAATGTGCAAACAAGAGAAAAGAAGGGCACATTTAATCCAATTGTATTATTTTTCAAAGATAAGGATGATTAAATCAGGCTCACTTAGTCTCAGCTTTTACTTGGGTCTATTTAAACTACAAGTCATGTTGACTGTCACCTCAGGGAGTAGATTTGCGATAGCATGGCACAGTCATTTGTAAAACTATTCTTCATAACTAATGCAGCTTGTCTGGATGAGTTTTACTATTTGTAAAGAAAGAGTCACATGCTGTGACTTCTTTTTGTGCATTCTGACCTCAATCTTTTAAAATTCAATGGTTGTGTTAGCAGTTTTTATACTCAGTGGCCCACGCTATGATCAATTCCATTAAATCACTTATGAGGTTACATCCATTTACTTTTATAATCATAACTATCAATGTACCTGCCTCAGAGCTATTTACAGATATACTTGTGCTGCTCCAGGGATAAGGAAATACTACGGCTGTGTAAAGTGTTTAAAAAGCACCACTATCCTGATTCTGTAGTAAAAATTTTGTACAAGGAAGAAGCTAAGATAAAGACTCAAACTTTTTTTACTCAAATCAGTTTAACAAGAAAGTACTGTACCATTTCTAAACATTAAGCAGATGGTAGTGCTAATAAGGGTTACAAAGTCAGTGTTGTTCTCTTTTGTATACGCCATCAAATCAGTTACCACTTACTATTATAAATTCAAGCCTGATATAGCACATTATGTTTCATGATGAAAGGTGACTGTAATAAAACTGTATAAATGTTATATATAGGCATGTTTTTTGTTACCTATTCCCAAGCTTAGGATTGTATTTTTCATTACACAGTAGTTAGATACAAGAAAATGGCAACGTTAAAAACAAAGAACAGGATGCTGGATGTTCTTTTTCCACATGAAGACCCTAAGCAGTAAGTTAGTTGTCTCTCTAGGTCAGTAAGCCTTTACTGATATAGTGCTCAAGAAGAGCTGGGAATTTTCAATTTTTTCTTGTGCTTAGGAAATTCTTAGGGTAGAGACGTACATGCAAACACCTGTGTTTGAAGAGCTCTGGAGTCTTATTTTGCACTTATTGACTACATCTGTAGCTCTTTGAGGAATTATACAACATAATGGCAACTACCATTAAACTAGCAGAGGCCGCTAACTAATAGTAACTAATGATAATTAAGTCCATCTAAGTATTTGTTAGAGGGTTGCTTAGTTGCTTCAGTTCTACTGGGTCTTGGAAGAAAATGAGCAATGACTTGCAAAGACCTCTAGAAGGTCTAGGTTAGCTAGATTTCTCTATATCTGTTGAATACCGACATTAAAGAAGATTTTGTGAATATTGCCCCAATGGATTTCGGTACCTTGTAAGTATTTTCAGCTTTTCATATAGGAAACACCTGAATTACACTTTTGAACACTTCAGCTTTGCTTCAGTTCTTCTCTTGGGATATTTGCACTTTATTAGATATAGCCTTAGAACTGTAATCATAACTAAGGAAAATATTTGAGAGGCTGTTACTTAATAAATAGTTTTGTCTTCTTCAGAGTATGAAAGTATTATTAATATTTTTGTTTTAACAAAATCAGCTATAAATAACCATCCAGGCAAAAGTATCACTTCCTTAGTTAATTATCAACATTTACTGCAACCACTATCTCAAAACAATTACTATTTTGTAGTATACATGGTTACAAGGTTGATTCATTCATATGAAAGATACGTAATGATTGTAAAGAAGCTCTCAAGAATCTTAACTGACAACTATTTGGGGAGGGGAGTCAGTGAAATACAACACACAAAAAAAATAAAAAAAGAAAACAACCAAAAAAACCCTGTTTCTTTAATTTCTTTTTTTTGATAACCTAGTTTCACTTTCGCTAGCTTCCATAACAGATAAAAAAGGATGACTGCATTGACAGATACAGAGTATGGAATGGGAGTAAGAGCAAGATAAATAGCAAGAACAAGACTAGACAAAAATCCTCTAAATCCCTATATGAGGACAGTTCATGGTCACAAGTTTGTCTTGTTCTACCTTCACAACATGTATTAACCTTGTATTTGAATTTTCAGTCAGTTGCTGGGGACAAAAGATCTGATATTTATAACAGAAGCAATACTGACTTACATGCAACCCTGATCATGCACACCTAATAATGACTTTTCACCCCAGGAAAAGAAAATCCTCAGAGAACAAGGATCTTAGACACACAGAAGAAATGAATAAATTAAAATTTCTTCCTACAAAATGGAATGACAAACAATCAAATTGACACAGCATTTAAGGGTCAAATCCAACTAGGGAATTAGGTAATCAAGCTGAGATTTAAATAGATTTTCAATTAAGTTCCTTTTGTTCTATGTTACATCAAACACTTCTCATCATTATCTCTTACTCAAATTTATGAGTTTTAAAACTTATCTAGCTTTCCATAGCTGTCAATTCTGTCTGCTTTGATTACAAGTGATTTCATAATAAATTTCTTAAACATTTTTGGTGGGATTCATTAGGCAGACACTTCTCTTTCAAAGCTCTTTTTTGGTAAAACAATGGATTTATTTTAAAAAGAAATTACCTTTTAAATAATGGAGTAAAGTATTAGACAGCTGTATGAATGAGAATTCTTCTTTCGATATTTCTACACGATTTAGGAAAATTAATCTCAGAATTAGAATAAACTTCAAGGTAATCTATAGAGTCTGTGTAAGAGTGTTGAAATATCTTTTGGCTGTGGCTAATTTAAGAAGAACTATGCACTATTTGCATTTTTCAAATGTTTTACTTAAAAAAAAAATCCCTCAGTAATACTTCTTGAGCAAAAATGTAATATAGATTTGTTTAAGATACCTTAGCAATTAAATCAAAGTTTTTCTTAAATATAGTATAGTATATAATAAGGCTACATAAGAGTTGATATAAATAAACAGGAAGCTGTCATACCTTAGCTCCTAAGAAAAGGATTTTTAATCATTATTTTTATTTAAAGAAACAAATCAATCAGGTTTTAAAACATCCAGTTTCCCAGTCTTCACAATTTTCTTTCATAAGCTTTAAACAAGTCAACATACTAAAATTATTGAAGCTGCACAAATTTACATGCAAATCTATTTCTACTGCCTGCGAGCAGTTCAAAGCTGTAAGGAAAGATAAATAGCTTATCTAATTGCATTATATATAATGTTGATGTTTTCACGATGCTGATTGGCTGGGTTTGTGTCATTAGAATAAAAAGATATGCATGAAACATTTTTATTGTCCTCATTAATGATAATAAGCTCAAGAAGTACAGACATTACATTGCTTTAGTGTGGGTTGCGTATTAGGATTGGCAAAAACACATTCCTGTAGTGCTAACACTTTAAAATTTTTAATATATACTAGCAAAAGCAATAAAATCTAAGTCTGGTTCTTATGCCTTAATTACTATAATGTGAGTATGAGTAGTGGAACTAGAGACAAACCATATTTTCAGCTTTTTAATTTCATTTGACATACGCGTGATAGAGTTAACGTGTGAAGTTCACTAACGGTTTGCAAGATTCATTTAGAAAAAAAGAAGTCCCAAATTTAAAGTGTTAAGGACTGCAAGATGCCCTCTCATACTTATGTTTTGAAAGTACATAGACTTTGTAAATTTGGGCTGTTGATAACTTCGTGTTTCTTAGTTATCATTAGATACCAGTTTAGTATTAGTAAAAGACCTTAAAATTTTTCCTCAAATGTTCTATATTTGTCAGCTTCCAGTCTTCAGAAAGCTACTTTATTGTATATTTTATTGAAAAAACAACAACAAAACAGCTTGCAGAATACCTACAATGATTTTTCTAAAGATTATTAGGAGTTACATATGTTGTTATTAGGCACACACCACGAAGAAGACAAGCTGAATCAGAGCATCATTGTACTGCATCCTGCACATTATGGGAAATGATTATCCTTGCTTAGTTTTAATTTTGGGAGTGCTGTAAATGGCACACACATTCTCATGAGGAAAATTAGAAGACTATTTGTGATAGAGGGGATATTTGTGTGAAGGTTATCTTTTAAGCTATATCTTTTTCAAATGTTTCTAACCACAGTACTTTGGAAACTAACTCAAATCACTTAATCCCTTGCTTTTCCAAGATCAGATCATAACTAAAAATAAGCCATTTTTTAACGGATCTAGGAAATCTCTGACATTCATCCTCAAGTCTTTCCTAATTTTGCCACTGAGCTGTGTGCTCTCCGATGTTACTAAAATTTTAAGAACAAAAGAGCATTTGGATTGCAATAATCTTAAAGGATTTTGGACATCTGCAATATAAATTCTTGTAGCAAGTTCACTCTTACAACTATCTATACTAGGCTGGCAATTTTTAAGGTGATTTACCTCAAACATAGAAACTACATAGTCTTCTGTTTTACATTGAAAAGAGCTGAATCTGCAATCTCACTTCAATTATCCCCAAAATTGTGTAATGATTCAAAACATAGGACAAAAAATTTGCAGAAAAGTAGTGGTTTAAAATCATATTTTGGGAAAGCTATGACTTCATCGGTAGTTTTGCTTGGTTTTGGACTTCTATAAGTAAAAATATAAAAATACTTCATCAAATATTGTAAAAAACCCTCAGATATTCTCAAGGATAACCTATTTAGCAAGCAATTCAGCTGAAGAGGAACAATGATATTCATTGTAATAACTTTTACTTAATAGAAAGATATAAAAGCTATTGTCTCTCAGTAATATTTTACAGTGTCTCTCTCTAAGGAGAGGTAAAAAATTGCTAGTAATTAGGCACATATAAACATTTCCTCTGGATGATATTGAAGATCTCCTGAGGAACTCTATTAAGAACTGTGCCTAAAGAAACAAACAGAAGTATTTCATAGGATAATAAGATAATTTGCGTTGGAAGAGTTCTAAGCCAACCTCCTGCTCAAACAAAACAGATTCATCTGTGAGGTCAAACTGACTCAGTCAGGGCTTTACCCAGTTGGGCCTAGAAAACCTCCAGAGTTGGAGGCAATCTCTGTGGATTGCATGAACCAGGTCAAGCCACAACATTTGTTATATAGTGGCAATGGTGATTTTTCCCTTGGTGTTGCTTCTCTTTAGATTAAAAAGAGTGAGAAACATGGTCTGCTGGGGTCTGATGGTGTCCATCTATCTGAGAAGAGGAAGAGTGTCTGTGATTGTTTGCTTGCCAAGCTGGTGAAGTGTTCTTTAAAGTTACTAGATGGAGAACCTTAATCACCTACCAGATTTTAATGCCAGTGCCGGCAATAGATGCCTAGAGCCTGGGAAAGGAGCATGGGCCAGCAGGAGAGCACCTGAAGAGCGACATAAATGAATTCCAGCCACTCCAGCCAGTAAGTCAGCTTCATCAGGGGCCCAATTTAAGTGTCTCTATGTAAATGATTGTAGCATAACTCCTCTGAACAAGAGGAGTTAGAGATATACTTATAACTGCAGAGCTGTTATCTTATTGGCATCATAGAGATATGTTGGGTGACTGCTGTGACTGGAGTATCAGAATGGAAGGATACAGGCTCTTTAGGAAAGACAAACAGGTGAGATGAAGAGGGGGTGTTGCCCTCTATGTCAATGACCAGATTGAGTGCATATTGCTCTGCCTGGGGACGGATGAGGAGCTATCCAAGAGCTTCACAACCTTGAGCAACCTCGTCTAGTGGAAGACAACACTGCCCATGGCAGGGGATTGGAACTGGGCAATCCTTGATGTTCCTTCCAACCCAAACTATTCTACGATTCTCTACAAAGTTACCTTAGCCTAAACATGCCACTAAAACAATGTGATCGGAGTTCTATTCTTACCATAGCCAACCCTCTTCAGCTCTCTCCTCTGTGACTCATGCTTATTATTTCCTCTCATTTGAATTCAACACTTGTGTACTGGGTCTGGCTAGGATGGAGTAAATTTTTTCAGAGTAAGAGATATGGTGCTGTGGTTTAGGTTTATGGATTATCCCACTCTACACCCTCAGCAAGTAACGCAGGGATGAGCAAGAAGTTGGGAGGACAAAAAACTGGGACAGCTGATCCCAGATGGCTAAAGGGATGTTCCATGCCTTTTAATTTCTGGGATGTTTTTGATTTGGTTTATTTCAGCGTATCAGTCTGATACACCAGTAGGTTAAAATGCAGCTAGAGACCATCTCTAACTTTATTTACTTTTCCTCTGTTACCTTGCATGTTATCCATTCTACACAACAGAGAGGGGTTTTACATTGGATTAGATCTATAATTCAGTGAATTAATGAATTCCTATAAATGTACTTTATAAATACATGTATTTATTAAAATCATATGAAGACTGACACTAATACAATTAAAATGATATTAGCATGTAAAGTTCTATTTTCTTTCTTTTTTTATGCTCAAGCAGAAAAGATTTATGGAAATACCTTTGAAATCTGATAGCATATATGTTAAATTAATACTCTCCCATGTTTCATTTTTTCATAATAATTTTTAAACCTTATCTTTTCAAACCTAGAAGATTAAATTCAAGACATACTTTCTGAATTTCAGATAATTTCCTTTCTGAATAACATCTTTTTAAGATTAAGCAAAAATGAATACTGTGAATAATTCTATGCAGATGAAAATCATGCTCTCATTGAATTGTTAATATCTAAAATGACAGAGATTTTTAGAGGAAAGCCTACAGAAACAGATTGTGCATTTTGGTAATACAGAAAGTGTCTGTAAAATATTCCAAAACCTATGAAATTAAGATGATCACTAGATCCTACCGCTCTGCATGTGGTCACCCAGGATGTCATAGGGTATCAGAGCCTTTTGCTTAAGGCTATCAGGCCTTTGGTTGATCTTTGTCTCCCTGGAGTGGCACCTGGAAAGCAGCCCAGAGACCTTAACATATTTCAAAATGTATATGTCTAAGGTTAAGGAGATGAATCAGTTTGGTCAGCAGAGGAGTTCTCCAAATTCTCAGAGGATTTATTCAGTTGCTTAAATTTATATACTATTTTAGCACTGTTTGAAACATCATCAAGCACTGTTCTGTTCTCTGAACTTTGAAATTCAGCGTTATTTTAAAAGCACTAAACTAATCCACCTAACTTCAACTGGTTATTTAAAAGGTTTGTGTCTTCCATTGATCCTGCTACGTACCTTCCAGCCTCATGGAGTGTGAACTGCATATTTAAGGTATCTTAGAACTCTTATGTTTCAGCAAATGAATTATGACTTCCTGACTGTGTTCTCTATTTGCCTTAGTACCTGAAACATCCTAACAAATGTGAAGTTTATGACTGAGAACTTGTAAAAGACCAGTCTCCATCTCAAACACTTTTGGAGACTAAGTTGATATCCTAGGGCATGTGTAGAGACATATTTAGATCATAAAATTACAAAAACATAGAATCTTCCAGTTGGAAAAGACCTCTGAGATCATCGAGTCCAACCGCACCCATCATCTGCTAAACTATGTCTCTTAAAAACTCATCTAGCCTTTTTTTAAATACTTCCAGGGATGGTGACTCAACCACCTTCCTGGGCAGCCTGTTCCAGTGCCTGATCGCCCTTTGGTAAAGAAATTCTTCCTAATATCCAGTCTGAACCTCCCCTGCTGCAACTTATGGCCATTTCCTCTTGTCCTATCACCTGTCACTTGTGAGAAGAGATCAACACTTGCTCTCCCGCAGTCCCCTTTCAGGCAGCTGTAGGAAGTGATGAGGTCTCCCCTCAGCCTCCTCTTCTCTAAGATAAATAACCCCAGTTCCCTCAGCCATTCCTCGTAGGACTTGTTCTCCAGCCCCTTCACCAGCCTCGTTGCCCTTCTCTGGATATGCTCCAACACCTCAATGTCCTTCTTGTAGTGAGGGGCCCAGAACTGAATACAGTACTCCAGGCATGGCCTAACCAGTGCTGAGTACAGGGGCACAATCACCTCCTTTGTCCTGCTGGTCATGCTGTTCCTGATACAGGCCAAGATGCTATTGGCCTTCTTAGCCACCTGGACACACTGACGTCTGTACTCAGCATATATAGTCTGGAGTTTAATTTCCATTTTGATAAAAATGGCTTTTCAGATTATGAAAATTAACAGAATTATTTCCTACTCCTTTATTTCTTAGAAAATGGAAGTATTATAGTAGTGTGTAACAGTAAACCAATAAACTGGGATTTCTAGCCTTAAGGTTTAATAATATACACGTTCACACAGGGGACTTCAAATCACCGGATGCTTCCTGAAAACACAACTCAACAGAGAGGAAAAAGTCTAGGAGGTTCCTGCAGCATGTGAAAGACAATTTCCTGATGCAGCTGGTAAGTGAACCTACAAGGTCTCTTGACCTGCTTGACAAAGAGAGAAGGACTGGTGGAAGATGTGGTGGTCAGAGGCCACCTTGGACTTAGTAGCCATGAAATGATAGATTTCTATATTCTCGGTGAAGTGAGGAGGAAGGACAGCAAAACTACTGCCATGGAATTCCAGAGAGATATCTTTGGCTTGTTCAGGTGACAGAGTTGACAGAGTCCTTGGAAAACAGTCCTGAAAGGCAAAAGAGTCCACAAAGACTGGGCATTCTTCAAGAAGGGTATCTTAAAGGCACATGAACAGGCTGTCCCCATGCACTGCAGAATGGGATGGTGGGGAAGACAACCAGCCTGGTTGAACAGGGAGATTTTGCTGGGACTTAGGGGAAAAAAAGGAGAGTTTACCACTTCTATAAGATGAGGCAAGAAACAGAAAAATAGTATAGGGATCTCCTTAGGTCATGAAGAGAGAAAATTATACAGACAAAATCCCAGCTAGAACTCAATCAGGACACTTTTGTAAGAGATAACAAAAAAATGTTTTTACAAGTACATTAACAAAAAGAGAGTTAAGGGAGAACCTCAGCCCTTTATTGGATGCAGGGAGAACATCATTGCCACCAAGGATGAGAAAAAGGCTGAGGTGCTTAATGCCTTCTTTGCCTCAGTCTTTAATAGCAAGACCACTTATCCCCAGGGTATTCAGCCCCCTGAGCTGGAAGACACAGATGGAGAACAGACTACACCACTCCTAATCCAGAAGGAAGAAGTTAACAACCTGCTATGTTACCTGGAGACTCACAAGTCTGTGGGTCTGGATGGGATACACCTGAGAGTACCGAGAGAGGGGGTGGAGGAGCTTGTTAACCATTCCCCATCATTTGTCAGCTGTGCTGGATAATAGGGGAGATCCCAGATGGTTGGAGGCTTGCCAATGTGATGCTCATCTGCAAGAAGGGCCAGGGAACTATAGGCCTGTCAGCCTGACCTTAGAACTAGGGAAGATTATGGAGGAGTTCATCATTTGTGCACTCATGGGGACAAATGGCTGGAAAGCTGCCTGGTGGAAAAGTATCTGTGGATGTTCATCAAGAGCAAGCTGAATATGAGCCAGCAAGTGTGCCCAGGTGGCCAAGAAGGCCAATAGTATCCTGGCTAGTATCACAAATGGTTGGCCAGCAGCATTAAGAAAGCTATTGTCCACCTACACTCATCACTGGTGAGGCTGCATAGTAAATTTTGGGCCCCTCAGTACAAGAAGGACACTGAGGTGCTGGAGTGTGTCCAGAGAAAGGCAACAAAGCTGGTTAAGGGTCTAGAGAACAAGTCTTATGAGGAGCAACTGAGGGAACTAGAGTTGTTTAGTCTGGAGAAGAAAAAGTTGAGGAGAGACCTTATGTCCCTCTACAGCTACCTGAAGGGAAGTTGTAGCAAAATGGACATTGGTCTCTTCTCCCAAGTAAAAAGTGGTAGGATGAGAGGAAATGGCCACAAGTTGCACCAAGGGAGGTTTAGATTGGATATTAGAAAAAATATCTTTACCAATAGAGTGTGAAGCATTGGAAGAGGCTGCTCAATGAAGTGGTGGAGTCACCGTCCCTGCAGGTGTTCATGTTTTTTGAACACGATGTGGCATGTCAGAACATGGTTTCATAGGCATGGTGGTGTTGGGCTTGATCTTAGGTGTCTTGTCCAGCTTTAATTGTTCTATGATACTATATTCATTCATATTCCATATTGTTTTGAGTTTAAGACCAAATAATGTTAGTAAGAGAGCTCACGTAGCTGTAACTTAGAAAGGGAAATAAAACCTTATACTAATTTTTAATTTACATAATTCATGAGAGAAAAAGACAAGTGAGGTAATGAATGATAGATTCATTAAGTTATGTTTCTTCTCATGCCATTTTTTTTAGTTTATCACAAGAAAACCATAATTAAACATGCGTAATGATGCATATGACACACAAAGTATCTGATTCAATGACAGCCACTAATTTATTTTTTTTTGCTATGGTTAGATACCTCTGCTGTTGGAAGAAATTGCAGAATATTATGTCAATACTTCTGATAATGTTAGGTGAATTTATTTCACTGCAGGTGACATTTATCCTTTCTAATTCACTGTGGCTTTCAAGGTTTCCGTGACAGAAAGTTGCTATCCTTAAGATACAAGCATTTTTGTTATGTCACAAAATTGTATGGAACTACTTCTTATGGGAGAGTGCATAAATGTGTCTAGATCCGTACTGATAAATGACTCTCTCCCAAGAACAGAACCTCAGTCCTCAGGTTACAAGGTAGAGAGTACCTGGCATCCACATGAAAGCAGGCTGCCTAATACATAATACTCAAAACTGAGACTCCCAGGTCCTAATACAGCTGTTACATAATGATTGAAGTGGATTTAATTTGTGTCTATGATTTGCCAGAAAACCTCAATAATGGCAGCTTTAAGTTATGTATTTGTCTCTCAGTATGTGGAAAATGAATTTAGGAGGAGGATGCAACAACTTTGTGATAGTGTTTGAAGACAGTTTTAAAGATTTTGCAGGGAGACGAATCCAACATCAACTGTAGTTTCACTAATATCGCCTTCTGAAAGTGATGCTTGTACAGATCTATTTATAGAATTACACTGAGTCTTGGTGAACTAGATAGTTCAGATCAAAAGGCGACTCTCTTGGGTATGAAACAATGTTTGCACAACATTTTGCTTGTCCCAGTCCTGGCCATTTGCTTGATCACACTGTTGTAAAATTAGATTGTTTGACAGAGATTATATTCTGTTTTATGAATTAACAACTGATAAACATATGATATTCTCAAGAATTATTCTACTGAATGCCATTCAATTCCTTTATTCTATGGATTTCTGTGTGGAAACAGAAGTACATCATTTGCTAAGCTGTCACAATCATTCTTGTACTATACAAATACCACATCAAAAAGTCCTTTAGTTATATTAATGTCCATTTTAAAAATCAAGTATTTTTAACCCACTACTGTGATTTAAATTCTATTTCAGACCTAAGAAATTTTGAAGCTTGCTGAATATACACTTAAAATACAAATAAATACTCATTTCTTGCTAAATTTTTCATCAAGGCATCATTTGCAAAGCCCCAGGGATCATAATACAGGGGCAACTGCTGGTCTTTTAAGAGCAAGGAACAGAAAATGTAAATTCCTTTAGTACTTAGAGATCCTAAGTCTAAAGAAAAAATATTCTGTAAGGAAGATTAAATAGTAGGAACTAAAAATTAAGATCCACAAGAGCCTACAAATAATTAAAGCTTTCTTACACAAAGTGCCTTTATAAAGAAAACAACAACTACAAGAACATCTTAATTTCATCATCGTGATTACTTGGCTATGGATTTAATTAGAACAACTATAGCTGTGGAAAGGAATCAGAAAAATCAATTAAGATCAGAAGCAAGCAGAAACCTATAAAAAACCTAAAATATAGTTCATGAAATCCATGAAAGGGATGCTTAAAACTGAATATTGTGATTAATTCAGACAACAGTAACTTCAGAATTTTGTGCAAGATGCTGAGTTTCAAACTTGTATTACCCTACTGAAATGTGTAGTCATGTTTTAATATCATTTGTAGATGTGGCCTTAAACATATTTAGAAATAAATGTATCTGAAAATATGAAGTTTAATCATTTTACCTGAGGTACGAATTAGAAAATTTAGGATGGGTAAAAGATTATGTATGTAATCTCTGTAGCTCTGACTAAAACATTTTACCCAGAAAAAAATTAAAGAACGACTTACCTGGAAGTTAACTGCAAAAATTGGGGATTTTTGCTTGTTTGTTTCTGGTTTGTTGTTTTTCTTCTGTTGTTTTGGTTTTTTCGGGGTTTTATTTTTGTGCAGTTTTGTTTTGATTTTTTTTTTTTTCTGTCATGGAACTTAGGCTTTCAATTTTCCAGCTCTTTTTTTATTTCTTTTGAAATATTATAAAATAATACTTCAAGATTAATTATTTTTGCTTGTATAGTTTCCTCAGATTGATTCTTAGTTTAGATCTGGTTGTCTTATAGTTCTAAACTTGGTTACATCAAATTAATTCCCCTGAATCAATTGCCCAAAATATATTATAGTGTTCTTTAGTGTATTTAGTGTTTTACATGGCACTTTCCTTAATTTTACAATGCATTTACTTAGCTGTTCTACTAGAATATGATTTTGTTACGTTTCAAAATAGCTCATCAAATCTTCAGTGTATCCAGGCTGAGGATGTGGATTTTATTTTCATATTTTTGAATTATTAATTTCATCCTTTCCTTTGTATTAGGTATTTTTATTTCAGCACCATTTAGTAGATGAGCAAATTGAGAATATGTAATTTTATTTTTATTTTTTAATGCTGGTAGAGGATATAAAAGCAGTTCTGGAAGTGGATGAAATGTTATTAAAATTCTTTGAAGTACTGCCTTACATAATTACTGCGCTTTGTTATTCTCAGTATTTTGTATTTTCAAGCCATGAAAAGGCTCATTGCTACAGTTAATTTCATTGAAGAACAGACTGTTTTCTGATTTATTTGTGACTCCAAAGTTTTAACAAAGAAATACAGTACTTTCAAAATTAACATAATCCTCTTGATTTTTGGAACTGATAAAATCGTGGTATTTCCCTACTACTGTCTTGGAATAGCTTCAGGATCTTTGGTCTGGTCTGAGTTCATGCCCTGACTTTCTCGGGGTGAGACATAGGCATGTATCAAGATTCCTTCCTCTTTCCCCTTAAATCTTGAATTAAGCACAAAGAAAGCTGGAGATTATGAATCTGACAAGATCTACCACCAACTTCAGCTGGTGGAGAGGCCAGTCATATCCTGCATTTTCCTAAAACTGTGTGTGCACTTCCTTATGAAAAATTTCCTAATGTACAGATATTTCAGGTATTTCTGGAGAAAAATGGTCAGACCTTGAAACCTGCAATAATTTTATATACTTAAAAAAAGTCTGCTTCTGGCTTTCTATGTTTAAAAGTGACTCCAATAGAAATTAACATGGATTTGAAATGGAAGAATCAGAAACCTTTTTTAAAATCTTATACATGATCTTCACGAACTAACATTTAACTATACTTAAGTTCTTATTGAAGAGACTTACTTGTGTGAATATGCTTTTTTTGGTCTTTCATGGCAGTAAGACATTTGGGTAGCACCACAAGGTAGCACAGGACATCTTCTAATATCTCTGGTTTGTTTTTTTTTTGAATAGAAGGCCATCTAATGGAAACAAGTTATTATTTTCAATTTGATTCTTGTTATTTTGAGTTGAATTCTCTGCAATATCATAACCCCCAAATTAATTACTCCATCAATATCCCATCAAAGCACATTGCAGATCACTGATCACTCCAGCATACTAATAACCATAGCACCAACAGATCTATAGTTATTAACTTTTTTCATTGTTATTTTCTACGCCTGCTAGTAGAATTGTAACAATGCCTTATAACTGAAAAATTAATCAGCTGAGCCCTTTCACATCTGTTTCTCAGTAGGCTAATGAGAAAATGGGTCTGACATTCTCACATTTTTTTTCTTTCTAAGCAGTCCCAACAGTGGGAGAACAAGAAAATACAAACTTCTGCAACCATTTAACTCCATTTTCCTTTACTTTGTTACAGACGTATGGCAAGATAGAGCAGATACCACTTCAAGTTGCACAAAATATTGTATTAATTTGAATGGAAGTTCCTGCTTCCTGCAGAATTCATGGAAACAAATTGAAAATTGACAATATAGTAAACAGTGTTAACAATAGAAGTACTTCCCTCTATATAACACATTGAATTGAAACAAATACTCGGATTTTATTCCTATTCTTCCCTTCATAAGTCATAAAAAAATTGACTTTTTCTATACCAGAGATTCCAACTGTTATGATTCATTTATATTTTAAGCAGCATCCTCAATTTTCTTTTTATGTTGCCCTTAACATCTGTGAAAGAACCTTGAAAACATCGAGAATGATGCCACTCCTTTGAAATCCAAAAATGGGAAAAAAAAATGTATTCTGCGTACTATAGTCTCCTGTCTACTATTATACCAAAATTTCCTTTCCATTTTTCACAAACTTCTTGCTTGCCGTTTTGTATCTCCTTCTCACATTTCAGTTCATGGTACTTTGTGGTTAAATACTTTTTTTGTTATTTGCTTTCTATTTGCTGAGCACAAAACGCAACAGTACGTGCTTCTAGATAGTGTTATTGGATGCTAATAAAGTTAGTTATACACAGCAGAAAACTATGGAAACTCTGAACTAACAGTAAGCATCTTTGAGGTGTCTCATTAGTTACTCAAAAATACTTATAAAAATATTGAGTGCAATCTGTCAGTTATATGCATGCTTATTTCTATACCCATGCTGAAGAAAATGGAATACAATTATTAAAAAATTATAATTAACAGATCCATACTTTCATACATTGTGCGACTAGAAATGAAAATGTATTTTGATTCAAGACATTTAAACTAGATAGCCACACTTCTTCAAACCCTGATTCAGTCAAGAGTGTTTTAAGATTTCAGTCCTTAGAGCTTCCTTGTAAGAATGGATAAAGCCAAAGCAGAAAGAATTACGGAGCTCACTCTTGCTGTTTTGGAGAGTCTTATTTTATAGTCAATTGTTCTTTTTTATTCAGGAGAAATAATCTACTAATTACTTCTGGCCTTAAAGATTGTGTACTTAAAATTCTAAAAGGTGATTTATGATCTAGAATCGCATACATTTTGGAGTATACTCGGTTTCTAAGGGGGTATTTTTGTGGTCAAGTACAGGGGAAAATGCATTTCATACGATTCACAATTGTGACACAAATGAGTATCTAAAGTCTTTTCAACACTAATCCCTAAACAACCTACTTTTTCTCTTAAATATTCTAACGTATTGGAATGCTTCATTAATTTTATTAATTATTTTAAATTTTTTTTATTAATTGTTTTTCCAGTTTCCAGTTTTATCTTTGGAAAAATGCTACAACAGAACAACTCTTCAAAACTGATGTAAACTCCCTACATCTTGTTTCAATCTTATAACTAAAAAAGAAAAAAGGTGCAATTTATACCATAGACTATTCAAGCTTTCCAATTATATTTCACAAAAAAGACTTCTCCAGATACTGCTTTTGTGTGAAACTTATTCTCCCTGGAGAAATGTTAGTGGACACAATAATAATAAATAGAATGCACATAATCATACCTTATAAATTCGTATAAAGCTAATCAATATAGTACGTATAACCAATATAAGCATACTATTTCATAGTTTCAACACCAACTAGGAGACTCGGTGAAAATATGTAAACAAAGAAAATAAGATGCAGAGAAGTATCACAATGTCAGATTTCAGTTTTGTTACTCTAGTGATGAGTCAGACAACCATCTAATACTCAAGTTCATCACACCAAATACATATTAGGATTCAGTAGCCAATATTTCATCACATTGAAATAATTTGGAAAGAATGTTACTTAATCTCTCCTAAACTGAGAAAAAATTCTAATTGTTTTCACTGGAATCTCTGAAAACAACAACGACCTCATCTAAAATAAGTCTCAGTGCATTCAACTCATTTTACAAGTTTCTTCAAGGAACTAGTTTCTTGCATTGGGACTGATACTCCTACTTGTATTTCTCCATATTCATTGGGGCTCACCTCTGTCCTACCTTCAGCTATTGCCACCAAATCTTAAAATTAACCTTAGAACAAGGAAGATAAAAATGGATGTAACCTTCTTACTACCTATTCTAGAATAGAAATTCTTGCCTGTCTTGTTGGACTGACTGTTCTGGGACAGAGGAATGGAAGTTGAAAAATCTATCCTAGCAGTTACAATGATGAGTTCTCTAACACTCTAACCTGTGGCAATTAAGCAGTATTCTAAATATTATCCAGTCCTCATATGCTATAAAATCTTCCTCTTTATCTAGTCTTTTAGGATATTAATTTCTTTTCTGATTCTTTCATATAATTTTTCCATAAGTCATTATCATCTCCCTTAGTTCTTTAAATTGTTTTGCTTCTACCTTGACTTGACCCACTTTTAAGATGGAACTAAACTCTTGCATACGTAACATTAGCCTTGTGCCTTATTCAATTAATTTCTGGTTCCATTTTTTAACACATTGGAAAAGCAAATCTCTTCACTTTTTTCTGTAAGATAGCTGTGAGAGTAGATCAATTCTTGTCTGAAACGGCTGCCATCAGGTGATAACTGCAGGTGAGCTGTAGCTGCGTAAGTCTGACAAATTTAAAAGATCAGCCTGAGAAAGGCTTCCTAGAAAAGTTGTTTCAGAATCTGTAAACAAGGATAGGATTTTCAAGTGATTTATGATATACAGGTCTACTTTACCATAAGAACAACAATGCCTTGCGTCTGACAACTTTATGTCAGGACAGGAGAAGAATCTTTGTTGGATGTTTAATGAAGCACGTTTTTTAATAGAAGCTACAAGACAAAAAACTGCTGTGATTATTCATCAGGCAGTGAACAGAAACGTTGCAGAAAAAGAAAAAGAAATGTTTAATTTTGTCTTCTATGTTAAACATTTTAAGCTGTTAAATATTTAACTGGCGTTTTGGTAGCTTAAAATTCTGCTGCATTTGAGACTTGCAAGAAGTAAAGACTGCGCCTTGGATTTATAATTGTTGTTAGGTGTGTAACTCTTGCTGGTTCAGAAGATGGTGCTTTGCCTACATTACTTGTTCTAAATGAGTAAGAAAACGAGCTACAGGTCTCTGCTTGGTCTTATATCATTTCAGTATGGAACAATTTAGGATCATAGGCAGAGTAGCATGCTGTCATCTTCCAACTGCAGGTTGTGCAAAAATGCTCAAACATCATACTCAGTATACACAGGAACGGTGTTTGTTGGTTTAGAAGGTTTGTATTGAACAAAGAATGTCAAAATGTACAAAACATCTCAGAACGGCTTGACATCATGTCTAGAAACAACTTGTTTCTAAGGGAAAGTCCTACTGATATATTTAGAGTCAGAACTAAAATGTTTCCTGTACAGATATTTTTTTTTATGGTTTTGTACTGGCAAACTACTCATTAGTCACACAAGATTTTAGGCAAGTTTATTGACATTTATAGCTGTATATGGAACCTGAGTTTTGAGTCGATATTCAAGCTAGAAAAATATCTACAATTATTTGGCTCAGCTACCACGTGTTCTTTTGATCTCCAACTTTTTTCATGCTATGCTAAAACATTTCCAAACACACAGCTCATTTTAATCACCATAATTATAATTTTATCCCTTTTCAATGGATCATATTTTAAGAAGAGGAGTAATGTGAGCCAAAGGTTAAGTTTCTGCTCCGGGAACTAAAAGCTGCAGAGACCTCAAAATATTTCCATTCTCTGTCTCATATTTCCTGCACAAGTGTTGGGCCAGAGCAAGATTAAATATTATCCTCTGTGTTGTTCTCTGTATCCTCTCTAATGACGCTCATGATTTTGTTGGTTTTGTTTTCTGCCAGTGCAGACTGATTTTAGAGCATTGCTTCTGTTTGGGTCCAAAATTTCTTTCCCTAGTTACAGTTGCCAGATCTGATTTCATTATCACATGGGTGTTTTTCAGCAATTTTAGTTATTGTTTCCCTTAATTGCATTGACTTATGTTTATTCATGCTGAAGCTTAGTTGAAAAAACCTACACTCATTCATAGAACTGGAGAGTACTTTGATCACTCCTTTTGTCAGAGAGGTGATAGCAATGCTGAAATTACTGTTGTATCACTGTACCTCTTTTTAATGACAGCCTACACACATATTGGTCATCATATCTGCTGTTTCACATGTGATGCTTGTTAGGTATCTCAGGCAGAAGATGTGCAACCCTGATGACTTATTGTCATCTGAATTCTCTGTTTGATCACATGCTTTCTGTATAATTAAAACTGAACTAGCTGTTCTGACCTATCTTCTAGAAAAGCTATAACCACTATGGGAATATACCTAAAACCAATGCAAAGAGCCTACAGAGCCTTTCTTCTACAGCCTTTTAATCCCCAACTCTCATTTCTACAATACAGCAGCTGGAAGAATTATTACTTGTAAGTTATTATGAACTACTGTCCGATTCAAATGGAAATTCCCTTTACACTAGGAAAATTGAACATAGCTGGGCTCTATTTTTTCAGGTTTGTTTGTTTGTTTTTAATTTAGAAAGAAATTACAGGCTCTCTTTAAAGATATTTGAGAGCTTCAGCTTCTGAAAATAGAACTCTACTGCTACTCCTTTACTCATTAGTCATCCACATTCATCTCCTTTTGAATGACACTTTATGAAGATGCTTATGCTAATCTTCAAAAAATGTCCAGCAAAAAGGTTTGCAGAGCTGAAGATAAGACTATACAAATGTTACAGTAATTTCAAACCCAAAAACTTTATTTACTATTATAATTTCTTTGCCACTGTGAATTAATTACTAATTATTATTTAATTATAATGCAGTACTACTGACTGAGAAAAAAAAGAAAAGATATTTTTCTGTGAGAGCTGTGATGAATAATTAACTACTATCAGCAGAGTTATTTCAATACTGATATATATAAAAGGACTCAAAATACGGTATTTATTTTTTCCATTTTTTCATTCTTCTTTCTTTTTTCTTTATTTCCTAATGACAGTTTTGCAATGTGATTGAAGGAAATTAAGCTGTTTGCTTAAGCAACTCCTTATATTGTGATAAGAAGTATAATTCTATACTTGGGTCGTGCCTGTAATGTTGAGATGCTGAATAAGTTGAATAACACTGTCCAAGACCAAGATATTCCTCTTTTCCTATCTCTAAAAGATAGGACAGTTACTGCCTTTCTATGTAAAAAATACAGATACTTACTGATGGAAGTTGCTGTCAGTACTACATAGAATATATTTTAAATCCTTTGCAAAAAGGGCAGCAAAAATAATGCTTGCTTGTAAGAAAACCACACTAGATGTACTGGGACAGTTTATGTATACATTTTATTTCTATGAGAGTGATTCAGGGGACTTTGGCATTGTCTCCATTTATTAGAAAGAAAAGTAGCTTGGGTTGGTGGGGACCCATTTCCTCCTGTCAGGTCCTACATTTCATAGAGAAACGACAGATAGCAGTCTGGCATCATACTGCAATGCAGTATACTGGGCAGGGTGCCTTGCCTGTTCTCCCATAGCACACCAGGATGTAACTCCATAATGGTACTCTTCTCGCCAGAACAGCAGACACAATTCAATGAGTTTGAGTGCTATGAGCTTGCCTTCTATTAGGTTGTTTCAGACATTGGAAGGCTCTCAAACAACCAGTATTTAGAATAACGTTTGTGATTCAAAATGAGTTATTTCAAGCAGAGCTGGAAAGGTGGGCTGTGATGCACAGTGAAGTAGTTGGTCTGCTGTGATGCTAAGTTTGGCAGCTGTTATTTTGGGTAAGAAAAAAGTGTAAACAATCGTGTAGCACACATATTGAACTACCTGCATGTTAATACTCAGGTTTCGTTTTGCCTTATCTTAAACACTTACCATTGGAATACTTCTGGATTTTTGGACTTCAATCTGCTCACTGTACTTCAGCCTCCTAAAAGCTATTCATATACAATCCCTTACTGTATCTTCATTTTCACAAATATGATATTGATATGTTTATCGGGACATGTACTGTGTTTATGTGCATCTCACCCAGATGTGTGAGAACCATTTGTTTGGAGGGAACCCAAACAAATAAAGATACTATGTGATTTCTATGTTTGAGCGGTTTCCCCAGAGTTTTTTTATTTCTTTGGAGAACCAGCCTGACACTTTTCCTAAGATAAAGCACTCAGTGTCTCAATGTATAGGCACATATCCATTCCTTATCTAACTTGCTTTCTTTAGAATCTACTTATGCTAGGCATCTGTTGTTTAGTGAGACAAATAAGAAAAGCCTCGCCAAAAGATAATTCACATTGTAGGTAGACTGAGCCACTAGACATTTGTGTTTCTGCCTGAGACTCTTCAGTGAGTGAATTAAATCTAGTAACATAAGTTTTGGCCCACTTAAGCATGTAGTTCCTAACATGAAATTATTTTCCTACTCTCCTTTCAAAGATGATGGAAATTTATTGTTGCTCTGGGTTTGTAGTTCCACTTCTTCTTTTTATTCCTAAGTTCTACTGTTCAAATGACAACATCGAGTGTAAAGAAAGAGAGAGATCTGTGAGCTAGTATTAGACATGAAGATAAAGATATTAAGGACTGAGTTGAAGAGAAAAAAATAACAATTAATTCTTTAATTATTTTTAAAGAACAATTTTTTTGCCTTTTAAAGTACTCTGGTTCTTTCTATGAATATTATGAATTTAACTGGATTTTAACTACACAGTCTTGTCCTGAACTTAGATTATAAGCAATAAAGACACAGATACTATTTCTCAGGTGATAGTTCAAACAACAGAATTTGCAGAAAGTGACCAAAATATTTTCTAAATGGTGTTTCTCTAGAGAGCTTAGAGACTTTTATCAACGTAGAACTTAATCTTCCTGAGCTACTTACTCCTGTTCTGCCCAGGGTAGACTGTTCTCTGAAAGAAGAGGACAGTAGCAAATGAGGAGACTAACAACGTTTATATTTTGTTTTCAAGGTTAGTTGATAGTATCCTTGACTTTTTGACGTAATGGCCTAATTAGGCACTGGATGGGATTTGTTTCTCTTGACTTTGGAGGCCTATAATGTAAAAGTCTACATGTAAGCAGTGCCATTAAACTTGCTGGAGATCGAAGCCTTTTTTCAGTTACCTTTATAAGTGCCGAGTCTCATTGCTAACATTTATAACTGTGAGTATAACTGGGGAAAAATTTGCCTTCTTAGGTAATAGCTTGCATTGAGTATAGATGACAAGGCTTTGGCAGGGACCGGGAGGTGTCTCCGAGAGGAGGTCTGAGCTGTCCCATGCCAGACAGAGCTGGTTCCAGTGACCTCCAATGGACACACTGCAAGGCACTGCTGAACTCCTTATCTGAGTTGGTACGTCTGAAGCAATCAGAAGATTATGTGGTACCTTTTACTTGTCATGGTAATTGGTAAGCAATCTCTCTGTCTTTATCTCAACCCAAGAGCTTTTTATTTTTGTTCTTCCTACTTTTTGTCCCTCTCCCCGTGCCAGTGGGGAAAGGGATTAACTAAGTGGACGGTAACCCACCACACAGTCAAGGGTAGAGGCAGGACACAACAGCCTATGATGCTTCAAAAGAGGGTAGGAGCCCCTTGTGGGAGACTGAACTAATGCTTCAGTTGTTACAATTTTGATGTCTATAGATCTGCCCAAATTACCAAATTATATCTACTTTAAACTGGGATTATTTTAGAGTCCTATGTTCAGGCAGCTGAATCACACTCTTACACTGTGTAAACCTAAAGTTATCTAAGCTAAACACTGTCTTCCATGTGATTTAGTACAGTAATGCATGTCTGTCTTATCCCAGATGACTAGGGTTGATTTCAGTCAGTTGGGTATTGTGGAATAAGATATTCTCAATGTCTGCTTGTAAACCTGTCCTCTTCGTATTAGTTAATTTGAATATCAATTATAACCAATTGTGCAGAACAGAGAGAAAAAGATTAACTTTAAATCCTATTAGGATGGTTGTCCTACAGCAGATCTATGTTCAAATCTACTAGGATAAGAAAGTGAAATGGCAGGTTTCTACTTCTCAAGAATATTCCATATTTAATTAGCTACAGCAAATTACCTTTTGCAATTTTCTTCATGATAAAATAAAGCCTAAGGTTTGATGTCTGGGTGCGAAAGAATATTTTTGGCTAGTAGTCTCAAAAAGTTTACTCACTACTTGTGTATCACCCTAATTTTTCCCCTTCATCCCATTTCCCACTTATTTTCTGATTCAGTTTTCTACTCAGTAACTGTTTCTGTGAATTCCTTCTTTGCTGTCTGTGTGATATACAAACTAAAGGAAACTATACAATCATGTCTTTCTGCATAGTCTGCTGCTTCCAGTGTGTTTACAGCTATTAGATAAGCAAGAGAAGTCACCTCTTGATTCTTGTAAATGCTTGTAGAATAGCAGTCCTCAAAGACTCCAGGACAGGAAATTTGTTCCAGAAGAATCTACTTGACAGAACAGAAAAAAAAGGATACTCTTTATTCTCACTGCCTATTAAGTTGTCATAACATCAGGAGTTCACAGTGCATAAGGAATCATTATCATAATTCTATTCAGTATCTGTAAGATTCTCTTCACACTTAGATGCAGAAGTTTAGTATTAAAAAATAAAATGCATATTTATATTCCTATTATGGGATATGAAAGAATATTATTGCTCTACTCATGGTCTTCAGAGAGAGTTCAGAAGTAAAGCAAGTCTCTAATTTGTTGAGACTGTGTTTTAGCAATCTTTCACAGTACTACTTCTTTGCAAGTCCTTCCACAGTATACAACAACCAATAGTATGTGGCTATTATTAAAACTGTTTCACGTTTTCCATTTAAAGATTGATTATGAGAGATAAAATATGTTTGGTGAATGTTATCATGTAACTCCCTTCAGTTATAAATAAAGTAGAAGAAACAATTTGTTACTGAATTTAGATAACTATAACCTTATATTGCTGTCTCTAGAGTGAAACAACATTACTGGAGTTTACAATATAAGCAATTGAATTTTTTTCTCCATTTGTGATTGGTTGATCTTGGCCAACTGCTAGACAACCAGTCAGCTGCTCATCCTCTATAGGATAGGGGGAAAAAGTATATTGAAAACATTCATGGACCGAGATAAAAACAGTGACATGATTTTCCACTTACCATCACCAAGAAAACAGACTCAATTTTGAGAAAAAAAAATTTTATTCATTGCCAATTACAATAGAGTTGGATGATGATAAACAAAGAAAAAAATAAAAAATAGCTTCCTCCTACCGCACCTGTTTTATTCCCCAGACTCAATTTCACTCTTTCCTTCCTGACTCCTTGTCAATCCTTAGTTCCAGTCCAGCCTGATTGGTAACTAAATGTGAGCTACTGTAGTGGTCCCAATTCCCTTCTCCCCATCAAGCCCACAGAAATGGGAAAGAGAAATCAGAGGAAAAGCCTTGTGTGTTTAAACTAAACCAGCTTTAATAAAGCAACAGTAATAATAAGGAAATTACCATTAATAAGAAAAATAATAAAATATCTGAAAATGTACAAAATTACCCTCTTCCCGTGATGACTACATCACCCAGATGCTGCAAAGTAGTCAAGGCTCAGAGAAAAGGTCTCAGGAGGGACTCAGTGGCAGGAGGGAGCTAGACTCAAGAACTGGGTTGAGGAACATATGGATCTGGAATCAGGTCCAAAAGACAAGTGAGGTGCTCACTGAATGTCAGCCATCAAAGAAGAGAGGCTGACCCTTGTGATCCCTCAGTTTTATGCCAAGTTCGAGGTATATGGGATGGAATATGCTGTTGGTCAGTTTTGAGTCACCTGTCCTGTCCCCTTCTCACAGCAAGTGCAAACATTTTTTGACACTTTGACTTACAGCTTTCCATCAGCTTGAGGATGGCCTTGGTTTCTATAGGAATAAGTATAAATGATGGCCTTTCTGCATACCAATGACCTGTGTTATCATTTTAGAGAGAAACACTGTCTGAAAATCATGCAGTTAACTTACAGAAAATGAAGTTACTTAGATGAGTCTTAGCTTAAGTTAGAAAACTGATTCTGCTTTAGCTCTTTTACCACTCCTCCCCACATCAATAGAGAAGGGATGAGGAATGGGGATTGTGGTGAGTCCATAAAACCTCATCTCGGTCGCTCCTTCTTCCTCACACTATTCCTCTCCTACAACATGGATCATTCTCACAGTCTGCATTTCCTTCAGGAAAAAATATCCTCCAGCATAGGCTTGCTATAGGCCACAGTTCCTTCAGGGCATATCCATCTGCTCAAACTTAGGAGCAGCAGAGATTCTTTCTCTGGCAGCTGGTGTACTTCCTCTTTCTCTCACCTTGATGTCTGCATGACTTTTTCTCACACTTTTTTCTTCACTCATCACTGCCCATGTACCATTTTCTCCCTTTTTTTGAACCTATTTTCCACAATGCATTGCCATCTTAGCCGAGGGCTCAGCTGTGCCCTGTGTTGGGTCACCTGGATCTGACTGGAACTGGCTGTGTCTGGCATAGGACAGCCCTGGTCTCTCCTCATAAAGACTGTCCCTGCAGCACCCCCCCCACTACTAACACCTGGACACCTACATCAAATATATCCCTTTTTTGTGTTAAGAATATGAATCAATACAGTTTTTCTGAGTGTAGCTAAAAAAAGTGAACATTAAAGAAAGACATTAAACTTTACCAGGAAAATCTGTCAAAACAGTTGTTTGTACTTAAAACACAATGTACTTTGACATAACTGAAAAGTTAATCCAAGCCACCTAAAAACTTTACTGTTTTATTATTATTTCTGTAAACCTAACACTCTCTAACAGCTATATATATATTTTTTTTAAAAAGTATATGTTTAATTTCCCATCAATATCTTCAAAAGAATGAAATTCTACTTAACACATTTATTGATGGGAAAACTTGAAATGGATTTTGAATTTCAGCTAGATAATCTTGCCAAACAAAGGATGCCTATAAAAGTTGTTGAAACCTACTCAGTCTAAGTGCATTGTGACAACTAAATAGCAACTGGAAGTTACAATTTTAAAGTAAACACATTAAAAATCTCTTTCTAGGCCAAGACAAAAAAGAAAGTCATAAAGTAATCCTCCTTGATGACCTCATGGATAATAATAACTGTCCGAGCAGGTATTATAAATTTTAAGAAATTATTAGTGTTTTTATAGTGCTAGATGTTTGAGCAGTCTTTTGTTACATGGTTTGTACCCTACAAAATTAGATAGCATTAAAAAAAGTTATTCCCTGAAATATTATAGCAGTAAAATTCTTTTATGTTCTTGGCCAAGTAGCTTCTGGCACAAAATAAAGATTATTAACCTCCCAAAGGCATATATCCCAGGCATCCCATGTATCATCAGACAATCCCAAACCCCTGACATCAGTGGGAAAATCTGGAACAAGAGTGACTTACCCTCAATGGAGAAGAATCAGATTAGGCAATATTTAAACAAACAAGCATCCACAAAGACCTGCAAGTGCTGAGGAAGCTGGCTGATGTCACTGTGAGGACACTCTTGATTATCTTTGAAAGGTAATAGAAATCAGAGGAAGTTGCTGTGGACTGAAAGCAAACATCATTCCTATGATAGAGAAGGTCAAAAAGCAGGATTCAGGGATGTACAGTCAGCCCCAGCTTGCTCTCTTTACAGATGATGGAGCAACTAATCATTGAAGCCTTTCCTAAACCCATGAAGGATGAGACACTGATTGGGAGGAGTCAGCATGGATTTACAAAAGAGAAATAATTTCTGGCCAACCTGGTAGTCTTCTACAAGAAACTGACTTGGTGGATGAGGGAACAGCAGTAGATGTTACGTATCTTGACATTAGTCTTTTGTCAATATGTCCGAGTAACAGACTCATAGAAAAGCTAATGAATTATGGAGTAGATAAGTGGACAGTGAGGCAGATTGACATTGAGATTGAGATTGAACCACTGGTTTCAGAGGTGCGCAATCAGCAGATGAAGACCACAGGGAGTTTAGTCACTACTGGTGTACCCAACGGTCAATATTGCGGCTAGTAATTTTTCACATTTTTTTTAATGACCTGGATGGTGGAACTGAGTAGACCCTCATCAAGTACATAGACGAGACACAAAGCTGGGAGGAGTGGTTGATACAGTTTATGGTTGTGGGAGATGCTGCCATTCACAAGGACCTCAGCAGGCTAGACAAATAGGCAGAGAGGAATTTAATGAAGTTCAATGAAACTTTGGGCCGGGCCCAAAGAGTTGTGGTAAATGAAGTTAAATCCAGCTGGAAACCAGTCAGGAGTGGTGTACCCCAGGGTTCAGTGCTGGGTCCAGTCATGTTCAATATATTTATCGATGATCTAGACGAAGGGATTGAATGCACCCATAGTAAGTTTGCAGATGGCACCAAGCTGGGTAGAAGTGTTGATCTGCTTGAAGGAAGGGAGGCTCTGGAGAGAGATTTGGACAGGTTGGATCAATGGACTGAGACCAGCTGGATGAGGTTCAGCAAGACCAAGTGCCAAGTCCTGCACTTGGGACAGAACAACCCCATGCAGAGTTACAGGCTTGGGGAAGAATGGCTGGAGAGCTGCCTGGAGGAGAAGGACCTGGAGGTACTGGTTGACAGCCGGCTGAATGTGAGCCAGCAGTGTGTCCAGGTGGCCAAGAAGGCCGATGACATTTTGGTCTGTATCAGAAACAGTGTGGCCAGCAGGACCAGGGAGGTGATTGTACCCCTGTACTCAGCACTGGTGAGGCCACACCTCAAGTACTGTGTTCAGTTCTGGGACCTTCACTACAAGAAGGACATTGAGGTGCTGGAGTGCGTCCAGAGAAGGGCAACAAGGCTGAAGAAGGGGCTGGAGAACAAGTCCTACGAGGAACGGCTGAGGGAACTAGGGTTGTTTATCTTAGAGAAGAGGAAGCTGAGGGGAGACCTCATCACTGTCTACAGCTGCCTGAAAGGAGGCTGTAGCAGAGTGAGTGTTGATCTCTTCTCTCAAGTGACAGATGATAGGACAAGAGGAAATGGCCATAAGTTGCAGGGGAGGTTCAGACTGGATATTAGGAAGAATTTCTTTACCAAAAGGGTGGTCAGGCACTGGAACAGGCTGCCCAGAGAGGTGGTTGAGCCGCCATCCCTGGAGGTGTTTCAAAAATGGGTAGATGAGCTTTTGAGGTACATGGTTTAGTGAAGGATGGGTGCGGTTGGACTCGATGATCTCAGAGGTCTTTCCCAACCAGAAGATTGCATGATTCTAAGGTTATATGAATAAAAAACACAGAAAACAATAATTTTAGGCACATTTGCTGCAATGCAAGTCTAATATAATTATTAGCTCTTTGCAATTGCAAGTATCTAATTTTTAACCATAGGTTTTGGATCCACTGAGTGATTTCAATAAAATGTAGCAGAATAATTAAGATCTCTGAGATATTTATATTTCTAGATTTCTAGGAGCTTTATAGCAGATGACTAGAAAAGGAGAAAAAACACTAATTACTTGTGATCTTGCTGATTTCACATTTGAACACAGCAACCTGCATGTCTCTGACAGAATACACGACAGAGAGAGATTGTAGGTATATGTAGGACTAACAGTAAATAATAATGTAATTCAGATAAGAGCTTAATATGCCAAGAGAAAGAAATGCATACTAAACTAGCTTTCAGTATATTCAGGTTAAAAAGTGACTTGTTTAGTATATGAAATAAAATATTTTTATAACATTTACTAGATATTTAATAAAGGAATTGGCATTTTCTCATGGAGCAGTCAATATCTTAAGTCTACTGTAGTTACTACTATTCCTTTACAATTTTCTTTTAAAAAATACATTCCTTTTCTTAAATGTTTGGGACTCATATGTCTCAGACAAAACACCTCATAACTTATCTCAGTGCCTACAATCAACTGGAATGCCACGTGTGTGCAATTCTGGGCACTTGTCAGGGTATAAGATTTCCATCTCTATGCGTTTAGAATTATATAAACATTGAATACGGAGGGACCCATGAAGATCATTCAAGTCCAACTCCTTGCTCCTCTCAGGACTACCTAAAACTAAAGTGTATCATTAAGAACATCATCCAGATATGCCTTGAACTCTGACAGGCTTGGTGCTGTAACCACTTCGCTGGGAAGTCTGTTCCAGTGACTGACCACCATCTCAGTGAAGAACCTTTCCCTAATGTCCAACGTGAATTTCCCCTGGTTCACTCTCATTCCATTTCTTTGTGACCTGTCGGTGGTTACCAGAAAGAGATCTCCTCTCCCTCCTCTGCTTCCCTTGAGGAAGCTGTAAACTGCAATGAGGTCATCCTTGAGCCTTCTCTTCTCTAATCTGAACAAGCCACCCTATCCCTTTCGTAGTCAAAAGAGTTTTAAATGAAGACCTTTGAAGTATGCTGGAAAAATTTTATAGAACAAGTGTAGTTTTTTGGGGGAGAGAAGTTGGGAACAAGGTTTCTATGATTCTACAGTTTTTATTTCAGAAGTCATGCATGAATTCTTAATTACATTTTAGTATTCTTTATTTATCTTTCGAGGAATTAACCTATCCAAGCTCTTTTTTATTTAAGGTCTAAGAATGGATAATAGGGGAAAGATTGAGCTTTGGATACATATATTTGATTCTCATTCCTGCCATCCTATGTGCTCTTAGGTAAGTCATCCAATTCACTATACCTATGATTATGTCTTCACAGCAGTGCAGATTAAACAGGCTGTCTACATATGATCTAACTAAAAATGAGAAGCAATGAAATAAAGAATAAAATAATTTTGATGCACCTACAAAATTTCCAGATCCAAATCAGTGCTACAAAATGAGGAATTACTAGCTTTGTCTATACTGCCAAGTGACATCCTGAGGAGGAATATACAGTCTTGAAGCTAAGGGTATAAGCTAGCCCACAGCCAGATTTCGTGGAGGTAATTCCTTCTAAAACTGAAGTTTGTGTGCATACTGTATAGCACCTAGGCCTCAGTTTTCTCTGAATCCCAAGCTGACCCCTATCTCTGGGACAATGTGACTGTTTTTGTCTGGTTTTGTATCTGTCCAATGTGTTTGAAAGGTTGAGATGAATTTTTGTTTTGTTTTGTTTTTTTCTAACCCATTATAGCAGTGTTTCTGCAGCATGAACCTGGGATATATATGGAACACCCTGGTGTGTAACATAAGGGTCCATGATTGTCCTTGAAGATGAGACCAATAAGTACTAGGGAATTTCCTAGGACAGAGAGAAACATCCAGATATGTTCTCATTAACAGCGGTTTCTGAGAGCTGGTACTCTGAAAAGCTTTCTCCAGGATAACACTTGCACTTTGTTTCAATTAGAGGAGGCAAAATAGGACCAAGGAAAAGGTTAACACATAAACAAGGTGGAAAGTCAAGAGTCCATCTTTTATTTAGCATGTCAGGCATATTTGAAAGCCTACTGAGATTAGTGAGAATGGGTAACTTGGCTTCAGAAATTATGAAAAAACCTTGGAGTCCACAGAAAGGACTAAAAACTGATTGCTTGAATTGAATCCTGGTACAAAAGAGCTGCCTTAAAAGAACACATTGCCCAGAGAGGCTGTGGACTTTCCATTCCTGGAGATATTCAAAAGCTGTCTGGACATGGTCCTGGACAAACTGGCTGTAGGTCACCCTTCGCGAGCAGGGAGGTTGGACCAGATGGCCTTAAGAGTTCCAGTCCAACCTCAACCATTCTATGATTCAAGCACAGGGTTAGTTATTAGAGCTTCTCCCCAACTCAGGTCCACATTTTACCTGATTAGCCACTCTGAATTATCTCTTAAAAGGTAATTATTCAGGTTCATGCTGTAATATATGCATGATCTCAATGATAAAAAATTTAATAGATTATTTTGCAGAATTTATAGTTGTGGAGACAATTCAATAACCTTTATCTTTTCTTAAGCATTAGAAACATGTTTATATGTTTAAACAACAACAGAAATATTTATGCTCTTTGATTTGCTAAATTTAATGTTATTTGCTAAAAAAAAAGTATTTCTGATGTATATAGTTAGAAACTGACTGTATTTGAATAGGAAATAATTCTGTATTCTTCCCAGTAATTTTTCCAATTCATGGCCAGTTTCATCCGACTTTCACAAAATCTTCCATGATAGTAAGTACCATAATATTAGTAGTATCAAAAAATATGTGAAATAGTGACCACTAATATGGCAATATAAAAAGGTGAGTAGGAGAGGAACTAGGCCATCAATGTTGATATCACTGAAGTATCTGCACATTGCAAAATAACTTCTGGTCGACTGACTGGAGAACCTGAACTGACAGGTTCTGGAATGTTTCATTTCTTCTGACTAACAATGGAATCACGAACGTTGATTTCTATTTTTCATTACTGATTCAATTCTGATCAAAGCTACTTAAAGTGAATAAATCTAAGCTAAACTAGCTGCATTTGGAGGGTACAGGAAACACAGCTAGGTTTCCAGTAAAATAGCACTATTTTGTTGAAATGTTGTATATAAAACCTTTTCCAGAATATACTTATTTTAAAGAAATTTCAAATAATAACTAGAATGTATCCAAACATGCACACACAAACATAATGCTCTGAAATTATTAGGAAATTATTAGTACTCATATATGTTACTGCATTTCACACTGTAAGTCACTTTTCTTTAAGAATTCCCAAAATAGATATATATATACAGATAAATACATAAATAAATAAAAAATAACATAATATTTATCTTGATTTTACACCCTGTGAGTCTCTACTTAATAATACTAACCTGGACCTATAGTATATTCACAGTTAAATACTCCTGAAATTTCCATTCTTTAATATACAAATAAATGTGTACTTCTCTTTTGATATATTGTAAAAATCATCCTTCAAATTATAGTAAGTATCTTATTGTGAGTGATCCTTTTGCAGTGTCCTGCCAAATCTCTTCCAAGTAGTAAGCTTACTTAATAGAAGGTATGTGCAAGATTTGACAATGCAGTCCAAGAATCTATATATAAAAATATTATTCTTACAATAATGAAGCCTAATCATATTTTCTTTTGCTAAGAATTTTTGTATATACTAGGAGATTTTGCTGCCTGTATTAAAGGTTTGAGAGGAGAGTATATTGATTAGTGCCTGGAGTCTTTACACTCTTAAGGAAGAAGAAAACACAAAGGCAGAATGTGACATTAGAGTAACAGAAGTCAAACCATGTTCAGTTAATTTCTTTATATCTCAAAGCTTTTCACCTAGTACGTTCATGGGTTGCTGTCGTAGTACTGTGATTTTCTGGACATCATTATAACCAGAATTTGTTAGACCATTTCCAAAATGGACACAGAAACCTTTTTCAGTAATTTGAACACCACATTGCAAAATTATCTCTGAAGAGAAAACTTTCTTCGTAGCACGCAGTTAAAGCAGGTACATTGGTAAAATGAGTATAGGAGTACTTTTTGCATATCACCTAGTGGTTCATTTCTACTAACTGGGATGTGTAGTGTTCATATTAAGCAAATATTTTATTAGCTAAATTTAGACCACAGGCAACACTTAGTCAGATCTGTTCACAAATATTTTCTCCAAATCTATTTCTAGATAGTTCTAGTGTCCAAAGTATTTTTTAAGATCTAAAAAACATTACCGTTTGAGCATTGCAGATAACTTTCCAAAGTAAATTTGGTGCAGTAGAAGAAAAGAGAGTAAATATAAATGACCTATGGAGATCTATCTGGATGCAAAATCTATCCTTTTTTTAGTGAATTGCCCTGTGCATTCTATAATGTTTAATACACCCCTGATAAAAGAAACAGCATTCAATCAACAGTGCTAGCTTTTAATCATGGTTCATGAATAGATGATTTGAATTTTATATTCCTTTACACAGAAATGACTGTCTTCAGATGAAGAAAACAGCTTTACTTTTTGTCTCTTCTTTCACTGTTTTTACTCATTGCAGGTATCTGCAGTGTCATATTAACTTGCTTTTCTCCCAATTATTTTCAAATAAAAATATAAACACACAAGATTTTCAGTCACAAGAATAATTGCTATTTTACTCTTAACAAAGCAACACTGGAACAAAGGGCCCATTTAGCCTTTCAGGTGAGGATAGATCTTCCCTCTTCCTCTGAAGAGCTGGAAGCTTACTGATACTATTCAACATAGCCATGAAAGCGAGGAAGGAGATATGTTCACTTAGAGAATGTTTGTGGCTATCTTGAATACAGTAACAATGTAGAAGTGCATGAGATACAAGCCTGCTGCTTCCCTCAGGCTGCAGAAGAACTTTTAGATTAGCTCTGATCTTCTTCAGAGGCTTTTACCCTTATTTCTTGGTGTTCACTGAATACCCAGGGGTGCTAATGAATATGAGGTTGGGAATAACGTAACTTCTTCAGTTACTCTGTTCTGCTAAATTCTTGTCATATTTAGCCATACATCTGCCCATATATAGGGGTTTTAGGTGTCTTCATTCCTTCCAGGATATTTGTCTTCGAAAAGGCACTTCCACCCACAGAAATGTAGTGTTCTTTTGCCTGTTATGTTTTTATTTTATTTCTAATCTAAATCTCTGACTATTCAATATCATCTGCAGTGCCTTTTCTTCACAATCTACAGTACATTTTGCTTAAATTGGGCACACTGTGCTTTAAATTTCAGTTCTAAATGATCTGTCTATGCATTAAAGTTGCATTTAAGCACTTTATAGTGCTGGATAATCAATGCCTTAAGTTCCTACTGCCTTTTTTAATAGTGGCTTCTCAGGGTTCATTTGAAGGTAAAGCACCATCCATGAGAGGTAATTGGGGTGTGTTGGCTGAGAACTGAGCCTAATGTAATTCACAAAATCTATTGCTCTAAAATTCTGAATACATTTCCAGGGAGTTCTGACAGGGCAACTAATACATAGTCTTCTCATGGGTGCTAAGAAGTTCAGCTGTTATGCTGTGTTAAAATTTCCATAAGTAAAAAGAACATATATACATAATTCAGGAATAGTAACTATTTCTCAATTAAAGAAATGCTAAGAGTTGCAATTTGCACATACTGTGGCCACAGGAAACAAACTGGAAAATATTAATCCTTCTAAACAATTAGTGACAGGAAAGATGTTGCCATCTGTTGTATAACGGCACTGAAATCCTGCGTAAGGTACATACAAAACGCATTTTAGATTAGATTGATATTCTATAGCTATAGCCCATTAAGCATCATTATAACATAGGAATTGCTGCAGTACTGTATAAATTATTATATAGCTACTTGGAAGCTACACTCTTTTTCTATTAATAACAGAAGTGCTATGGAGTTTGAATGTTTTCTACTACATTCTGTAGGCAGTAAGGAAATCTCCTGATAATAACCAAAGAGAAAAAACTGTCTCTCTGGAAGTGATACGCCCAGTTTCTTTTCAGATCTGAGACATCCAAGTCAGCTTAATAACTATGATGAAAGGCCCCTGAGTTTCTGGAGTGGCAGACAGAGGCCAGACTCTGGGGCATCTCAAATAGCAACAACTTGTCTGCTAGTGGAACTTAATCCACCTGAGAAATCCACAGGTTTCCATGTGCAGTGATGATTAGGCTAACACAACATGTTTTTATTCAGGTTGTATTGGTCAGTCCATCCATCCAAAGATAGTTTACCTTGAAATTTTTTATATTTATGAGGTTTTTAAATATATATTTAAAAACATGTGACTCTTTAACACTATAGAAGTCCTAATGGACTACTGCAAGAAGAATATCTAGTAGGAATAAGTGAAGCTTGTTTTATTGATTTAGTAATCGCATACACATATATCATTGTCCATCTGGTAATACTTAATCAGGTGAATTTACTTGTTCTAAGTTTACCGATAAGGGTTTCTTAAGACAGTGTTGGTTTTTTTTTTAAAAAAAAACCAAACTATTTTCACCCTGCATAATCCCATAAGGGAAGAACTACATGACATAATGAAAAAATGCCTGTCTCCACTATGCACTCTTTGTATCCTGACTATCAAAACAGCTGCATTAACAAATCATTGGTGGAAAAGATTTATTAAAATCCCCCAAGAACAAGGCCTAATCTCCTGCATTAGTTTGGGCTTGTTTTGTTGTTTCTTTCTTTGTTTTAAATGAAACTCAAACACTAGATGGTATGTGGCAAAACAGAGGAACCATAAGAAATATTGTCTCAGAGATAAATGCCTGATCTTAGAAATGTGTAGAAATATTCTCATTTAAAATATTCTATTAAATTGTTTGTGTGCCATTTAGTAAGTGCTTATGAGTAGGAGTAGATATAGAGAGCATGTTTAATTGAATGAGTGAAATACTGATTGGTTGAAATCAACAGTATGGTTCAATTTTGAAATTTGAGCTGATCTTCTTCAATACTTAGAACAGTGGAAATCTACTTGTGTATTCAATGTTTTAACAACCATTTAAAATAGTTAACTTTTCCATAATTTAAACATATTCCCAGCTCTATCCTGAAATTTTGTTCAGGTCTCCTGCCTTGACTTTCTTTTTAATGAGACTACTAACAACATTAAAATCATATCACAAAACCACAAAAAAAAGGCTAACAGCAAACATAATAAAGATTAAGTGTTCAGCAATATTTCCCTTTGGATTTTCTGTTAGTAAGCATGTACATGCAATAGGTATATAAACCCAAGTTTCCTCATCTCTCTCTCCTTGTTTTGGCTGAGAAAGTGCAGTAAGAGATATCTGGGAAACTAAGCAGATGATGACTTCTGCAGCATCTGTCATGGGCTGTTTACTAAGTCTGGCAAAAGCAGCAGATGTACATTGTAGAGAATTTGCACTACATACTCACACAGGATAGGCAACCAGCCTCTTAACTGGTAGACAGATGGCTAGAGATGGTATTAATCCAGTAAAGGTCTTCATTAAGAATAGCTGTGCCTAGGACTATGTGGCAAATTTTTCAGTAACTCCTCATGCCTTTTTCTTTATATTAATAGTAAAAGATCCATTTGTTTCAAAGAAAAAAGAGAAAGAAGTAGACTGACTCATAAAACTTCTAATTCAGACACAAGAGTTCCATAATTTTGGAAAAAGAAGCCTGGGTAAGCTTTCTAAGCAGGTTTGTTTAAGTTCTGAAACTGTGAAATATTTCAGAAACTTTCCAGAAATTGTATTTTCCAAGGCAAATAAATTAAATTTTGCCAATTTATATTGCAGGTATATCACTTCTTTTGGATGTTGCATGCAAGTATTTTTGCTATAATTTTTAACAGAATTTTTGCTTGTCTATCTTGTTCCACTCTACGCATGATTTTTTCCTGATTTTACTGTGTAGCTGAAGAATAAAGAAAAAGCTCTATTTTACAGTCATATTTTCCACAGTGTGTTAACTTAGGCAACACTTTTTCATTGTGCCATCACGGAACATTCTTTTATTGAAAAACTGGCTTAAATATTTTAATAATAACCCAGGCACTGAAAACCTGAGGGTAGCCTTCTCTGAAGGCTTTGCAAATATCAAATGATGAAAGGGTCAGAAAAAAAAATCTCTGTAATTATCACTTGGGGAAAATTAAACCTTTATTATGAAAAAAAGAGTAGTGATTGATAACTTTATGAATGCAATGAATCCATTGCATTTAGAGTGGCAGTTATGGAACCATTGAGCTAATGTTGAAAGTGTATTTTATATTGGGTTTTGTTATATTTCTTAAATATAGAATCATAGAATCAAAGAACGGTTTGGATTAAAAGGGGTCTTTAAAGATCATCTAGTCCATACTGCTTGCAATGGGCATAGACATCTTCCAACAGATCAGGTTGCTCAAAGCCCTATCCAGCTTCACCTTGAACACTTCTAGGAATGGGACATCCTCGACTTCTCTGGGCCACCTATGCACAATATAATCTAAACCTACCCTCTTTCAGTTTAAAACCATCAGCCCTTGCCATATCACTGCAGGCTTTACTAAAAAAATATATCTCCTTCTTTACCATGAGCTCCCTTTTAGTACTGAAAGGCCACAGTAAGGTCTCCCCAGTGCCTGCTCCAGGTTGAACAGCCCCAATTTTCTTACTTGTCTTCTTAGGAGAGCTTTATCAACATTGGAGGATGACCTTACTCCAGAGATTGTTCAGGCTAAAATTATTATTTATGCAGCATGGGTGATCAGGCAACCCACACAAGTGCTGAAGTGGGATGTTCAAGTGTTTCACCAATATAAACATTAATGATATTTGAAAACTGAACTTCTGTCTGCTCATCTGAATCTATTAACCTCTTCATTCTGAATTAATCTGAAATCCAAAAATCAGACCAGAGAGAGAATTAATGTAGCACCTTAAATATAGACTGGGATTTCAAAAGTTTCCTTTGCTGGTTTATAAGTTTGCAGACATTCAGTATCTTTTTAGAGAAGGAAATCGGGCAGAGTTTTTATGATGATACTTATATCATGACTTCAAATAGTTATATTTAGAGTTTATAAAAGACAAGATAATCTTTTGGATATCCACTAGAAATCAAATTAAATCATTGATAATCACAGAGTGTAAAAACACTTTAACTGTAGAATTGGTTTTGAACTCTTAATTGATTTAAAGCAGAAAAAAACTCAAATCTTTCTCTCTTTAGGAAAAAATTAAAAAAGGTAAAATTTTTCAAATGAACAGTTTAAGTTATCCCGTCACCACTTAAGGGTACAGTTGATATCCTCCTTCGTATTTCTCTGTGCCTACGATTTTCCTTTCCCTTTCTTTTTAATTTTTCAAGTCAAAAATACAGCTATGAGAGTACCTATTAAGAAAACAATTTGTGGTGTAAGTAAAATTTGTCAAAGTAAGCTTTGACCAATAAGGTGAGAGGGAAACAAAAAAAACCCCAAACCATCATTAGTTCCATTGCTGTCCTCTGATGAATCACAAACCTTCCAGCAGTTTCTAAAATCTGCACTTCTATTTAACCTCTTAACTTTTTCAGGCTTTATTCAACTTCCTTGCTCAAGACTTTTTATATAACAGATTTCTTACTGTACTATTACACGAAAAATTATATACAACAGCTATTTTCTAGGTAGACAAGAAATTAAGTGTTAATGAGAACTGAGCATATGGAATTACAGATTCACAGAATAGCAGGGGTTGCAAGGGACCTCTGGAGATTACTTAGTCCAGTCTCCTTACTAAAACAGGTTCAACTAGAGCAGATTACACAGGAACACATCTTGGAAGATTTTGAATATCTCCAGAGAAGGAGACTCCACAGTTTCCCCAGGCAGCCTGTTCCAGTGTTCAGTCACTCTTGCAGTAAAGAAGTTTTTCCTCATATTCATGTGGAACTTTCTGTGTACCACTTTGTGCTCCTTGTCCCATTGCTGAGCACAACCGACAGGAGTCTGGTTCCATCCTCCTGATGTTCAGTCTGTGGATATTTAGAAACATTGATAAGGTCTCCTCTCAGTCTTCTCTTCTTCAGGCTAAACAGACACAGCTCGCTTAGCGTTTCCTCACAAAAGAGATGCTCCAGTCCCCTAATCATCTTTGTGGCCTTAAACTGGACTCTCTCCAATAGTTCCTTGTCTTTCTTGAGGTGAGGAGTCCAGAATTGTACTAAGGCCTCCAGATGGGTCCTCACTAGGGCAGAGTATAGGAGGAGAATAACCTCCCTCAACTTGCTAGTCACACTCTTCTGAATACACCCCAGGTTACCATTGGCCTTCTTGCCCACCAGGGTACATTTCTGGCTCATGGTTAGCTTCTCACCCTCAAGGAGTCCCAGGTCCTTCTACACAGAGCTGCTTTCCAGCAGGTCAACTCATAACTTGTCCTGGTGCAGGGCGGGGTTTCTCCCTTGCGGCAGAACATGTGCTTTCTTTTGTTGAATTTCATTAAGCTCCTCTCTACTCAACTCTTTAGCCCATCCAGGTCTCACTGAGTGGCAACACAGCCTTCTGGTTTTATCAACCACTCCTCTCAGTTTTTGTCACCAGCAATGTTGCTGAGGATACGCTCAGTTCCCTCATCTAGATCATTGATGAGTATGTTGAACAAGACTGGGCCCAGAACTGACCCTTGGGGAGCACAGCTAGCTAGAGGCCTCCTAATAGACTCTACACCACCAATCACAACTTTCTGATCTCCAGGCAGTTCTCAATTTACCTCACTGTCCATCCATCTAACGCAGTCTTCCTAAGCTTACCTATGAGAATGCTGTGGGAGATTGTGTCAAAAGCTTTGCTGAAGTTGAGGCAGACAACATTCATTCTTCTTCTTTCATCTACCCAACCAGTTAGGTCATCATAGCAGGCTATCAGTTCAAGTATAATTTTCCCTTAATGAATCCATGGTGACAACCTTACAGATGATATCCGGGATGAGATGTTCCATCAGCTTTCTGGTGATGGAGATGAGACTGACTGGGCTGTAGATTCTGGGGTCCTCTTCCTTGCCTTTGTTTGAAGATTGGAGTGACAAGGGCTTTTTTCCAGTCGTCAGGCACTCTCCTGTTCTCTGTGGTCTTTCAAAGACAGTAGAGAATGACTTAATGATAGCATCTGCCAGCTCTCCCAGCACTCATGAGTGCATTGTGTCTCAGTTCATGCATTTGTTGTTGTCCATTTTGCTTAAATGTTCTCTAACCAGGTACCTCCTTGACCAAAAGAATGTATTCCTTTCTCCAGGTTTTCTTGTCTTTTCTCCAGGGTCTGAGATTCCTAAGGGGAAGCAAAGAAGTAAAGAAGACATTCAGTAACTTCATCTTCTCTCCATACATTTACAGTTGCATGCAATCAAGACAACAATTTAATTTCTGTGCACTTATGAAACTAATACTCTTCTTCTGAGGTAAGTGACATTCTGATTAGAAAATAGTTTCTTTTTGAAAAAAATATTCAGTACTGATAGTTGAGTTGTTCAGAATGTTGTGTGTCTGTTTAGAGGATAGCATTCTTAAACAAATGTACCTTAGTTATTATTGTTCATATTTTAAACAAACAAACAAACAAACACATATATAAATGTATATTTTAGGGAGGAGGAGATTAATTGAACAGATAAATGCCTGGCTATATGACTGGTGCCATTCTCAAGGTTTTGACTCCTGTGATCATGGATCTACCTTTGAGAAGCCAGGTCTGGTGGGAGCTGGTGAGATTCATCTGACCAGACTTATATGAAAAAAAATTAAACTAGATTTAGGAGGTGAAAGGAACAGAAAAGAGACAAACTTTTCTCATATATTAGGATCCAACAGGGAAAAACCTGTGAAATGTCTCAGAAGAACTAGGGCCTGTTCTTCTAAAAAAGTGATATGGTCGATAGTCCAGTTGAAGTGCCTCTTTACTGATGTATGCATGTAGTAAGGGCAACAAACAGGTGAAGCTGAAAGCCACTGTGTAACTACAAAGATATGATCTAATTTCTATCACTGAAATATAGTGGGATAAATCACACGACTGGAGCACTGCAATCAATGAAATAATATGTGCAGGAGAGAGAGAGACAAGGAAGGTGGGGTGGTGTCCTCTGTGTAAAAGGGCAGATAACTGCACAGAACTGTCTTTGAAACCAATGATGAACAGGTTGAGCACTTATGGGTAAAAATTAGGGGCCAAGACAACCAAGAAATCATTATGGCTGGTGTTTAGTACAGGCTGCCTGCCTGACGAAGGGAAACCTCTTGATGGAGCATTCTTACTTCAACTGCAAGAAGCATCACACTCACAGGTTCTGACTCTGCTGGGGCACTTCCATCATTATGACATCTGCTGGAAAAGCTGCACAGCAGTCCAAGAAACTCCTGAAATGTGTTGAGGATTATTTCACAATCCAGGTGATAGACAGACACAGATGAACTAGGGAGAGAAGACAAGATTGGTGGCAGCCCAGTCAGTGCCTTAATGTCCAAGTGGAGACAGGTGTCAAGAGACGTTTCTCAGAAGTCTGTGTTGGGACCAGTGCTGTTTAACATCTTTCTTGAAGATATGGGGAGTAACACTGGGTGCACTCTCAGAGAGTTTGCTGATGATGCCATGGTCTGTGGCACAGTCAGCACACTGGAGGGAAAGGATGATACCCATAGGAACCATGACAGACTACAGAGGTTGGTTTGTGTGAACCTCGTGAAGTTCAACAAGGCCAAGTGCAAGGTCCTGCACTTGAGTTGTGGCATCCCAAGCACAATTACAGGCTAGGCAGGGAGTGGATTGAGAGTAGTCCTGAAGAGAAGGACATGGGGATGCTGATGGATGAGAAGCTCAACATGAGCCAATAATATGAACTTGCAACCCAGAAAGCCAACCATATCTTGGGTTGCATCAAAAGAAGTGTAACCAGCAGGTCAAGAGAGGTTATTCTGCCCCTCTACTCTGTTCTCTTGAGACCTCACCTGGACTGGAGTCCTCAATGCACTTGTTGGAGTTTGTCCAGAGGAGGATCATGAAGATGATCAGAGGGCTAGAGCACCTCCCATATGAGGACAGGCTGGAAAAAATAGCCTTGTTTAGCCTGGAAAAGAGACAGCTGCTGGGAGACCTTGTACCAGCCTTTCAATACTTGAAGGGGCTCCACAGGAAAGCTAGGGAGGGACTCTTTAAGAGGGTGTGCAGGGCTAGGACAAAGGATAAAAATTTAAAGTTGAAGGAGGGGAGATTTAGATTAGATATCAGGAAGAAATGTTTTTTCACTCTGAGGGAGGTGAGGCACCGGAACAGGTTACCCAGAGGAGTTGTAGAAACCGAATCCCTTGAGGTGCTCAAGGCCCAGTTGGGCGAGGCTTTGAGCAACCTTTCTAATGGCAGATGTTCCAACCCATGTCAGGAGTGTTGGTACTAAATGATTGTTAAGGTACTTTTCAATCAAAACCATTCTATTGTCCTAATATTTATTTGTTTGTATTCAATATGATGTGTAGTTATAAGTATTTTTCCATTATAGTTAAATGAGTAAATATCTAATACTATTCAACAAAACATTAAATTTTGTAACATTACAAGCATTTTAAAAAACTGTCAACTTATTTTCAACAAACTGTCAATTTAAGTCCTATATTACTACTATAAAATAGAGAAAAAATAATAGTTTGTAATAAGTTTCAAACTACTTCATTAAATATGCCATGTTTTGTCTAAAGTTAGCTTTTGCCCAAGGATGAATTATTTCTGCATTTGAAAATTCTTTGTTTACTTTTTGTCATACTTAGTACTTTGTTTATCTTCCTATCAAATAATGACATATGCTATATGAAATATTCTGCTATAGCCCCTAATACTGTTTATATTAAATACTTCATTAAAATTTTTAGATATAAATTACATATTGAGGAATGTGACCCATTTCGTGAAATTAATCTTGAAGTCAAATGTTTGTAGGTGGGCTAGTTATTATTATTATCTTGCAACTTTAGTCCCTGGGAAGGTTATGGAGCAAATACTCTAGCAACTGTCACAAGTCAACTGAAGGACATGATCGGGAAAAGCCAGCATGGATTCACTAGGGTCGGATCACAAACCTAATTGCCTTCCACGACAAAGTGACCCAATCAGTTGATGTGGAGCAACCAGTGGACTATGTCTTCCTGGATTTTTCCAAGGCTTTTGACACAATTTCTCGCAACCTCCTCCTAAAGAAACTGATGTGCTACGGCCTAGATAAGTTGTCTGTGCAGTGGGTGAGGAACTGGGTGACAGGCCATACCCAGAAGATGGTGGCAAATAGTTCTTTCTCAAACTGGCAACCAGTCACAAGTAGAGTCCTCCAGGGATCAATACTGGGCCTGATGCTATTTAATATCTTAAGTGACCTGGATGTTGGGATCAAGAGCACTCTAATGAAGTTTGCAGATGACATCAAGTTGAGTCAGGAGGTTGGCACTCTGAAGGAAAGAGCTGCCCTCCAGGAAGACCTGGACAGGACTGGACTAGCCGTAACTTTATGAAGTTCAATGGAGGTAAGTGTAAGGTCTTGCACCTGGGAGTACATAACCCTGGAGAGCAGCTCAGTCTGGGTTCCACCTAGCTGGAGAGCAGCTCTGTGGAGAATGACCTGGGGGTCTTGGTAGACGACAGACTCAATATGAGTGAACAGTGTGCTGCAACAGCAAAAAAGATTAATAGGATGCTGGGGTACATCAAAAGGGCATCAGCAACAGATAAATAAGTCATTATCTCACTCTACTCAGTACTTCTCAGGTCACACCTGGAGTACTGCAAACAATTTTGGTCCTCGCTGTACAACACAGATATGGATAGGCTGGAAAGGGTCCAGAGAAAGACTGCCGAGATGATGAGAGGACTAGGAAACTTACTACACAAAGTAAGGCTAAGAGAAATGAGTTTGTCCAGCCTTGAGAAGAGAATGCTTAGGGGAGACCTTATTACCATGTACTCGTACATAAAGAATGACTACCAAGAAGATGGAGACTCACTTTATATGAGGAGCCACATGGAAAAGATAAGGGGTAATGAGTATAAGTTGCTCCTAGGCAGATTCTGATTGGATTCCAGAAGAAATTTTTTTACCACAAGAACAGTTAAATATTGGAATAATCTCCCCAGGGAAGTGGTAGCTTCCTCTACGCTGGACACTTTTAAGGCTCAGCTTGACAGGGTTCTGGGCCATCTAATTTAAACTATGTATCACTTAAAAAGGTTGACCAGATGATCCTAGAGGTCCCTTTCAACCTGGTATTTTATGATTTTATGATTCTGTGATTCAAAGCAATAGAGGCAATAGAGGATATTGTGGGAATTAATTAAAAGTCTAATACAAATCAGTAACTTCCAAAGCTATAATGATAGCTTATGCATTCAATAGAATATATAACTCTGAATACACATCTGTATACTTGACTCAGGCTAGATCTCTAACATTTAAATATCTAATGGTAGGCAAGGTGATTCTTAACCTTAGGAAGATCTGTAAGGATGAAAAATTAGCAGATCGCACAGCATGATTTCATCTCATATCTTACCCCTTCTAATAACTATTCAAGTTAGTTAGTGAATTTGTGTCAACTTTTACAGGAATTAGAAGAAATCTGGTCTCTGAAATAAGTCTTTAAGGAAAAAGAAAATGAACATATAATGAACAACAATGTGAGTACTGCAACATAGTTCACCATATGCTATGACAGATCGAACAAAAAGCATTGTTAAATGAAAAAAAGAAATCAAAAAGCAAAAAACCCTGTAGTATTAAAACCATTCTCCTCCATGTTCTTTAATCATCTCATCGGATTTAACTGAAATTTTAATAAAAGCAGGTGACGAGCAAAGCAAACAGTATTAATTCTTGTTAGTATAGAAATGACTTTCAAAACCGTAACAGTATGAAAAATAATTGAAACACTCAAAATCAGGGTACTTACATATGTGTCTTCTAAAAGATAATATTTCATTCCATGTGATGATTTTCCATTCCCTGTCCTCCTTTAGAAATATCAGAAGTTTTGATTATCTTATGTCATATACTGAAAAGTACCGTTTCCAAGAATCTATGGAAAGATTAGGTTTTGTCTGTGTAAAATTTAGGTCTCTCTGAAGTCATATTTCATTCTATGTTACTGGATGTGTATAGACTTACCAGTGTGACACTATACACCTCTACAGCCAAAAGTAACAATGTTTTTCTGTTATTCTTACCAGAGTTGCAGTATACGGGCTAAAAGAAATGTCTTAATCTTAAAAAATTATAAGTTAACTGTATTACTAAAATGCAATTCTTTCTCTGTTATTAGGGAATTTCCACTGACATTTGGGTGCTGCATGTGGTCTATGCATCGTATTTGCGGCAACATTTAAACTTTTAATTCATGTAGCTCCTGGATTAATTTAAAATCATATTTCAACAAAAAGTTTGCACAAAGGACAAATTCTGGAATTATGTAAGAAGTCATATAAAAAATTGTGAAAGTGTACAAAACATAAAAGTGAAAGAACATGTTAGATATACTGGGGAAAATCAGTACCTGGGAATAAACCAAAATATCTCAAAGTGTCTGTTAGAAAACCAACGCTTGATGTCATAAATAAAGATGAAAAAAATTCTTCTAACAAAAGATTCCTTCTTATTGGAATGGGTATGAAAAATAAAAATGCTAGATGATGATATTTTCAGTTATATTTAACTATTTTAATGAGGTGAAGAGGATCAAAATATAGATAAGAAAGAATGAGATTTTTTTTGGCAAAAAAAAACACATACACAAGAATAGTCTGGTTGTAAAGTCTGGTCTCTGGTAAAGAGCATTAAGGTACCAAAGTACAAGAGTTACATATTTCTGATGGTTTGAGACAAAAATGAAACAAAAATTAACAATGCAGAGGCATGGCCATACTTTAAGAGAGTACTAGCAGAGCTGGAAATGAGAAAATGGGGGGGGGATATCTTGTTAGAGAGAATTGTCAACATAACAGGAATATAAAAGAAATGATCGCATAATATAATGGAAAATGTATTACTACTAGGAACAGCTTGTTTAATGGAAAGATAATGAGTTCTTACTTGGAGCACCAAGTCAATTCTGGTTACACTGTTGTGTTATCGTAAGCTGTTTTAGTTACAGAAGCAAGATATTAGTAGTATAAACACCATACAGGTTCTTCCTGTAGTCCATGGAATTAGATTAATACGATTAATAATCATAACATTTTAATCATAAAAATAACCCACTAGTATATCTTAGATAACTAACATTCACTGACTAAATGTGAATGAGATAAATGATCATACTTAAGATAGATAAACAGTTGCAAAAAAACCCCTCAATAAAACGACTTGGAAGACTTACTGACTTTTGATTAAAATATATATATTTAATTTTGTAAGACCTAGAAAAACAGATATAGAGAATATTCACATCTCAACTGGGAAAGATTCTGCTCCTAGAATATATTTTATTTTTCAATAAACATTCATAAAGAAAAAAATCAAAATAAAAGAAAGAAAATGCATGGATAAAATAGCCCAAACCAACCCTAAAATAAAAAATATCCCAGCCCAATATTTTTATCAAAATAAGTGTTTTAGCCAAGAAGCTGTATAACCATAATCTGGGTGCCAGGGTGTGTGGGGGGTGGGGTGGTGGGGTGGGGTGTGGGCTGGCCCCTTTTGCCTCAGGCGTCATCCCATTTGACCTGGGCTACATGTCATATTCCTGTGATTTCATGATTTGAGTTCTAGAATTTTGGCTTAGATGCAATAAAAGAGTGAGACTGTTATCTCTTTGAAAATATCATGGTCTGATAAAGAGAAGCTTTCCTTGAAGAAGGTTTTCAATACGCCCCATAGTTCCCAGCCCATGAGACTTATATGAAATGTGTAATTTCAGCAGGTCAGTAGCTTGAAGTATGATATAAATCTCAAAAAAGTCACAGGATCATAGAATGGTTTGGGTTGGAAGGGAACTCAAAGATCATCTAGTTCCAACCATCCTTCCACGGGCAGAGACACCTTTCACTGGATCAGGTTGCTCAAAGCCTCATCCAACATGACCCTGAACGCCTCCATTGATGGGGCATCCACACCTTCTCTGGGAAACCTGTGCCAGTGCCTCACCACCTTCACAGTAAAAAACTCCTTCCTTATTTCTAAGCTAAATCTACTCTTTTCCAGCTTAAAACCATTCCCCCTCATCCTACTCGATACTGCACTCCCTAATAAAGAGCCCTCCCTATCTTTTCTATAGGCCCCTTTAAATAATGAAAGACTGCTATAAAGTTTCCCTGGAGTCTTCTCTAGGCTAAAAAAGCCGAATTGTGTCCACCTTTCCTAGTATGGGAGGTGCTCCAGCCCTCTGATCATGTTCAGAGCCCTTCTCTGGACTCGCTCGAACAGACACATATCCTTCCTTAGCTGAATTAATTGCGACTGAGTCCATTTATCAAAGTTAAATATTCTACTAATGGTTCATAATAGCAAAAATCCTCTGGCTTTTTTTTTCCTAGGTGTCTGCTTCGCTTATCATTGAAACAGGATATATTGGGATTTTTCAATCATTCTTTCCAATTAAATTCATGAATTCTAGCTAAATGGCCTGTAGATTTATTACAAAGATCTTCAGATAAAATAACACTGTAAAGAACCTTGGAATTACCTTTATTTGCCCCAGAGGAAAATAGAAGTGCCATTATAAATATTTCGTGACATCAACATAGATTCACGTGTTTGTTTTAATGTATCTTCCTGTATTTTTGTTAGACACATGGTTGAATATAAACACTGTAGTATAGCAAAATTATTTCTGTATTTTTCCAGATTGAGTGGATAACAAAAGATTTAAATTCACAAAGCAAGATAATTTTGAGTTTTAGCTAATATTACAGACTTAAAAGCCTGTTTTATATGAACAATCAAACAACAGAAATCAAAAAAGAAAGTGCTGAAATATTAACTTCTAAAAATAGACTTTTGATAAGAAATGGCAGTTCTGTAATAATTTTTATTTAAATTATTATAGCAAGAGTTTATTTGGAAAATATATAAATAAAGGGGTTTTTTTACATCATCTGTTGCAGAGGTATATGCCAATTGAAATAAGTCAGAATATCTCGTGTTCTCTTATAAGATTTTTATGCTGACTTATCAACTTCATTTACATTGATGTAGACAAAATGAGAATCACATCTGCTTTCTTAGTAATGAATTATTTTTGTTTCCTATTTTTATTCTAAGGAATAGTGAGTTTTACTCACTCAAAAGCTTTGCAGCATGCTTTTAGCTGTTTGACAAGAGTATATTGAAAAGTCACTTTATAAACACTTTGAATTTTGCATTACTATAGGCAGAAATACAGATAATGTTGATAATTCCATTTATAAAATGAAACCACTTGACACAGTTGTATTCTTTTCAAAAAAATCACAGGAAATTTACAATCTTTGTTGAATTAGAAGTGAAAAATCAGCAACATCTACAGAAAAAAAACTGCTAATAGATTGTATTCACTAAGAAGAATATTGTGGTTTTCTTGATTTGTCCTGACTTATTTTCAAGGCTCTGTTAGTCAAAAATTAACTGTGTAACCAGAGTAGTCCAATATTTTTCTCTTATATTCCCTTTTTGAGGCAGAACAGTCATCCCTGGCATATTGGAGGAACAACTGAACCCAGCCAAGACATCGTTTTTTAATGCATTGGAACTCAAATATTTGATGCAACACTTCAAGTGCACAAGAAAGAATTGTTCTGTTTGTAAATCATTAATGTGCTATTTTCTGCTACAGGAATCATGAAATGTTGGTGTGCAGAGGGGAATAGAACTCATTCATTGAATGAATGAGATCAGTGATGTGCAGCTTCTTGTATGACCCTCTATTGAACACAATAAATGGTATATTGGAGGAGTAGTGAGGAAATATGAATACAGTACTTTAGAACTGCATGCAGCTGGATTCGGAAAGAAGTTGTACCTTAGTGAGATGGTAAGAGAGACAAACTCTGGGTAGAGTGTTGAAAAGAACAGAGAAGAGGCTAGAGACAGGCAAGGAGAAATAAAGGAGAAAGAAATCAGGAAGTCTAACATGGAAGATATCCAGCCAGGATTGGGAAGACAGAGAGATCCGGGTGGGAACCCCAAATAAGGAATCACACAACCTTGATACTTCATTGTTATGATGTGGTATTTAATTTCAGACTTTTTTCATACCTCACCCTCACCTCATTCAGGCAGGAAGGACAGTGGCTCAGGATACTGCAGCTATTCAATAATTTGTTTCATCCTCATTGTTCAGTGTGTGTCCCTAGACATTATTTACTGCATGCTATTGAAACCCCTCTCTGTATACAGAATTATTAATTTCCTCATAGACTCATTCCAGCCTTCACTTCAGCTGATTCAGCCCTTAGCTATATTCAGTCCCTGACCTTTAACTAAAATGTACCTACTGATTTACTCTTTTCCCGACTCTCCCCTTCAAATCATTCTTCCAGCCCCACTAAACAGTTCACAGGGACTAGAGCTGCTGATTCCTGGGACTGTAAAGACGTGAGCCTTTTTATTTTGTTAATGTTCACTAATGGCTTTATTAATGTTCAGTAGGTATTTCATTTCATTGGTTTATGTTTCCTCTTAAGAGCACACACTCTGTCCTCTGAGATGTGCTTTATTTTGTATTGGCTGGCTAGCAAAGGAGTTAATTTGTCCTATGCCATTACTGCCATCTGCCTTGTCAGACCTTTCTTGAAAATAAAATTGTGTCTCAACAACTTTGCCCTTGGTTAAATAAATAAGCCATAACTGCAGCTGTAACATCATTATCTGAGTATATGTCTGAAGGTCTTAGGATTTATTAGGGTGATGCAGCCATTACCATTGCAACTTGGCTTTATTGTATTCACCTTGTTGCATAACGGCATATGTGCAGCAGTTGTGGTGTTACTGGGAAAAGACTCTACAGCTCCAGCTCTGCTCTAAGAAGATTCTCTCTCACCCATACTTACACACAAATACCCCTTTGGTCTTCCTTCTTTTCTAACCTTTGTCCTTGGATTCTTTGTTTTGTCTGTTCGACCTCCTTTCAGCTCATTGACTTCCAACTGGAAAGCAGTGAAAGGTGCCAACTGTAGTATATACAATGACAACACAGATGGTATTTCTGAAACAGAAATTAGGGACGCAAGACTTCCTAACAGTCATCTAGTACCAGCTTTACTTGGAAGAAGAGGAAATACATTCTCAGTTGATAGAATTATGATAATTCGTTTCAAGTCAATGAGTCTTTAAAGTAATTATTGTATTATCTATATTGTCAAGTTTAATTGTAGGACTCAAGGTCCTCAAGAAGGAGCAGCAAACAATAATAATAATAACAACTATTTTGCATTTAATTTCCGTGCACGATATGTTGACGTAATATTATACGACAAAGATATAGTGAGATTCCTTGCTTTGAATGCAACACATTCATAATTCTGTGCATGAATAGTTCTATTGACAGTTTAGCCTCTATGCTAAACCAAAAATAATTGACGAAAAATACTGTTTGTGCAAAATGAAGGTAACACTGTATATCCTTTGGGAACCTTGCATCTAGAGAAAAAACAAACTCGGAAAATATGGGAGTCCAGAGTTACGTGCATAGTAACTCAAGCCTAGTTGTTGTCTTTGAGCAAAGCACCAGTGCACACGTTATACTCATAGTCATTCAGTTCTTGCAGATTCCACGAATATTAGGGGATTAAGTCACATTTCCACCAGAACAGTTTTTTCACCTTCTTTTTGCTAACTAGAATTTGTGTTGAGATAAGAAGATATTTATACTAACCAGGAGGTGCAGAGTTCTGGTATGTGATTAAAAACTGAGTTTACTTTATGAAAAAAAAGGAAGAAAAGATTTTTTAATTAATTTTATGAAGTTCTGTAATTTTGATTTGGTTTTTTAATTTTTTTATAAGTCCTATGAAACATGTTTTAAATTATATATCAAAACATTGATTAATTTATTCAGAAACTCTTGTTTACACTCATAATGTTTTCAGATAAATGTTATACATTTATATAATCAATAAAAGGGGAAAAAAAAGAGCAAACACGAGTAGAAGCAATGTCAGTGGAATATGACCACAGGTCATTTCTTTTATGAGGTCTGAAAATCTGTGTCCATATGTAGATATGCTTTAGGACTGAACCCTATGGTTTCTTAATCCACACAAAGGATTCAGCTAGTCTTCTCAATTTTAAACATATGCTCCAATCTATTTTTAATAAAACCTTATGCTAAAAGGATGTCTGTTAGAAATGATAAAACCAGGCTGCATTTGTTTTCTTCTTCTTTGACAACTTTTTCTCTCAATACTCCTGCTTCTTTAACTTAAAAAAACGTCAATTGTTCCACCCTCTTTTTTCTTCTTTTTTATTCAGACTCAGATATTCTTTGCCTTTCCTTTCCCAAAGATATTTGTCTTTCAAAATACACAGTAAACATTGTGACTATCTTTTCTTCTTTAAGTCATCTACAATTTGCCTTATAGAATTTTCTTTCTCCACTGATTCAAATAAAGGTATTTTTTGTAATCAGCTGCTACTGTCTTTACCTCTTGCTTTCTCCAATGCATCTTTTTCCTCAAGATGAAAACCTATTGTACTCTTTGCAATCTTAAAACCTCATATTTTATCTTGCATCTTTTTCCATTTCAATTCTTTTTTACTGAATGCTTTGTTGTACTGTCCATATTGAGTTTCTTTTGGTCAATGATATCTGCTTTCTTCCCAGAAGCAAATTATATACCTTACGCTTTAATCAAATTAATCTGTCCAAAGTAGTTTTTTGTTTAGTGATTTCTTTCTAATTTCAAGTACTCCATCCTTGCCTTTCCTGTCTAGCAGTCTTCAGCCTTGTTAAGTGTGCTTCTATTGAAATATAGTCCTTTTTTAATCTCCATTATTGTATTTGTTCTAGTTTATTCCACTAATTGTTCTTTAAACTTGCTCTTAAGAGGATCCTCTTCTTTCTCTCCATCCATCAAAGAATAACCTCTTTCTTACCCCATGAAAATATATTCCACATTCATGTATATATTTATGCATCAACTCAAATTCACCATTGTTTAAAAGAGATCTTAATACCCCTCTCTCTAGTCCAGAGTAGTCAAATTTACAGCCCATGGGCTGAATCTGGCCCTCTACATGGTTTTATATGGCCCAGCACCTTGTCTACCCAGCTGCAGCACTGAGCTCCTTGCCCCAATGCTTCTACCAGTCATGTGTGCAGCGAGTGTGATGCGCGTTACGCCGCAGAACAACCATGGGTGCTGTGAATTTGACACCCCTGCTCCAGTCCTACCATTTTTATGTTTTCTGCAAACTTGCTGATGGTTTCTCTTCTGATGCTTAGGTTGTTGATAACAATGATAATCAGCATCAATTCCAATATTAATGTCTAAAGAATGTCCAGGTATTGATATTAGGATGATCTGTTAGCCTAGATTCTATCTTTCAAAGACAACAGAGTGTGGTCTTGCAATGATGTTAGAAAAGTCCCTCAGAATCCATGGACTTATCCTATTGAGCATGTGTCAGGGCATAAGGTCCCATTTAGAAGTCAAATTGATTTAAAATTCCAATATTTATATTTGTATTCTTTTATTGTCAGCTATTTGTATTAAACCCATAGTAGTTAACCATATTTTTTCTCTTTTTTAATGATTCAGCCATCATTTATGTATATATTTTTCATAATTAAAAGCTAACTGAGCAATTAATTAGACTTAGCTTCTAAGGCAAGAACATGTTTTATGCTCTAGATCAAACAAATTAACTTCAAGGAAACAGCTTATGCTTTTTACATCAATGACCATGCTCTGTGTAATGTATTTTTATATTCCATGTTTTGCTTTTTGTTAATAAATGTGGTGAAAACCAAAATATATGAGATGTCAATACATTCCATTCTCAGTGGTAACTTAAACTGGAGTTCTGTGAATCCACATCAGTGAGGATTTGGCATTGATTATTTTTCTAAATACTTTAAAATGGAATATGCAACAATAAAAAAGAAATTATAAACTTTTTTCTTACTAAATAAGGTGAAATAGTAGATAAGAATTACAATATGTCAGTTTTACTGAATCGTGGAAGAATCAGGGAAGAATAGAATAAAAAACAAAACACCAAAACCCCATGAAATCAGAAAGTGAAAAAAAAATGTATACACATTTCATAGATCTTTGATCTCTCTGATAATTTTTGATATTTCAACACAAAACTACAATACTTGCTTTTGTCTTTAAAAATGTACTCTCATATTATGCTTAAAGACATATACACAAATAAATAAATAAATAATGAACTTCACTTGCTGAAGTACCCAAACTGAAAGGATGATCACTTCAGACTTTTCCTATAATCAGTGGAAATCAGTGAAAACCGAAAAAGGTTAATTTTGCAGGTTTGATCATCCTCAGGATTGCTTATATATCTTGATTGATTGCAAATGACATTGAGAACATCTGGCCCTCTCATTTAATGTGTTTCATTTGAAAAATTAAGAAGTTTTAGATTTCAAAGCTATGTCTGGGGGATCTAAATGTCATCATCACAGTTAGATCTCTTGGACCTATCTTTTCTGCAGAGTCACTTCTATAGTAATAAATAAATAAAAATATAGGAAATGGTTCTCCTACTTGTTTTTAACTGATTATTAACTTTAGAGCTAATGAAAATTGATGGCATTTGGATGAATTCTGTATTTGTAATGCCACTTTAGTATACATATTTGTATGTTTTATAATTAAAATATTTATACTGAATCTGACCTTTTATTTCCTAAATACTTTAAATATTGAATGACTCTGTAGCACAGAAACTCCTTGAACATATTCTGTGCATATGCACAAGGAATTTATCATGTAGATGTTCATATTAAACAGCTAAATAAAGAAAGAATTACCCCAGAGACTCATAACGTAACACTGAACTGCCATAGTTCATTTATAGTTATGTAATTACAAAGAACGTTTATCGATTCTTGCTCTATTTATCTAACACCACCTTCTGTAATATTTGGGGTCACAGAGGGAGGACTATGTTTCTAGAATATTTGTCATGTTAATTGGACAAAAAGTATTTTCTGAAATGAAAGTCTTCTAAAACAGAAGTAAAGTCGCCTTATAATGCGCAAGTTACATTCCAAGTGGAAGTGTTAGTACATGTACTATTATCACTTATTGGATGACCTTTGTCTTCCATGAATCACAGTCAGGATTTTTGGTATAAATTAAGTTCTAATTGACATCAGTTCTCTTATGGGTTTAGTTAAGGTTTTGTTTTAAAGTTATCAATGTCATATTTATTTATTTTTTAATCTTCACACATAAGTCTTTCAGAGGTGTGTGAAATGCTTGCTGTTATGCTCATTTTCTTGTAGCAACTTGTACAAGAACAATAGTTAAATTTACATTTCAGATTTTTTTAGAACTGAATACAAGTAGTAAATATGTTATAGTCTGTTTTTGATTTCTTTAGAACATGAAAACGGGTAAGACTGAAGATTCATTTAGCCTAGCGTTTTGTCTTTGATGTGGCAGATAAAACCTAATGCTTAAGTAAGAGTACAAGAAAATGGCATGTCTATATGACCCTTCTGTATAAATACCCTCTTAGATTCTAATAATTTCAAGATGACATTTTCATGTATCTATCAACTGCTGTATCTATCAATAGCTGTTGCTATTGGATAGTAACTTAGATTTAATAATTTTTAAAGAAGCGTGATGTTTAAACATAAAATTAAAACTCCCTCTTCCCATGAATTTCACTTTATATTACATGTTGTAATAATTTCACTTGTTATTAAATCTAACACAACTTCGCCAACAAATGCAGTCTGAGCAAGAACAGCGCACACATCTTCATTCTGCTCTTGGATCAGATTTCAAGGAATAGGTATCAAGTAACATCAAGTAAGTACCACACTCATTTATTTGTTGACCTTTCTACCTCTAAGAATATTGTACACTCCATGGATGAACATTGTATTTAATAATGGTTTGGGGTTTTTTTTTTCCCTTTTGACATGGTCTTCTACACAGTGAGAATAGAATTGAACATTCTTTATATATATATATATATATACATAAAATACTATGAACAGCCTTTCACCTTGTTGGTAAGGTATTTAGTACCACCTGATGTGTCATTGTTTGTATGAGTACACAGGATCAGGCAACTAAAGATCCCATAGCACACTTAATTAGACTAGTTCCTGCTGTCATAACTTCATTCTGGCTTAGGTAATTGTGTTCTGCCTACCCACATTTCCTGGGATTTCAATAGGATATATTATTCTTTGAAACCTGCTGTTTTAATTTGATATGCAACGTTCATGTGTGCTGTTGAATACTTTCTGCTTTACAGTGTTGTTATTAACCTTATTAACTCCTACCACTCTCACAGGCTGAATGAACAATAGCACTTGGAGTTCCAAAGAGGAGAGATGCTACAGAAGGGAAGAGCAGATATTGTTAACTTGTCCTTAATCTCTGTCAGCGTTCAAAGTTCATAGTCAAAGTATGTGAGTCATATGATGTTATTTTTTTTTTAATGAAGTACTATGTTATACTGTAAAGGACCAGTAAATTAAGCAAATAATATGAGGTCCAACACCAAAAAAGTCCGAGACTAACTCTATAGCTCGGGAATTATTAGTGGGAAAGAAGAAGAGACAAAGAGTAGTTATAAAACTTGTACTAGAATAAGACAAAGCTCAACTTGATCGCTTCACTCAATACAAGTGGACTCGTGTTCAAACATAGATGTTTTCTTCCTCTGGGTTGGAAAATGTTGGTGTGCAAAAGTGAAGAGCAAATTAACATCAAGTTTTTTGTGAAAGTGAAGAAATCCATGACAATTATGGAATGAGGCTTATAGTGAAGAGATCTCAAAGATCTAGTTGATGCTAAAAGGAATCCATTTTTTTTTGTCAGTAGATGTTAAAGCATAAATGAGGGAGATCCTTAATAGCCTTTCAAAAAATGATGTGCAGAATTACTTTGAACATTGGCAGCATCATCTGCAGCTATGCATCAACTGAGAATGGAGACACCACCTGGAGTACTGTGTCTAGTTTTGGAATCTCCAACATAAGAAGGATACGGAACTGTTGGAACAGAAGGCTCCAGGGAGACATTATAGAGGCCTCCTGTACCTGAAGGGGACCTACAAGAAAGCTGAGGAGGGAGTTTTTACAAAAGCATGTAGTGATAGTGTGAGGGGAAATGGCTTTGAATTGGAACAGGGAAGATTTAGATTAGACATTAGGAAGAAATTCTCCATGATAAGCATGGTGAAACACTGGAATATGTTGCCCAGAAAAGTTGTAGATGCCCCCTCTCTGGAAGTGTTCAAGGTCAGATTGGATGGGGCCTTGAGCTTCCTGGTCTAGTGGTAGGGGGTTTGGAACCAGATGATCTCTAAGGTCCCTTCCAGCCGAAACTATTCTATGATTCTATGATTCTATTTTGAAGGTAATTTTCATAGTTTATTTTCTTAATTTGTTAAATAAAAAGCAAGGCACCATCTCAGGATTTTTTTGTGTGTCTCACCTCATATATAGATAAGGACAATATAAAAAATATTTTGATGCAATACAAATGAAAAGTGATATTATGGAGTTCTTTAAAAATTCATATTTGCTGAGTTTGGAACAAACACATTTTACCTGATAATTTACTGAAACAAAATTAACTAATTTTCTTTAATGAACTAAAAATTCACTTTCCTACTGAAACTGGAAAAAGATTTTTTTTCCCTGATTAACAGAATAATACGCAGTTTGTTAAATTTGGGTTAACTGTTCCTCTTCCTGAAAACATTAATAATTTGTCATTGTTGGAAACAGCAAACTGCACTAGCTAGATAAATGACTTTAATAGAAACTTAGAATCTAAGGCCAGAGGGATTTTTAAATTATTTAGACTGATCACTAGATAATGCACTTAGTTTCACATATTAACAACAATATTTGTCTGAATTCTAAATTCCTAAGTTGTGTGAAAGTGAACCACAGGAAGTCAGAGACACTATTTGCATGTAAGGGGTAAATGCTTTGATGCTTTGGACTGCTATAATAGTCTGTTACATTTCTGTTAGAATGTTAACTTGAGAGCACCAGCGTATATTGTCTTCACAGAGAAACACAGCGGGACACCTTCCCCCTCTACTCAAATACTAAGCATTGCCTATACTTAAGAAAAATATTCTAGGGTATCCTGCAATCTTCTGTCTCCATAAGCCTCAACATCTTTCTTGTGCCACTAGTTAAAGATTCAAGATATTTGTGGCCAGAATCTGTAGTGCATCCAAACTGTCAGACACAGAAAAGTTTTTAAGCTTGTACCATCCTCTCTGAACATACCCTCACACCTGCTTCAACAGATCCACATTAGTGCTTTCATCATCAATTTTATCTCTCTCCCTCATGTATCCTACAGACAAATCTCTTTCTATTTCCTCAGGTACACGTATGGCAAGGGACTATGGCATTCTCCTTTCTACCTGGACAATCAGTGGATCAGAATCTAGGAGTCCATATCAGGAATCTAACAGTATATATACAGTACAAACTGATTTTAATTTGTCTTTGACAAAAGAAGTTCAATGTAACCAGATAGAATCATCTTTAGGGGAAATAAAAAAATAAATGGCCCAAATTTTTAAAGGGAAAGAAATAATGAAGAAGAGTGAAAAAGACAGGAATCACAGGATACCAAATGGGAGAAATAGTCATTGTCTCATTACAAAAATTAGAAAAAATAATATCTTTTTGTGTGTGTGTGACATTTCTAGTGCCATAGGGAGTTAACAGTACCTCAAAAGACAATGAATCCTCTGAAACAGTTCCAAGAATTAGAACAGTGACATTGGCTACAAAGATTTAGTGAAAAAAAAAAATCCCAGCAGTACAATGACATTTTGCTTAATTTACTTTAATCTCATCATTCAACATTTAAAGAAAAAGAATAAGAAATACCAAATTTAATAACTATATGACATACAGAATTTGTCTACATACAGTAATTTTGAAATCTGTATTTCAAATAAGGCGCTAACTACATCAAGTCAATGAGTGTTTCTGAACCATTATATCAGAAGGACTTATTTCATATACAGGTGATGTTATAGGGTTTACAGCACAATACACAGTGATTTTCTCAAGAGCATCTCATTCTCCTTTCTACTAAATGCACTACAGGCAATGCTGACCAATTTAATCTCTCAGAGAAAACCTTATAGTCAGCCTCACTTAGTAAGGTTCTCTATGTAAGTCTTATCCTCTGGGCCCAAAATCTTTAAGATAAAGCATGATATAGAGTAGAATGTTGCCTGCTGTAGCTCTGTCCCTTCCTCCAGGCACAGATGAATTGGAGATGTTTAAAATATGTCACATTAAGCTGAAAAAACTTCTTTCTGTGAATGGGCTATGAGGGAACCCAGGGAACTCTGTTACAGACTTCTAATACTATATAGAATAAATCTCATAAAGTATCCATAAAGTGCAATAAACTGATTTAGATCTTTTTCACAACTCTCTCCATGAAGTTACCCAAAACCTCTTTCCCCGTATGCTGACATGATGAGCTATAATTTACAATGATATGCAATAACTGAAGAAAAATTGGTATTGTGTTTTTAAGAAGTGGGACCAAGCTGCTTCCAAAACTCTTTAGGTAGTTTGAGAAAACAAGAAAACCTAGGTGTACACAGTCCAGTGCCTCAGTTTCCCTTTTATCACTGTAAATTCTCTATTCAAAGTTGAGAGAAATTCAGGAATCACTCCACTTTCCTTCTTTTTTCTATATATGTCTTCATTTATGAATCCTAAAATTTCTCTCTCTCCTCCTTCTTTATCTGGTTCTTCAGTTGTAAAGAGTCCTTAAACAATGACAGTTGGATTCTTGCTTCCTCTCTCTCATTTATGCTCATTAGCTAGCCAATACAAGAACATTATGGCATAAAAGGAATTAACTCCCCCCATTAATTTCCAGCATATTAACACTAAATGTAAACTTATCGTACTCTTCTTTATAATGCCTTAAGAAGTATTTCTCCTCTTATAACTGTAAAATAAAGTTTTGAGTACGGGATAATTTGATGAGAACTTACACTCCAGCTTGCTACATAGTGACTCTACTGAGCAAAAAAAGTCGTCTTTCGTAGACTCTCTCTCTTTAAGACTGTGTCAATATTTGTTTCCTGGTTGGTTTTTTTTCTGGCAATATTTTATTCTTTACGATGCCAATCCTAAGTCCTCTTTTTTCTTGCATAGTGATGTTGAAGTAACATGGTTTCTTTTAGGTTGCAGCTGAATTTTTTAAAGTACTGATAGTATTTAACATCTATTGCCATAATACATATAAATACTAATACTGCCTTTTGATTTTTGCAACAGAAAGATCATGGAGAAATATATACATATTCTTAAGAATACAAAAATTTCATACAACACACCACCAACACAAATAGCTGAAATTTAAGATTGAAATGTTTAATTTCTCAAAATAATCTGAATGAGTATCTACGCTTTCCCATACAGGTTCCTGACAAATAATCTAAAAACTAAAAGTGCAAGGTCCAGAGACCGAAGTCCCATCATTTGCTTCACCGCTGCTTCATTTGTCATTTGTGGACTACACCAGAAAATAGACAAACAAGAAATTTCATCACAACATCTTTTACCATCTATAGATTATTTCTTGAGCCCTTTCACAAATATTCTTTAAAAATATCTGTTTCAAGTTTTCCCATGCAATTGCACGAATGCTGGCTGTTTCGGTTTTTGTTGTTGTTGCTTCTCTTTCTTTCTTTCCTTTTTTTCATGAAATATGTATGTATTTAATCTTCTCTTTACTCAGAAAAGGAGTTCCTGACATTTTCCTTACCTTGTATTTCTGCAAGACCTAAATCTACCAACAACTCTGGAAAATGTCTTGTATTATTCTTCCTCTCAGCTCAAATAAAAACAGTGTAATGCTGAGTCTGTAACTATGCTGAAGGTCAGGTTTTGTTACATTACTGTCTACAAATATTTTCAAAGATGAATATGGACATCATTGCATTAGCTTTGTACTCTTTAAGACAGGTACACAACTTATGTACAAAGAGATAAGTCGCCTCTTATCTAATATAAAATTCATTCTGATAAACAAGAGTATTTTTCAAATAAGCATGATTTTATGTTACATAATCACAGAATAAAATAAGAAAAAATGAACAAATTGAACGCATGAACAAAAAATGTATAACAAAGTTAATGATTTTGTGGTAGTACTGCTAGGAAAAATAGATTGGAGCTTTTTAATGAATTGTAGGAATAGGTTCTTTCATGATAAGAAAAATAAACATAAGAATAGACTGTGCAAATTCAGATAACAAGAATACTTCTTACATTAAAAAGTAGGTTCATTTGGGGGTTTACTTAAAATTAATAGGATCAATAAGCAAACACTAAGTGGTCTAGGTAGTTATGCAAAGTAATTTAAAAAAAATGCCATGAGGAATTGTTTTAAAAAGTTCAGGCAAGAGAATTTGCAATTTTACCACACCCAAGTGGGATGCCTTCCTGCTTTGAAACCAGATGCAAAATACAGCATCTTTAGGTGGAAATGCATATTTTGTTCTTATTTTGGATGCATTAAAAACCAGCAAAATAGTTACTTTGACTTTCTATTTCACTTTTGTTCATTTTCAAATATTCATAAATGAATTAAATCTCACAGTCAATACACAAGTTTCTTCTTACAATACGATGAACCATTTTTCAGGAATACTTTAGAGAATAGTGTTTGAGAATAATATGGAAGTTGGTAACTGGAGAATAAACTGATTTACAATCAATATAAATGCTTTGTTTTCTACTTCTGTCTGTTTTGACACATTTGGTATAAATGTTTCAGTTTCAACTGTCATTATCTGAACCTCTGTGGAGTCTAAGGAGCAGGAAGATAAGTCAGATGCCCAGCCAGTCAAACAACAGAATACTAGAAAGATCGATGTAGAAGTACACTGTTAAAATTCATAGAATATGAGTCACGTGACAATGATTATAAGTAAGAGAAAGTGGCACACTGTTGTTCTGCATGACTGATTGCAACACGAAATAATATTAAGTTTAAACAACTCTGGATCATTACAGATGCAGTATTCATAAATCTGTTCTTTCTGATAAACTAAATACAGGAATTCGTATCTTCCATTGTAAATGTTTAGAGAAGGAAGTTTTAGGCTTTCAGTCCCACAGGAGGTGGTACAGCCTGTTTAATCTAACCAAATAAATACCTTATGCAGTCAAGGAACAGGCAGACAACTCTGATGATAAGCAGCGGTAAATAAATCAATACACATAATTTCTATGCTTTGTTTTTCCACTGAATATAGCTGTTCTTCCAATGTCTTCAGATAATTCTGTTTCTGTTTGATGTCTACTTCTTCCTCTTAGAGTAGAGGGAGTCCCAGGATATGATAGGAGTATTCATCCATTTGGAATATTAGCCCTCTTAGGAGACAGGCACAGAACAGACAAGTCCAACTCCTTTTGTATTTTACATAATAATTGCAGGTTGAAAACATGTACTCACAGAGTAAGAGTCTAGCTTCTAATATCTCAGGCTGTGAAAGACTCAGCTTAACTCTCCTATCCAATCATTGTATGTTGCTCTAAAGCAACATGCTTTACATGTGGAGATAAGAATTTAATATTCGTCTAATAGAAATAGAATCAGAAAGATCTTGCTATTTGAGTTACAATTACACTAACACTCATGTTCCAAATTATCTAGTTGTTGTAACTGTTTCTTATTAGTAATTTGGTTGAAATTATTACGCACAAATGTTCTAATACTGCCCTTTCCTGTGGCATTAATTCCTGGGCGGCAGTGTCGATCTTCTTGAAGGAAGGGAGGCTCTGCAGAGGGATCTGGACAGGCTGGATCGATGGGCTGAGACCAGTGGGATGAGGCTTAACAAGACCTGCACTTGGGACACAACAACCCCATGCAGAGTTACAGGCTTGGGGAAGAATGGCTGGAAATCTGCCTGGAGGAGAAGGACCTGGGGTGTTCATTGACAACAGGCTGAATATGAGCCAACAGTGTGCCCAGGTGGCCAAGAAGGCCAATGGCATCTTGACCTGTATCAAAAACAGTGTGGCCAGCAGGACAAGGGAGGTGATTGTGCCCCTGTACTCTGCACTGGTGAGGCCACACCTCGAGTACTGTGTTCAGTTCTGGGCCCTCATTAGAAGGCCCTTCCTCATTAGAAGAAGGATGTTGAGGTGTTGGAGCGCGTCCAGAGAAGAGCAATGAGGCTGGTGAAAGGTCTAGAGAACAAGTCTTATGAGGAACGACTAAGGGAACTGGGGTTGTTTAGCTTGGAGAAGAGGAGACTGAGGGGAGACCTCATCACTTCCTACAGCTGCCTGAAAGGAGGCTGTGGCAGAGCGAGTGTTGATCTCTTCTCTCAAGTGACAGGTGACAGGACAAGCGGAAATGGCCATAAGTTGTGCCACGGGAGGTTCAGACTGGATATTAGGAAGAATTTCTTTACTGAAAGGGTGGTCAGGCACTGGAACAGCTGCCCAGGGAGGTGCTTGAGTCAGCATCCGTGGAGGTGTTTAAAATGCAGGTAGATGAGTTTTTGAGGGACATGGTTTAGAGAAGCATGGGTGCAGTTGGACTTGATGATCACAAAGGTCTTTTCCAACCAGAAGATTCTACGATTCTATGATTATGCTCAAGTACCCTCAACCTGAGGTCAAGCTGTCTTCCTCAGATGTTTGGATAAACCAAGTCATCAGTATGTTGAGTTGATGGTGAGGGTTTTTTCCCGCTCAATCTTAGGTCCTCTCAGAGTTACTTCCCATATTTTCAAGCAGTCTGTTGTTGACATGCTTTTCTTGTTGTTTCAAGACTTTAATTACACAACAATTACTGTTTTGTTAAAGTTTACTGAGTCTTGCAGTCAGAGTTATTAAACTTCTACAAAGTTTGTGGCTGTGACCTGTAATAACAACACATGGCCACAGGTCTGCAGAAATCTGGGCAGACTCAGATTTCTTTTTGTCTACTTTCTCTACTGTATCTAAACAGAATAACTTGTGCAATAACAAAAGTGTCAGAACTTTTAAGTTTCTATATGAGATCTAGCTGGATATAGCGGGATTTCATTTTCTTGGTGCCGTGTATTGTTTCCAATGCAACTGTATAGTACCTAGGATGTAAAACTGCAAGAGCTTACAAGTGTGTAACAATAACTATAATAATATGCTTTAAAATTTATAAGTCCCTCTGAATATATCCTTAGTACGGATGAAAACCTGTTTCTTAGCTAGCACCTCAAGATTCAAACTGATCTTTCCTACAAACCACAAATATCTTTCATTCAAATGCTTTAGAAACCTTCATGCCCATGCACAAGCTGTTTGCAATCAAATTGATTTTGCTAAATGGCTCCAGCTACAATGATGTAATACTTCTAAATTAGGTATTATTTGTTTTAATAGTGATGAATCATTACTTCAGGAGCTCTGCTTTTTATAGTTATCATCTCCTAAATTCACTCTGCTACTCTTTAGTCTGAGTGACTCTGAAGAATTATCTCCCCACGATTCCAGTTACTTTTACAGCTGTTCTGTGATCCATTGTTTTTTTCGTAAAATAATGTGTTGTGTGTCTCTAGTCTGCCCATCAGAAATTGTTTTTGAGATGCATCAATAGCACCCTTCCTAGTACATAAAGCCCATGACAAACTTTTACTGCGTCAATTGCATTTCCTTTCTTCAGATGTGTTAGTATCTTCGAACTGCATCCTGCACCCTGTCACACGAGTGTATATATTCCTATCAACATTTTCTGTGCATTCAGATTATATAAACTTTCTGAATGGGGTTAGGTTAAATTAGGCAGATTAATTTTTAATGTTCCTCTAAGTAAATCTCAGCTACTGACAGGTTAATCTTACGGTTCTGTGCAACTTTCATCTGTGTACTGACTTATGGTTTTGAAGTGGTACATTAGTATCTAATGAAAGATACTCCTTCATTGCAGGTCATGCTAATTTGGTCTCTAAATGAGACTCTTGTACAGTGCTGTGTGCTTTGTTCAGAAATTATGCCTCATCTACTGCTCATGGTTTCATCTTTTGCCAAAAATGTATCATATTTTAAATTTTAATTGCAAATTTCAAATTTTGGAGTCTATTTGAACCTATAGCTGCTTTAATGCTGTATGCTATTTTTTTTGTTTTGTCCTTGGCTCTTTGCAATCCATTTCAACTCGGTCTTTGCCGCAATTTTCAGTTTCCAGCTTCCTTTCTAGCTAGTCTGGGCTGGTTTTTTTCCTTCCAGAGTTTTCATTGTAGCCTCAAATATTTCTAAAGGTTGACATAATCTAAAAGTTTTTGGAGTGCTGATTCATCTGGAGACATTTTCTGTGATTCTGAATCATCACTATCACATGGAATCTACTATAACAAAATTTTTCAAAATATGTTACTCGGAGTGTCAAATTAATTTTTCTCCACCTGATTCTTTGAAATTTGACTTTTCATAAGAAAGTAAAGTTATAGCAAAAGCTTCTGTTATTACATCATTAAAAAAAACATCTAACGTTTCCATTCTCCTTAAGTCCAGAATTTTGATACAGATGTTAAAACCTTCCTTCAATATATTTTCCCATAGTATTCTGTAGCATCATAAATAAATTTTAGATCTCTAAAGACTTTTCTTGTTTCAGTCTTGGTTCTTTTTCTCTCAGTTTTTGCTTGCTCACTTCATTGGAGCAGCCCAGGATATAATTGACTTTCTGGGCTGCAAGCACACATTGTCAGCTCATGTTTAGTTTCTCACCCACCAGCACCCTCAAGTCCTTCTCTTCAGGGCTGCTCTCAGTCCATTCTCCACCCAGACTGTAAAGGTGCTTGGGTTTGCCACAACCCAGATGCAGGACCTTGCACTTTCCCCTGTTGAACTTCATGAGGTTAGCACAGGCCCACCTCTACATCCTGTCAAGGTCCCTCTGGATGGCATCCCTTCCCTCCAGTGTGTCAACCACACCACACAGTTTGGTGTCATTGGTAGATTTGTTGAGGATACACTCAATCCCACTGTCCATGTCTCCAATAAAGACACTAAACAATGTTGGTCTCAGTACCGACCTCTGAAGAACGTCACTCGTCACCTGTATCCACTTAGACATTGAGCCATTGACTGCAACTCTTTTGAATGTGACCAGCCAGCCAACTCCTTAGCCACCAAGTGGTTCATCCGTCAAATCCATGTCTCTCCAATTCAGAGACAAAAATGTTGTGTGCGAGAGTGTCAAATGTCAAAATATATATTTATATATAGTTCATACAATGTCTTTGCCCTCAAACATAAAGCTGAACAGCAGGTATCATATATCTGTCTCTAAAGTGTCTATTGCAGTTATCATTTGAATTCTCAGTGAGTCAGACCTCTGTCTTGCTGTCCTCTGGAGTGAATATAAAATGATTTAGCAAGTATAGATCTAGCTGTCTTTGAAAGATGTTCATTATCAGATTCTATGGAAGATTTTATTTCCTATAGAGTCTACATGCAATGCTACCAAAATCCTTAATATTAGCCCGTAGTGTAAAGTTAATTCATTAGCAGAAATTTTCACCTGAACTTTCAAAGGAATAAGAAAGTTATATAAATGGAGAAATAAGATATTTTATTACCCATGTACATAGCAGAAGCTCACTGTTCTCATGTTCCTGGTGCTAATAGTGTTAAGAATTAATGCAACTCATTTTTGTTCAATAAAGTTTGTATTTAGACCTCCATTCCTAATATAAATAATTTTAAAAAGCATAACGATACTTTGAGTATAGGCTTCTACTTACCTGATTTTTTAAGATTAAGGAGTCAAGTGAGTAAACAGAATTGAAAAGTATTTGAAAAGAGGGATTGATAAAAATAAAAATGTAGCTATCATTTTTTTTAAAGGACAATACACAAATTCTGAACAGCTCTATTTCCCTTTCTTAAAAAGCTAAACATAAATACAGGTTGGTTTTTATGTTATGTGGAGAAATATAATTAATTTACCTGTAGGTCCCCAAAGTTCTCCAGAATAAGTACATAAAATCAGTTTGTTTCTAATGAGGCATTTACTAAGACATTCAAGATGTAAAAAAGGTCTGTGTTTGTGAGGTATTGATTTCAGCAGAAGTTTAATTCATGACACTTGGAAAGATTTGAGTAATATTTAAGGGAATAATGTTAGAAAATCAATTAAAAATAAAATCCAAGTAAAGAAATCACTATGGTATTAGATTCTGGGGAAAAAAAAAAACCACCCACAAAAACCCAACAAACAAAACCCCATAACTACAAAAAAAAAACCCAAAACCAATAAAACAAGGCCCTGACTCTCAGACACATATATTAATTATGAAACCACATTTATACATTGAAAAGTATTGATAGCAAATAGGAAATACTTAGAAAAATGGGAAAAAAACATCTTACATTCTTTTCTAGTGTTTTTTTCCTCCAAATAACTGATTGTCTTTCAGTTAATTGAAACAATAATAATTAATTGATTTAATCTGTTCTGCCACATCTGAGAAATTGTTAATGTAGTTGTCTGTCGTTTTTCTCCATATTGTTTTGACACAAATAAGATATTCATTGTATCATATAGGGTTGTTTTAATATGGTATGATATATGATATGACATGAGATATGATATATATGATATGATATGTTAATATAATATTTTGATAATATTTTCACTGCTTTTTTATGACTAGTTATGGTCAGTCTTTGCCTTTAGCATTATTTTTCTTAAACTGTACAGCTGAACCATTGCTGATGTGTGCTGTTAAGAAGAAATAATTTTATTCTTTCTTCAGAGTTTATTCTAGTTAAATCACTGTTGGATTTTTCTTCCAAAAATTTCTTCTTCCCTTTTAATTTTAAGGTTACTTTTACAAGGGTATATTGTTGAGAACAAAATAAAATCAAGTTATCTTAATATTCATCAGTAAAGATACTGAAACATCAAGAAAAATCTGCATTTTTTTCCCATGAATCACACAAGTGCAAGGTAGTGAGAAGGAATGCTGATGACAATGACATTCAAGGCACTCCTGTGGAGAAAAAAAAAAAAGTAGAGAAATAATTTAGCAATAATTGTTTCTACATTTTTTTTTCTTAATATAACCTTGAAATGCCCTCAGATTTTTTAAAAATAGCTAATTTAGAAGCAATAGTGTAACAGATCAAGTGTTTTTAGTAAAGAATTATCCTGGTTATATGCAATCACTAGTTTTTAAATGCATCTTGGGTGTATTAAATTACCTGATTATATGATTCATGTTTCTTGAAAGCTGGAGAAAGCTCATCATCTGTGGAAAGTATATCAGAGTACATTTCTAATAAAACTAAATTGCTAGTCCTGTAACAAAAATAGCAGCAAGCGTTGAAAAAAGTAGGAAGGATATCTGATCTGCTGTAATAGAGGGAAACAATCAAATAGTAAAACAATTGGCGTTAATCTTTCACCTAGGTTAATAAACTAGCACCTTATAGATTAAATCAATGTTATTACTGTTGCTTTATGAGAGGTATTTTTCTCTTTTTTCTCTTTTTTTTTTTTTTGTTGAGTCAAACTTCGTCTTCTGTTTAAGCCAAACTTTTATATCCTGGATAAAAAAGACAATCCCTCCATTACACACACCCACACACACCCACACACCCTGCAGAAAACCATCTGACATCCCTCTCCCAGTCTAGAGTGAAATTCTTGCTGATAATGCATATTTTACACTTCCCATCTGCATATGACTAACAAATATTTTTCTTATTATTTTTTATGAAGTGTATTGGTCCTTAGAGAGAATATTTTCTAATAAACTGTTAAATAATTTGGTATCTAACACCAGGTAATAATACTTTTCCGAAGTCAAAATAAGTCATATAATTGGATTCTATCAAAGTAGCAGCCATCCATATGGACACTCTAGCCTGGCTATTATGAATATAGTTCAGTATACTCAATAAGTGGATGCAGATTTAACAATAAATTTAATAAAATGCGATTTAATATATTATCATAATCATATTTAGATCTGGTCTACATTTAGTCAATGTCTTATCAAAATCACCACTCCTTCACTATGAGGGTTTTTTTCTGCTGTTATTGCTGTTGTTGCTTTTTTATTTTAAAATCAAGCTGTCAAAATACAAGCTTGACCTTTTTTGGCTTAATGAAACTTCCCCACATTTGAAAAAAATTTTCATACCTGATTATAATTTGCAATAGACAGGAAGACAACAACAAACGTAACTGAAAATGGGACTTGACTTTTGAACTTTTGAATGTATATTAGAATAAACTACACAGCTGTTATTCATATATTCTCCTTTCCAGGGAGAATAGATATTTACGCGGTTAAAATTTCTAAGATTATTTTTATTTTTAACAATTGTACCATCAACAATCATGACTTTGTTTAAGTTATGCAAAGAGGATCACTGAATTATTACAGTCACCTTTGAAAAAAATAGGACTTTAAGGAAAAAAAACAAAGAAATAAACAAAAACACACAATTTTTCACAGAGAGGGATGAGAAAAAGTCAAAGTGGGAATCCAGTATCACACTGATCATTATTTTATTATAAAATACAGATTTTATTTGAGAAACAGGAAGCCCACACTCTACTGAGAAACTGCACAAATAGGTATTAGCACAAAATCTGGATTTGTAATACCGCATCTGACTTTATAGAGAGAAAGTATTCAAAATAACTTACACTTGAATTATGTGTACTTATATGTTGGCTTAATGTTTAGGTACTAAGCAACAGTCATTAAGAAAAAAATATGAAAGAAGCAGGTAAAATTTTGTATATCACATATTTTTAAATGTTAGAAATTGTACTAAGCTACTCAAGAAAGTGATGATCCCAAAGACGCAAATTAAACACGATCAGTAGGAAATTATGTCTTTTGTTAAATAAATAACAACTGTTAAAAAGAGGTTGGCAACATTTTAGTACCCAAGTCCTCCCTCAGAACTGAAATATAAATTTCAAGATAAGAATAATTGTTCTTAGTTTCATTTATCTATATTAAATAATTAGAGAATTTGAGAAAAAGTAATGGTAGGGAATGTTTTTTGCAGGACATTAGTTCTTGAAATGCAGACCTAATTATCACCTTTGTAACACAGAGGAATAAGATTACAATTGCTTGTGAAGAAAATTATTGTGTTCTGTGTGACTATTTTGTTTATATTGAATCCTTTGTTTTCAGAGTTGTCTGGAGTTATGAATTTAACTTTATAAGTTTATCTTCTGAATGTGTTTCTGATCACTCCCTAAGGTCAGAAATGGAACAGTTGGTCTGTGAAAAAAATTTCCTCACTCAATTGACTGTCTTTCCAAGTTTCTCTTGGTGTACGTTGGATATTCACTTTCAACTATATGAAGTAAGTGTTGTTGATATATTGGATGAATTTCTATGTTCCAGGATACTTATTTGTAGTAACTATTGAGTCTAATGGGTCTGTTCTGCAAATGGAGGTAATTACAATGATTATGATTAGTCATTGTCAAGATTTGCTTTTTTTGTTCATTCAGAATATTCTATCAAGAGTTTATTTAATTTGAAGAGAACTTTGATAATGAGTTTGGTGCAACTAGTGAACCACAAATGCTGTCAATGAGAGTTTTAGGAAAACTTTCAGACTAAAATATTTCAGTGTATTTCATTACGATTATTTAATGGTACTCTGCATTGTTCTAAGTGTAGTACAGTATATCACAAATTGCACTGTTATGTTTTAAGTTTATTACTACTATTATTATTATTGTTGTTACTACTGTTATTGTTTGTTGTTATTATTATTATGTTACATTATAATTTACCTGTGTCCCTTTTTATGGGACTTATGCAAAGATGTAGTCTAAGTTGTTGGTAGTCATCTACATGGGGCTGGGTCATGGTGGCAGACAAAAAAACAAAACCCAAACTGGAAAAAAAAAATCCACAAACCCAAGATAGTTCATTGATCAGGAAACCAATTCAGATACTTACCCAAAGTGCGGATCTCCTTATGCTGTACATATGAGAAATAGTAAGCCTTGAGATGTTAGTGCTTCACTCCCCTCCAGAGGTTATCTTGTCTTTGGTCAGAGCAAAAAATTTACCAGTTAATTTACACCTTTTCATTACCTGAATGTGATTCAAACCCTTTTTTTCCTAGAACACTTCTATGTCAAAGCTCAGAGGCAGTGTCTTCCCAATCTCAATATTCAATGTAATAATGAACTAGTGAGCGTTCTGACTCTTCTGATTGTTTTCTTTAGCCTGAGAATTTCCAGTTATTTTATATAAAGAAGTACAGCTTCAACAGGTATTCAGAAGGTATTATTTCTTTGTGGGATGTCTGATAAATGTTCACATAGAAAATTGTCTAAAAAATGGGTTGAATCATGAGAATAAAATTAGATCCAATGACAGAATTAGAAGGAAAATAAAAGACAAGAGACAGTCCATTGTTAGGTCTACAAGAAAGTGAGCTTTGCCTCTGAGTTTTGTTTATAACTTTCAATAGTTATTTACTAAACATCCTTTCCAAACAAGGAAGTAAAATGAAGTCTTAATGCCTAATATGGTTCTACTCAGTTAAAAAGCTATAGAGACAAAATGGATTCACTTACCCAGTCTACAAATTTGATGAGATATGAGCACTGTGAGCCGAGCCATATTATTCATTTCTCAGAATTTTTAAAACACAGAATCATAGAATGTCATGAGTTGGAAAGGATCAGGAAGAGCAAGTCTAACTCCTGACTCTTTACAGGGCAAACTAAAAGTTAAACCATAAATCTAAGAGTATTGTCCAAGTGTTTCTTGAACACCAGCTGGGTTAGAGCCATGGGGAGTATGTTCCAGTGCTGGACAACCACCTCACTGAAGAACTTTTTCCAATATCCAACCAGATCTTCCCCTGACACAGCTTTAAGCCATTCCCTCATGTCCTAGACACCAGAGAAAAAAGATCAGCACTTTCTTCTAGGCTGCCTGTCATGAGGATATTGTAGACAATAGTGAGGTCACCCACTAGTCTCCTTCGCTCTTGATGCTCTAATGATTTAGAATTTTCTTTCCCTTTAGCATTATGGATTTTTTTTCTTTTTCTTTATTTCTCTTGTCAATTCTATATGTTCTTGAAGTTGCTTCTAAATGCTGGAATACAAATATAAGCCCATCTTCCTTACAGGAAAGAAAAAGTATAGAACCAAGGTAGTTAAAAATTCTATGAGAAACATAAAACTTCAGAAGATGTTTTAAGATCTGACCAGTACTATATTGAAATAGGTAATTGAATTGGTGAAGATGACAAGGTCTGGCTGCATTAACCTGAGCTCAGTTTGATCTGAAATGCTGAGTATATATAGAAGTCAATCCTTGTTCCGGTAATATAATCCTTGTTCTGTTACATATAAAATCCTGAATCCACTTGCTACGGCTTCAGTTTTGCTACCAAACGCTTCATGAAAGAGTTTTCTTGAACTCAGTTTTATTTCCAAAATACTGTATGAATTATTTCCTTCACTGTATTGTTGCTAGGGGAAATTTCTCCTGATTGAGTTATATGGTTAAAAGACAGTTGTAATTTCTACACTCTAAAGTGAGTTTGCAAATTTATTTTGTAAAAATCAATAGAAAACAAGAAATGTAAATGCTTGCCTACCTTGTAGTATTTACAACAGTGTTTACAGATCTTCATCTTCTAGTATTTGCTCAATACATTTTAATAATTTCAGAAAATAATACCGGTAAAAATAATTCTGTGGACTTTCATGTCCAATATCAGTGTTCTGTTTCTTTCTTTTCTCTGCAAGAAGGACATGTGAAGTATTTTATGTAGTTTTGCAGTTTTTCCCTTCCCTCTCCTTTCCTCCCCTCTCTTCATAAAATGGCCTGGACCAAAGATGGCTGCATTCTTAAAAACAACAAACAACAATTCATTTAATTGAATTTTTTAGTACATGTCTCTCCCTCTCTCCCTCCCACTTCTCTCAAGTGAATAAATATCTCAAATAATGCAAATAAACAAAAGGAACCATTCCATCGTTACGTATGTTTATTGTCTCCTAGGTTACTTTTTATATGATGCACTTTTTTATTTTACCACATTGTCTTTAGATATCCACTTACATAGAAACATAGAAACATAGAATCATAGAACATTTTGGGTTGAAAGAGACATTAAAGATTGTTTCGTTACAACCCCCCTGCCATGGGCAGGGACACCTTCCACTAGACCAGGCTGCTCAAGACTTCATCTAATCCGGCTTTGAACACTTCCAGGGAGGGGGCATACACAACCTCACTGGGCAACCTGTGCCAGTGTCTCACCACCCTCATCTTGAAGAGTTTCTATCTAATGTCTAATCTAAATCTCCCCCCATCCAGTTTAAAGCCATTACAATTTAAATACTTCTCATTGGTTTAGCCATTTATATCGTTTTTCTCCTTCCTTATTCAAGAGAACTTAGTTGATATTAACATATTTGAATTTGGTAAGCAGCCATTGTGCTGTTTTCTTCAAGTGATACATAGGTTAGTGCTACTCAAAAGAACAAAGGAAAAGGCAGTCAGTGGCAATGAAAATCAAGTAAAATCTTGTGGTGGGACCTGATGTGTGCACTCAAACCCCCATCCATTTTTAGTCACTTTTTCTTGATGACACGTATTTCATTAAAGGTAGTATGGCTTTCTTTCATATGATTATTTATTTATTTTTGACAAAAATCTTTACTCATCCATGACATTTTCTATTGGTACTCACTTCACCTGGTACAAAATCACTTTAGATATTATATTTTATTTTTGTTATTATTATTATTTTTTATGGCTGAAGAATAAAAAGAAAATTGTTTCCTCAGCTTGAAATTAATCATGTAGTACTTCACTTACAACATTTGTCAGTTGTTTGAACAACATCAGCATCATTCAAAGATCAGGACCCATGTATTTTCCAAATCCAAAAAATATAGGTTTTCCTGTTCACCACGTGCAGTCTGTGGCTGCACAATTTTTCATCTCAACAGAAAAAGGGAGTCAGGATTTATTTGAGATTGATGCAGATTACACTACATTTATATGAAGTGTAAATCTCAAATATCACCTGACTAGGTCTCCTTCACTTTTCTTTTTTTTTCCCCTTAGCCTTAAAATGGTACGTTTTTACCATTTTTGCAGTACTAATTACTGTATTAAGCATAAAGTGACAAGATTAGACTGACCTAGTCATTGGAGTCAGTGTTTTCAGTCTTTATTCCCTTAGCATCTTGGAGAAAAAAAACACAAAAAGTACATTTTTATATAATTCATCCACCACAAAGTTTAACGTCAAGACACAGATGAAAAATAAAGAGGAATTTAAAAAAGATTTAGTGAAGTAGACTTCAATATTTATCTTCAAATAAATATTTAAATTCTTGTTGACTGCAATAATGCATTTTCTGTAATCTTATCCTGGCAGTAAATCTACCTAGAATGTATTAGATCCTGATGATATACAAAACCCAGCTGGCATCATCAATGTTAAAATATAGTGTGTTTTCTTTCTATATTTATTTCTTTCTTAAAAAAAAGTTAAGACAGAAAAATTAGTTAAAAAAATATAAATAGAATGTGTCATACAGTATATTTTCTGTGTAGCCTAAACCCATATAATTACAGCACAGCATCTGTAGGCTTCCATTAGAGTCCAATGAGATATACTAGAATGGAAAGGTTTTCTTCTGCAAATTGCTGCAGAAATATGACTTTATTTTGTCACTTATTTCCAACTGAATAAGGTGTGTAAACACTGATTACTCTGCCTTTGAACTCTTAAAGATATTACAAAAAATTTCCAAACAAAAAGCTGGATTTGGGGGATCTTTGCAGATACAGTACTGGGAAATGCAGGTCATATACAACAGAAATGTTAATTAGACAGGGGACTACAAAAGTATTTTGAGCTTTTAACTCTTGTCATAGCCATCTATTACAGAAGAAACAAGTTGATTTTAATATTTGTTGAATTAAAAAATATTGAGGCAAGCAAACCTTGGGCCCTCATTTCCGTAACTGGCTTTTGCATGCTGTGTATTATTTGACACATTCATTTGATTACTTTTCATTTTGAAAAAAAAATTCTAAAGCAGCATCTAACATAACCTGCATATTAACATTTCATTTCTTATCGTGTCTTTATTCAAGTAGTCAGGTTATGGTGAAAATTACCCCTTTCATAACCAAGATTTCACTGGGGAATGTAGTCCATAAAGTTATTTAAAGGGAGAAAAAAAGAGACATCAAATTTTAGCTGTTTTTCCTTGTCCTTGAAAATACGCAAGACACTTCTATTTAATAATACAATATTTAACTGCTTACCTTGCTGCTATGGATATAAAAGTTATGATTTTTGTGAAATCACTTAGTTTCAAGGGAAAGCTAGTGAGAGTGTATCTTAGAACCGATATTACACAGGACAGAGTTTCTGTTCTCTTCCATTAGAAGCTTACTTCAATCAACAGATCCAAGCAAGTTGTGTGTCCATGGTCTTTAAAGTCAAAAACAACAAAAGAAAATGCAAGGGCCACTATTGCTCTAAGTTACTATATGACCATTTCTTGGTACTTCTGAAATGTCCAGTTGACATCTCAGGCAAAATGATACTTTGATGAAGTGTTACTGTGTTCTGTTGGTTTGATTCCAACATATAAAAAGAGAAAGCAGCTTATCCTATCTATGTTTCAAATAATCATGTCAGAAAATACGATGGAAGTTTAGATCCTGTTGTAACTATCTATGATTTTGACACCCCAGTGTTTTGCCTGTGCTTATTTATTCTAATAGGTAATGTTTTTCAACAGCATAGTCATGAACAATATACAAAAGGCAAGAGGGTTTTTCTATTAAATAAACCTGAGTACCTTATGTTTAATTTTCTGCTTATCTAAACATATATACTCGGTACTTATGTCAGGAGTGTCCATTTATATGTCTACAGATAGACAAGAATGATATAATTAGAATGGCTTGAAATCTGGAGTGGCATTAAGAGAGACTGGAGCCTGTACTGATGGCGAGGATGGGGGAAACAAAACAAAAAACCCAAACCCTGAAGCTTAGTGCTAAGAGAGAAGAAACAGAGGAAAAACAGATATGTGTTCAGAATGAAAAACATCATGTTTGTCCAAATTTATACTAGGGTCTAGCATAGCATTTAGAGCAAGTTCACTAAAATATGGTTTCATTTGAATATCTTTCTGGTCACCCTGGTTAGTAATGCTTCTTAGATTTTTAAAGTTTAACCCAAGCCACCGTCCTCCTAATCTTGAATTTCTTTGTGGAAGTTCTCAAAGAGCACATGGAGTATAGAATCATCTGTTTGGAAAAGACCTCTGAGATCATCAAGCCCAACCGTACCTGTACACTTACTCAATCATGTCCCTCAGAAACTCATCTACCCATCTTCTAAATACCTCCTTGAATGGTGACTCAACAACCTCCTTGGGTAGCATGTTCCAGTGCCTGACCACCCTTTTAGTGAAGAAAATTTTCCTAATGTCTAGTCTGAACCTCCTCTGACGCAACTTGATGCCATTTCCTCTCATCCTGTTACGTGCAAGAAGAGACCTACACTCACCTCGTTCTATCTCCTTTCAGGTAATTGTAGACAGTGATATATATAATACCTTTCAGAAATTAACTCTGAAGCACTGTGGCTCTTCAGTGGTCTCTGTCCAGGTTTCTCCATGACTTTCTTGCACTGAGCTCAGAACTGGACACAACATTCTGGGTGCGACATCACCAGTGCTGAATAAAGGAAAGGGTTCTTCTCCCTCAACCTTCTGGCAATACTTTGCCTATGCAGCTGAGGATATTATTTGCCTTCTTTGCAGTAAAAGGACATTGTTTGCTCATTTTAAACTTGGTGCAAAATAGCACCTCTAGGTTCTTTACTGCAAAGCTACTTTTTGCCTGGATGGCCCTCAGCGTGTACTGAATCCTGGGGCTGTTTTTCCCCAGGTGCAGGACCTAGCACTTCACCTTGTTTGACTTCATGAGGTTACTGATCCTGGCTTCCTATGTATGATTGCTTTTATATTTGAGTTTTGCCAGGAGCTCCTCATTCATTCACATAGGGCTACTGACATTTTTGCCTTTTAAGCATTGAGGTGGAGCTCTCTTGAGCTCGGAGGCAATAATCCATGGATATTAACCAACTTTCTTGAGTCCCTCTTCCCTCCTGGACCTTAACTCATGGGACTCTTCCAAGAAGACTCTTTCAGCTTTGAAGAGGCTAAAGTCTGGTCTTCTGAAATCCAGGGTTGTGAGCTCACTTTTTGCTCTCCTCTCTGTCCTCAGGATCCTGAATTCCACCATGTTATGGACACTGTAACCAAGGCTGCCCTTGATCTTCCCATTCCCTTGCTAGGGAGTATGAGGTCATCTCCTCATTGACTACTCTGTCACTTGAAGGAGAAAGTTGGCAGAAGTGCACTCCAGGAACCTCAAAGATTGCTTATGTCGATCTTTTGATTTAGGTGTCAGCTTAAAATGTTTTAATAGTATCACTGGACAGTGTATATTTAGACCTTCTTAATCTATCCATATCCTGTGACATACTGAATTAATTCCAGTAGCATTTCTAAAAGAACACTAGAACTAGCTGTTTTCTATCATGCAAACAATGTTGGGTTTGATTTTATTATGCCTTATATTACATATTTATTTTTGGAAAAGACCACCAATAGCAAAAAACACGTAGCATCCAACACTTCAGATCAGACTAGGAGATTTTAATCTGCTAGAAAATTAAATCTTAGGGAAAAAATCCAATAGTACTTGCAATTTGTACTCTATGCAGTAAAGAAATATTCTCTCTTACAATGTGGAAGATGATCTATATCATCATTTTACAGTCAGTTTCAACTCCACTCTTCAGAAGCCCTTGGAGAACAAATGTAGGAGTGCCACATAAAACTTTCTATTTCAGAATCACCACAACATCCTTCAGTCTGTTCTTTCAGCATGATGCCAATTTTATCTTTCCTAGTACATAAATGAAAGTTGTTTCTGGTCACTTCCAGGACATTAGTGAAAACACAGAACTGCAGAGGCATTTACAAAATAGAGTGTGATCAGTTAATTATTCTGAATGTCCTAGGGGTGCAAGAGGAAAATACTGGTGTCCAAGTTTTCCTCCATTTTGTCATCTGGAGGGAAGGGTGTAGCCAGAAATAGACATATAATGTACATCAACTGGCTACATGGCTGGTGCCATCATGAGGGTTTTGACTTTTATGAAAACAGGGCATTCTTATTTACTTACAGCCTATTAGGGAAGAATGGAATTCACCTGACTAGAAAGGTAAGGGAATCTTTGTCAGCAGTCTGGCCAACTTGGTGAGGCAGGTTTTAGACTGAAGAAGTTGCAGGTAGGGTGCAAAGAGGCAATGCTCATGCTATCACATCAAACTAGGCAATAAGCCAGGCCAACCCAAGCAGCAGAAAATGTTCCTTAGTTGCCTCCCATGAGAAGAATCAGAAGGCCAACCATCTCAAGGGTATGCATGGCTATGGTGGATCCTCTTGCACCCATCCAGGGAAATCTGCATGCATGGATTGTTTCTCTGAAATACCTTTACATTAATGCATGAAACACAGAGAAAAAAACAGGAACAACTAGAGATCTGTGTGCAGTTGCAGGGCTATGATCTCATTGCAATTACAGATACATGTTGAGATAGCTCACATGACTGGAATGCTGTCATGAATGGCTGCATGTTTTTTAGAAAAGACAGGCCAGCAAGTTGAGGTGGTGGAATTGCTCCTCATATAAGGGAGCAACTGGAGTGTATTAAGCTCATCCTAAGTGTGGATAAAGAATGAGTTGAGAGCTTATGGGTAAGAATTAAAGACAAAGTTATAATATGTGACACTGTTATGGGTGCTTACTACAGGCCACCTCATCAGGAAGGGGAAGTTGACAAGGCTTTCTACAGACAGTTAGCAGTAACTTCAAGATCACAGATCCTAGTTCTCATAGGGGACTTCAACCACCCTCACAGTTGCTGGAAGACAACACAGCTAGGCACACAGTATGAGAGGTTCCTGCAGAACATGGATGATTGATAACTTTTTGACACAAGTGGTGGAGGAGCCATTGAGAAGAGACAAAGAAGACATAGTTGGGGTCAGCCTTGGCTGCAGCAACCATGAGATAGTGGAGTTCACGATGCTAAGTAGAAGACACAGTGCAATAAGCAGGATTACAACCCTGGACTTCAGGAGAGCTAACTTCACCCTCTTCTAAGACCAACTTGGAAGAATCCCATAGGTTAGAGCTATAGAAAGTGTGTGTGTGTGTGTGTCAAGAGAGCAGGTCAATATAGAAGCACTTCCTTCTCCAAGTTCAGATCAATGCACTCCCTAGGAGTACGAAATCAAGTGAAGGAGGCAGCATGCCTGTATAGATATGTAAAAAAAAATCTGGAAAATGTCAGATGGAAGAAGGAAGTATACAAAATGTGGAAAAAGGAACTCACCACTTGAGAAGAATGTAAAAAGGCTATCAGTGTATGCAGGGATTCAACAAGGAAGGCTAAAACCCACTTGGAATTAGATGTGGCAAGGGACCTCAAGGACTACAAGAAGGGCTTCTTCAACTACATCAGTAGCAAAAGGAAGAGCATGGAAAATTTGGGCCCACTGTTGTATGAGGTCATGTCCTGGTGATGCAGCATATAGAGAAGGCAGATTTACTGAATGCCTTTTTTCCTTCAATGTTTACTGCTTAGGCTGACCCTTAGGAATCCTAGACCCCAGAGGAAAGAAAGTCTGGAGGAAAGGAGTACTTTCCCTTAGATGAGGAGGACCTTGTTAGAGAACATTTAGGCAATCTGAACACCCACAGATCCATGGGCTCATGAGTGCTGGGAGAACCGGCAGAAGTTATTACTAAGCCACTCTTCATTATCTCTGAAAGATCATGGAGAACAGGAAAGGTGCCTGAGGGCTGGAGAAAAGCCATTGTCTCTCTAATCTTCAAAAAGAACAAGAAAAAGGACACCAGAAACTACAGGCCAGTCAGCCTCACCTCCGTTCCTGGAAAGGTGATGGTACAGCTCATCAGCTAGGTGAAGGAAAAAGTAATGAAGAAGTAATGAAGATGGATTTACCAAGGAAAAATCATGCTTGACCAATCTGATAGCTTTCTACGATGAACTAATTGGCTTAGTAGATGAGGGGAGAAGAGTGGATGTTGTCTACCTCAATTTCAGCAAGGCTTTTGCACAGTCTCTCACAACATTCTCATAGGTAAGCTTAGGAAGACTGGATTAGATGTGCGGGCAGTGAGGTGAACTGAGAACTAGCTAGACAGTAGACCTCAGAGGGTAGTGATTGATGGCACAGAGTCGGGGTCGGTACTGGGCCCAGTCTTGTTCAAAGTACTCATCAATGACTTGGATGAGGGAACAGGGTGTAAGTGCAACATTGTTGATGACACAAAACTGGGAGGAGTGGCTGATAAACCCAGAAGGCTGTTTTGCCACTCAGTGAGACCTGGATAGGCCAGAGGGTTGGGTGGAGAGGAATCTAATGAAGTTCAACAAAGACAAGTGTAGGGTTCTGTGCCTGCAGAGGTAAACCCCCCTGCACCAGGACAGGTTATGGGTTGACCTGCTGGAAAGCAGCTCTGTGGAGAAGGACCTGGGAGTCCTCGTGGATGAGAAGCTAACCATGAGCCAGAAATGTGCTCTGGTGGGCAAGAAGGCCAATGGTAACTTGGAGTGTATTAAGAAGAATGTGGCTAGCAAGTTGAAGGAGGTTATTCTCTCCTTCTGCTCTGCCTTAGTGAGGCCCCACCTGGAGTCCTTAATCCAGTTCTGGGCTCCCCATCTCAAGAAAGAAAAGGAAATACTGGAGAGAGTCCAGTGTAAGTCCACAAAGACGATTAGGGGACTGGAGCCTCTCTCTTATGAGGAAAGGTTATGTGAGCTGTGTCTGTTTAGCCTGGAGAAGAGAAGACTGAGAAGGGACCTTATTAACGCTAAGTATTTAAAGGGTGAGTGCCAAGAAGACAAGCAGTGAGACTCACAGCACAGGAAGTTCCACTTAACCATGAGGAAAAATTTCCTTACTTTAAAGGTGACAGAGCACTGCAAGAGTCTGTTCAGTTAAGTTGTGGACTCTCCTTCTCTGGAGATGTACAAAAACCCCCTGGATTCATTCCTATGCAACCTTCTGTAGGTGAACCTATTTTAGCAGGTGTGTTGGACAAAATCAGGGGTGTCAAACTCACAGGCAGCGGGCTGAATCCATCCCTCCACCTTATTTTATTCATCCTGACACCTTGTTTCTACCCAGTGGCGGTGCCAAGTTCCTTGCCCCTATGCTCCTGCCAGTGCTTTCGTCATATGTGCAGCATGGGTGATGCATGTTACGCTGCTGGAGCAGGAGCAGGAGAATGTTGGGAGCCATGATTTTGACAGCCCTGGACTGGATGATCTCCAGAAGTCACCTCCCACCCCCACCATTCTATGATTCTGGGACTCAGAATTAATTGAAATTCTACTGGTGTCTTTGGAACCACTTTTGCAATTGTCCAGAAAACAGTTGCTTGTATGTGACTGATTACTCTCTGCAAGTAATAATTTTAAAATAGCTTCACTCTAGAACAACCTAAAAAAATTAAGATTGCTGCAGCCAGTGATAAGTGATTTATCCTGAAGATTATATTTGCTCTTCCTTCCAACTCTACATGAATGTCTTCTTGGAACATGGCAATCAAGTAGCACATACCAATGATGAAGAAAGATGTTTGACTTCCCTGAAGCAGAACAAAACTTCAGTTTATATTAAGGTTTTCTGATTGTAGTCTTGAGTACCAGTTACATATTAGTAAGAAACATGTGAACTTTTAATTAAGGTATTAATTTGTATGCAATAAGATAAGCATGTTTTTAAGATACAGAATGTGAAAATTAAATTTAAAATTAAAAACATTTGTGTTCAGCAGATGTCAATTTGCAGTGGTTCAGCTATGAGATAAACCTAGGTAGTGTTTTGCTATGTGTCTGTATCACATACAACAGTTACATTTACTGACATAATTAGCTTGTACTTCTTTTTTCCTAAATTAAAGAGCAAATTTAATCCCTTCTTAGAGTGGAAAAGATAACCTCAGGAAAACTGTCAACGTGTCAGCTCCCTCCTCACCAGTTTATTTATTTACATACTAGAGAAAACAGAGTTTTCATTTTGAACTACAGCATTCAGGCAATTATACAGTCTTCTAAAAAATGACAGATGAGATGAAATCTAATTCCTGGCAGAGTAGCACAAATCTGAAATGTCTAGCTTCAATTTACAGAGAATATAATATTTTCCTGAAATTTAAACTAAGTGAAAAATTTGCTAAGAACATAAAAGCTTTAACCTTGAGTCATATTTTGTGCCCTATTCTTCATTTACTTTCCTGCAATACCATTCACAGATTACAAGTATAATTATTGTGTGTCAGCCACAGGAGTATATAAGTGTCTAGGAGAGGTGATATCCAAGATAGAATATCTACACACAGGCAGAAGGAATTTTAAACACATCCTTTATTTACTCTTCTATTTTTCTTTTAATATTTCTTTCTGCACCCTCTTCTCCTCAACCTGAGCCCCCACAGTTTAAGTGAGACCACTCCTTGAGGTCATTTGTTATTTTCTTAACAAAGGACGTGCATTCCACCAGAAAATCTGAATCTTATGAGAAAGAGGCCACTGTTCAAGAAGTCTGGTAACACTTTATCTTTCCTATTCTGTCTTTGTTTCTTCACAAGACATAAAATATATTCCGGGGTGCCTTAGGGCTGTGCTCAGCATTCTTCCACTGATATCGCCAGGACCAAAAGAGTTAAAGCTTTTGGTTTGTATACTAATCATACTATCCACCTTGTTACTCAGTTTCTACATATTATTGACCACTTCTCTGTTTTGTTCTCTAGTATTAAATGTTTCTTCTTTAGAGTACAAAAAAGCTGCCCTTCCCAATATTAAATCCATTTTAATGAGTTGAAAATTAAGCTTGTTTAGGTAATTCCTTTACAGCAACATACTTTACAATAACACACCTCCTTAGATACTGGCACATATAAGAAAACATAGAGGTAAAATGCTGCATCATATGCCAGTCAAGGAGCAGCAGCATCTTCCGTTCCCTGCCACAAAAGCATACCCATAAATGCATTTCATTTCAAGTGCCTGAATCATCCATTTGTGAGATATGTCACTGAAATGTTAAAAGAGACATGGAAGAGCGCATTCTAATAAATGTCATATTGCAAGGAACAGACTGGCATGAATATTTCATTAGTTTCCAAGGCCAATTTTTTGCATTATGATAAATCAGTAGGGCAGTTTAAAACCTATTTAAGACTACTACATTTATCCACAAAGAAGTTTTGAAATACATCTTGTTCTTCTGGGATAGCTCCCACTGACAAAACCAAAATTACTGCTGCAATTAATTTGCACAATTTATACACTGATAATTGCTCATCTTACATTGAATCTTTTAGATTGGAATGCAGCTCTTACAGAGCAGGAGTCTAAAACATGGCTCTCTAACCAGTTTAAATTTCCTTATTGTTTTATAAACAACTTTTCAGTGCAGTTATCCATATTAAGACAGCTCTTCAGCTTTATGTGAAATACAATAACTTCTCCTGGCAACATAGCTTTCAAGAATTCATTGACTGAGATCCAGTAGCAAAACATGAAAGACAAAGCTGGTCAGGTCAGCCTGAAGTTATCTCTTTTTCCAAAATAGATTTGAATTTTACACCTCTTTTACATCCCTTTCACTTCACTAGGATTTGTCATTGGGTCAAAACCTGATTTATATCAGCTCTTTTAGTAATCTTAAGAAATCTCACCAATTGTTTGCCTGAAGAACCAGTTAGTAAAGCTCCTTAGAGAAAACTTAAAAACTTTAACAGAAATATTCATTCAGATGTTGGGTAAGATTTACAAAAGCACTTAGACCTGGTCTAGCTCTGTCGCTATCAAATTCTATTTCACATATTTGCACTTTCCCTATGAAAAAAAATTTCTAAGCAGCACACCAGGTGGAAAACATGAAGCATCCTTTGACATTTGTATTAGTAGTTTTTAAAAAATCTTAGTTCACTTCGTATGAGACAGCTGTTTTCATGTCAAAATACAAAAAGTTTTAATTTGAATGTTAGAAACTTATGGTTATACCACTACTTTTTTTTTCCATTCAAAACAAATATGTCAATATTTTACTTACTGAAACTTTGTATCTGAGTTCAAAAGCAACATTCATAAAATACCAATATACTACAAACAGCGAAGAATACTACTTAATGAAAAATGAGCAACTAAAATACATTTAGACCTGGTTTGACTTGCTAAAAATGAAAAATGTATCTGTTAGATTGCATTGTAAGCATATTTACCTACATGGTTACTGATATGGACCTAATAAAATTTTAATAAATTATTTGCAATTTTCTTTCAGGAGGAGATAAATTTAAGATTAAATTTCCAATAATCTGAAAAGCAGTCTTTACGATAATATAATTACAAATAGTATAATTAACCAGTTCAGGACACAGTCATTTACACTGGTTTAGGACTGAAAAAAGCCTACAGTTGACATTCTGCCAGGGCCCCTATTACCTCTTGTGTGAATCATGTTCTTCTCCAGGATTTCAATGGATGAGTCTCTGCTGGAAACTTTCCATGACTGTTTAAATACACATTTTTTGAACACATTATAACCTCTTTCCAGGCCATGAGTACCTAGCACTCTGAGAAAAGTGAATACATCTTTCCAATCACTATTTGGCTCTGATATGAAGAAAATACTGTCAAGGTTAATTATCCCATTCAAAACCAGTTCTCACCTGAAGGCTTTTCAAAATATTTTTGAAGTGCCAGAGAGATTAATTTGCTAGACAAACTGCGTGATATGCATATAGATGTGTTAGCATAGAATTCATCTAGTACCTCAGTTCCTAAATTTGGATGTGAATGCAGAACAATAAGGCATAGTTTTCATCATTGGTACAGTTACATATGAAAGCCTAATAACAACATGAAATTTGTGTTAAAAGGAGCTAAGGAGTTATAGTAAAAATGCTTCCAAAAGTATTCTACCAAACCCAATTCAATAATCACTTTCTCTCAGGTTCTTTTGCCATTGTTACTATCTGTTACTTATCAGCTGGATAATATATTGCTTGGTTCCATTCATTAACTTTCTCAAATTTGATAGTTTCAGAATTATATTAAAATGCTGAGAAGAGTACAATCAAATTCTCATAGTATATAAAGCTAAAAAGAGTCTAGAGCACGACTTTACAAAAAACCGGCATTTTTTTCATAAGAGTTCCAAACCCAGCATACAACCCTCTTGGAATAAGATTATTATAATAAACCCTTGAACTACATTTTATGTTGTACTTATAAACCAATTTAAACATTTTGAAATTTTTTTCTTCCTTATTATGAAAAACAGTTCTAACCTTATAATTTAATCTCCCCTTCTGGTATCTCTTTACTGTAAACACCAAAATTATTTTTTTAATCATCTCAATGAATTATAAACACATTCAAAATATATGTTGAATAGGACACTTCTAAATTGATCTCAAGTTTTTAACTGTCATTAATTTGGTTGTAGTGATGTCTTAATCGTAAGACTAAGGATTCCCTGAAAAAAAATAAATGAAATGTGTTAAAAGTTCATCTGACTCTGAAGGACAATTTGAGCTAAGCATTGCATGAGCACCAGAGTGGAAATGAGTTGTACGGAACACAATATAAATATGTGTGTGCTGACATGCACACAGATGCCTCAATAGTTCTGAATTGCACTCACAGTTCAAAAAAATACTATGCGAAGCATTATAAATTCAGCAGTGCAGTCAGTTGTAAATGGTGAAATTTGTTGTGTGGCAGTCTATAAGCTGTAATGTAGAGTTATATTTTCTCAAATGCTGATTTCCTTAAAAGAATAAGTAGAATAAACTATATAACTCACATTCAGTAGTAAAGATTTCCATGACACAACCCTTTAGTTCATAGTGACGGTATTTTTCATTTGGAGATGAGATAACATTATGCTTCTTTGACTTCACCTTGTCATTAGTTCTCGCTGAAATTAGTGGATTCCATGTGAATACCCCAGTAATGTCATAGATTTATGAAGATATTGTCTAGAGGATTGTATTTCAATTTAACACAAATTTGATCAAAATATTTTCAATGCCGTCTGTACAGACGACTGAACAAAAGGAAATTACTGGGGAAGGAAAAAGGGCAATGAGCACAAGGAAGAAAAGGGAGACAGAGAAATCTGAAAGGACATTAGCTTCTCTGTGCTTCATTTCTCACTGGCCTCACAGCCACATCTGTTTTTCTATTACCTTCAGTAATTAAATATTTGTAGCCTTTCCTTCTAAAATCTACTTCCAGGTAATCCTGAGAAAATTAATTACTCTGACTAGACTTCCCAAGATTTGTCTAAGAACAGCTGAGGCATTAGAAAAAGAGTTATTTTGATCAGTTTACAAATTGGATAATTTTCAATTGATGTTATAACAGGATTTTGTTATTGATGAAATAAAAAAATAAAAAAAGGTTTTAACTTAGATAACACTTCAGAAAGTTAGAGCAAATTTATAGTTATAGAAAATATTCAATACTGAATTCCTATGTTGATAGTAGGTAAATTTATTCTGGCTATTTCTCATCCAGGAAAACTAAGGCAGAGCTCTAATCATAATTTTCTCTCTTTCCTTTTAAGTTTTGCTTTGATCATCTCCTCATTGTAACACCAGTAGGATCTCTGTAAATAAAATAACAACAAAAATAAGAGTAATAGTAACAATATTTATAGTGGTGGGATAATTACAGCTAAGACCCATGTAGATGCCTGTTCACTCCCTTCCCGTGGGCTAGGGAAATAATGCAAGAGTAAAAGTGAGAAATCTCATGGGTTGAGATAAAGACAATTGGGAGGGGTGGGCTGTATGTGCAACCAAAGCAAAATAAGGAATTCACTCACTACTTCCCATCACTGAGCAAGTATTCAGCCATCTCCAGAAAAGCAGGGGTCCATCCAAGTGTAATAGTTACTTCACAAGACGAATATCATAACTCAAAATGTGCCCCCCTTCCTCAGATTTTTTCCTAAGCATGATGTCATGATATGGAAAGTCCTTTTCATCTGGGGTAATTTTTTATTAGCCTATTGTAATTTCAAGGTATAAAAATTAACTAGATAATCTCACAGTGCTTTTCCAGGTGGTGCATTATCTTAATTTTGTAGATATAGAAACACCAAACTTTTAGGAATTACAATGATTTCTGTAAATAAAAACAAAAGATATATAAAAAAAGACAAAATATAGTTCTCATGGGTATTTCATTCAATAATAGCTGAGCTTTGGAGTAAAGGATGGATAGTTCCTGATTTGCAGAGGTTTTATAACTTTTGACAACTGCACAGACATCCTGTAGTGTGAATGAACTTTTACAGATAAACTCAGTTGGCTACGCAACTAGATGTCGCACTAATGGGCTAGTTCTACATCCTGTCAGACCTATATAACATTGCAAGTTAGACTGTTTCAATGGTTACATCTATAGGATGTTACATGATACTAAATGAATCCTGGGAGATAATTGTTCTTTGTTTACTTTTTATCAGATGACTGCTGCCTTATCAATTTTCCCATATTTATGTTCCTTGTCTATGTGGTTACTTATTTTACTCTTGTTGGAGTTTAAGGATAATCATGCAAAAATCTTTGCTACTACTTTTCTTCTCCTTTGAGTATTTTCAGTAATTCAGTTAGATGCAATGAAAAAACGCACATAAATACTAACTAGTGAATTGTAAAGTAAGCGTTTTCCATTATTTTTTTATGGAAAATCACTCTAGAATATTATGCAGTGAATATGTAGTAGTCCCAAAATCACTTCATTTGCAAACAAAATCAGAAACGAAAAAGCAGGCTAAGATTCTGAGATAATTTATTTTTACTCATTCTGCTGTATTTCTCTGTGCTTCCTGCAAGATGACTTCAGTTCTCACCAGTCAGTTTAGAAGATCACACCTTTAGAGTATAATCTGAAGACATGCAATTGTAGTTTTGTCTGCAGAATAACTATCTATGGGCAATAATGTGTAAGAATTAAAGAATGGATAATAATTGTAAAATCTCAGAGGAGAAAATATGACAGAATGTATTTCTTTTTCAGCTAAGCAAGTTGATAACATGAAGTTACCTATAAGAGAATCAAATACAGTACATTCTATTATAATAATAATATAATAATATATAGTAACACTATGATATTTTTCTACGAAATTCAAAGGATAATTTAGTCCTAATGTTCCCATTAAATTGATTTCATATTATACTAACTGGAAGTGCTACTGATGATACTCCAGAAACTGAAAAAAAACCCCAAAATAAACAAAAAACAAATCCAAACAATCTAGTAATTCAATAATTTCTACTTCAAAATAAAATATCAAAAATATCTGTTGCACCTTACTGAACTGTGAAAATACTAAACTAAAAGATTGAAAGGAAGCAAACTGATGGTTACGGGCCTATTTTTTAAACATATCAGTATTCAGGGCACTATTTTACTGAAATTTTATGTCATTAATTATTATTGCAGGATTGAATTATAAAGCTTCTTATTACTCCATTTGAAAATAAATTCGTAGTGTGAAAGGTAATCCTATATAGAACAATGTCATAGGGATTATTTTGCTTTGTTTTTCAAAGAAGAATTTCTATTACATTTTGACTTTTTGCAAGTCACAACACTGGTCTTCTGCAAATGAAAAATTTATTTTCAAACACAACAGAATATATAATAAAAAACACACAACTTTAAGAAAAATATAGATATTATAGGAATTATAAAAATATCTGCAGCCCAAATATCTGCAGATGTCTGCAGTTATCTATTGAAGAAGCAACAAGTCTGTGTAAACATATATTTTAAATTTGAAGAGTGTGGTAACATTGCTTAGAAAAGAAAATAACGATAGAAAACAATCACATATTCCAAAGAGTAGATAAAATCAAGATAAAATGAAAAAATATTTTAAATATAACTCCAGACTCACTGAGTATTTTAAGCCTTCAATATTGCAGGGTTTTTTTTAAAAAAAACGTTTTTTTTTAGTTGTGTTTGGTGATAAAGAAAAAACCTCAACTTTGTGATTTTCGTTATAAATGTATTTATTCTTTTTGGATAACTCTATGCTATCATACAACTAAATTCTTCAAATCTGTCTTGGATCTCAGTTCTATGAGCAGGCACGCTCCATTAACTGTAATTCACTTTTCTGTTTCTGTGTGAGGGCTAACAGCCTCTTCCTCCTGAAAAATATCCTAAATTCAGTTCAATGAAGAGAATATTCTAGGGACAATTAACTGGCAATAAACCCAAAAATTTATCTTTCTTCTGTGTAACATCCTCCAACATTATCCCAGTGGTATTTTCACCTGAGAATACATCTTTGTGATTTAAGACAGATTTTTTAAGTCCTAGTTTCAGAGTACGTAGAAAAAAACAAGGACAAAAAATCCACCAAACCCAGCAAACTTTTAGGTGAACTGTGGAGTTTTTCATAAACTTTGAAATGAAAAATGAAGACGTTGAAAAAAAAAACATCGTAAATATTGTCAGACACCGTCTTGTATTCATTGTCAGGTGATATTTGGTAGAATATGATATAGAGTTGACAACTTGTTCTGGGATGAAACATTAATCAATGCCAATATATCCACTTGGAAGAGATTTCTTTCTTTGTTTGTTTGTTTTTTCAATAGAATAAGCCTGTGCATAATTGGAGAACTTCCTTACCTGAAAAAATTTTGGAGATACATTCACTTTCTTTAGAAAATTTTTAGTCAGACCCTATTGTCCTGCCCAAAGATTATGATGTGATCTTTCTCTACAATATCCGATGAAATATAATGCACACAATAGAGCAGAAGAATCACAGCATCACAGAATATTTCAAGTTATAAGGGACCCATAAGGATCATTGAGTCAAACTTCCTGCTCCTTCTAGGACTACAGAAAAGAAAACCATATGACTAAAAACCATCATCCAGATGTTCCCTGAAGATGATATATGTTTTAAATAAGAAAAAATTACAATTACAATGAACAGAACAAACAACTGATATTTAATATTTTCACAGTTTACTATAAACGGAGATAAAATAGACAATATAATAGTTTACTCTTACAATATCTTGATTATGAAAATTTATTGACATTTTTGAAGCCTCCAAATACAGTCATATTATATTCAACATTTTAGATGGGATTCATCTGACCAAATGCATACAGGTACCTTGTTCATATAGGTATCTGAATCTAGATCTAAAACAGTCAGATGCATCTCAGATTCACAGAATCGTTTAGGTTGGAAAAGACCTTTAACATCATCAACTCTCATGCAGTGTTAGGTTTTCCAGCTGATTGGATTTCTATAGTGTATTCACATATAAGATTAGATCTGATGAATCCTTTCCATTAGACCTATTTTGTCTGCTTATACTGAAACATTTTGGAGTAGTAGACTTTGCATCTATGTTTTTCAGGTTTAAAATGAAAAGCAACTATATTTTTACCTTGATCTAAACATCTTCAGCCTCTGACATATTCTAGACACTTTCTAAACAATGGAGGATTCTGCCGTCTTCATACAAATCAGCTATTGCTTTTTTTATGACCAAAACCCCCCATTTTTTTTGTTTAATTTTGGAATCAGTAAAAAAAATGGAATGCTGTTATTTTAGGAAGTTTTGAAAACATATTTATGGATTTATTTTGTTTTTATTTATAGTTTTATTTTGGACATATATCTATGGATTTATATTATTTCACTGAGAAAGAGAGAGAGAGCACGAGCCAATCTATGAAAAAAGACATCATCTGTCTTAATTACTGATACAATCATTCAATTATTCTACAGTTCCCCCAGCTAACTGGTCAATCTGCCTGAATGAGATTCACACATTTCCATTCCCGCACACTCCTTCTTGTGTTCTTTCAGTTCTTGTCACATAGAAACACATAGTTAGTACTGATTCTTGTTCCATTCAGAAAACAGAAGGCACCTGATCTTAATTTTTATCTCTGGGCATTTTTTTCATGAAAAATACTATCAACTCCACACTGAAAGACTAAGGGTTTTGATGCAATGCATAACAATAAGTCTTCTTAATTATTATGTAGCTGTTAACTTGTTTGTTCATTTTGCTAACAACATAATTACATTTAGACAGTAACAATTAAATTCTTGTCTCAAGCGAAAAAACAAAACCTTTGTCATTCCTATTTGATAAGCAGAATATGACAAGTATAACCCCATCTAATATTTGTTTCAACATAATGCTTCCAATGACTAAGAGAGAAAATTTAAGATGAGGTTTAGACTTCTTGGTTGTAATAAAAAAACCTGTTGGACATAGTTCCTATGCTACTAATAAATTCTAAACAAAGAGAGTGTTGGCTATGTGTCAGTTTACAAACATGTTCACAGCTCATACGAGGGTTTCAACAGAGGGAGGAACATTGCTTGAGGTCAGATTCACCTTGGAAAAATATAAAAGGTAGAATTTTTCTTTCAGTTTTATACTGTTTTAGTATTTTCTTATTAATCTATAAAGTATATTTATCTACGAAGAATATGAGGTTACAATTAAAACATCTTCCTAACTAGACCTTGAAAAGAACTTGACTTGAACTGAAAGATAACAGAATGTTCAGGAAAGGAAAAAAAAATCTTGATGTATAAAGCGGAGTAGATAATACACATTCCAAAAGGATAAAGATGATATTATTTCTCTCTTATAGCAGAGAAGAAACGGGCTGTCAAGAACAAACTGTCTGTAAAGACAGACTAATAGAAGTCTGCTGAAAGTAAAACACTAGATCTACCTAATATTTATTTGCTGCCAAAATGTTCTGTGGATGATAACATACAAGAAAAAGAAGAAGAAAAAGTATGTTTTTTTTTTTTCTTCAGAGTTCAATTCCAGGAGTGGAATTTTCATTTTTCTGGGTACATGACCTTACATAATGCATTCTAAAAGTTGTAAAAAGAGAGGATAGAAAATTACTTTAACATGGAAAAAAATTTGGATAGATGAACCAATGGTATCAATAATTTAAAATATCTTCATGTGCAAATAAAATTAAGGATGTGCAAAAAAAAATTACACAGAAAAAATTTTAATATTATTTTCAATTTAAATATTTTAAACAAAAAATAAAGAAAACAAAAAGGGAAAGAAAATCTGAGTGAAACAGACAGTAGCAAGCTCTCTCTGTAGTCCTTCCATTTACATGTATGTGGATGATAATGCAGTTATAATATAACAAATGTTAGTCTTCACTTTCCTTTAGACTTCTGCACTGGCTGTGTAGGACTTTTATGCTGGTAACTACTTGGCTCTCAGGTCAACCAATCAACCTACGAATGGCAATCAGGGAGTCCTGGTCGTATATCGCTGCTGGTGCACCAGTGGCATAGCAATTGGCATCTATTGTTCTTCAGCTCTTAGGAATCCCACAACAGAAGGGTTCTGTAATAGACTGGGCAAGGCAGACAGCTGTTTAATTTCCTCCATCTTCAAGGCAGCTATACCAAAAGCCCACCAATCCCTATTGGCCCTGAGGTAGCCTATTCCAAGGATGCACAGAGTCTCTGGGCCAGTCACAATGAGGTGCTTTTGCCACTCATTCCCAGTCAGACTCACTTTGGCCTCCAATACAGTTACTTGTTGGGATCCCTCTGTCACTCCAGAAATACAGACAGGTTTTGGCATTTTGTAGCCTATTGACATTAGGGTACACAGTGCACTGGTGTCTTCTAGAATCTTATACTTCTGTGGGTCTAAAGTGCCAGGCCATTGGATCCACACAGTCCAGTAAATCTGACTGTTACCGTCCTCCACCTAGCTGGAAGAAGAACCCCTCTAGGAATAAAATCATAGAATGGTTTGGATTGGAAGGAACCTTAAAGATAATCTAGTTCCAACCCCCCTGCCATGGGTAGGGACATCTCCCACTAAACCACGGGTGTCAAACACAAGGTCTGCAGACCAAATCCATCCCTCCACCTTGTTTTATCCAGCCTGGAACCTACCTGGTTTCTACCTGGCAGCAATGCTGAGCTACTTGCCCCTATGCTCCTGCCAGCACGCCAGTAACGTGTGTAGCGTGTATGATGTGAGTTACGCTGCAGGAGCAGGGTGATGTGGACCCCAGTGAAAATGAATTTGACACCCATGAGCTAGACCAAGCTGCTCAAGGCCTCATCCAACCTGGTCTTGAACACTTCCAGGGACAGGGCATCCACAACATCCCTGGGCAACTTGTACCAGTGTCTCACCACCCTCATTGTGAAGAATTTCTTCCTAATGTCTAATCTAAATCTTCGCTGTTCCACTTCAAGTACTGGAAGGCTGCTGTAACGTCTCTCCTCTCTTCTCCAGGCTGAACAACCTCAACTCTCGCAGCCTGTCCTCATCATAGACATGTTCCTGTCCTCTGATCATCTTTATTTATGCAGTCCAGGTTGGCCTTCTAGGCTGTGAGTGCACATTGGCGGCTCATGTTGAGCTTCTCATCAATCAGCACCCCCAAGTTTTTCTCTGCAGGGTTGCTCTCAATCACGAATTCCCCCATCCTATATCGAAACCGTGGATTGCCCCAGGTGTAGGATCTTGCACTTGGCTTTGGAATCTCATAAGGTTCACACAGGCCCACTTCTCCAGCTTGTCCATGTCCCTCTGGATGACATCCTGTCCTTCTGACATGATCACTGCACCACTCAGTCTGGTGTCAACTGCAAACTTGCTGATGTTGCACTCAATCTCACTGTCTATATCATCAACACAAATATTAAACAACACTGGTCCCAATATGGGCCCCTGAGGGACACCACTCACCACAGATCTCCATCTGGACATCAAGCTGTTGACCACTACTCTGTCATGATGATCAGAAGTAAAACCAGCCCTTCTACACTGTCTGAGAGCTCCCCACTAGAAACCTGAAGAACCCTCTTTTGTAGTTGTTTTCCCTTTCAACTCACATATCAGTGCCTCTAGGTTCAAGCTAGGTTTCCCATTGCCTTTCTTCATGTTCTCTCTCATGTCCTGTGGTCAGACAGGTAAAACTACAGAGTTGCCTGTGGTGTATATCCACCATATCATCTCTGTTTAGTGGAGGAATGCTTACTCCTAACTGGACTGTACACGTGGGGAGTAGGACATATCCTCCTTGAGATGCTGGGAATTCTGGGACATTTCCTCCACAGACAAAAGGAGGGAGGAAGAGAGTTTATTCTTATTGCTGGAGTTGGCCAGCCAGTTCATCCATCATTTGTTTCTTTCCATCTTTCCAATTATTACCACTAATGAGTTTACACATGACGATGGTGTGCTCTTAGAAGCTTCCACTACATGGGTCATGTGAACTTGAATTCATCTGGATCTTTGGATGACTAATTGCTGTCCAGGACATCATAAATAAGCTCCAGCATGGCTAATTCCCTCAGGTACTGGATACCTCTCTCCGTAGTGGTTCACTTGTTTGGGTGACACATAAAATCTCCCTTGATGGGATATCTTTTCTTTGCACCTGACAGGAATTGCCTCCTGAGGCTAAGGACTCATGTATCTTTTCTAATCACTTTGTCAACATCCACTTCCCTAGAAAGGGGTCACAGCTGATTGGCTTCCCCACTCTCAAATTCCAGGCTACTGGCCCCATTATCAAAGCATCAGAGCAGACAAGTGACACTATGCTCACCTAGACTATGGCTGAAATTTTTTTTTATATCTCACAGACCACTTAGGGATAGGGATCAGGTGGTTGGTGCCTTGTTTAGGAGTTCTTCCTTTTCCTCCTCCCTAAGCAGTGGCTGCCTCTTTACCTTCTCCCATTCTATGATGGCCCTGCTTCAGAGTAGCCTGCCTCATCACCTTCTTCCTCATTCTCCTTCATAGTAGGAGTTTCTACCCTTACTAAATGAAGCGACTTTTGTATCCAATATTTCTTGTTGTGTATGGGGGAGACTGATACTGTCACAGACTAGTTCTCTGGTTAAACTGCAGCGTTTGTTGCAGAGATTGGAGTGGCCACAGTGCTTGTTTTTTTGTCATCAGATCCAGAACTTCTTCTTCCCCTTGGAGGTACTGAGAAGTGTTGAACAGGGATCAGTAGGCCCGTGTCAGGCCCCAGCACACTGCACTAATTTCTTTCTCCCTGGAATTTCCGGGGTGACAACATACATTTTCCAAACATTTTACTACTTTTTCAGGATTCTGCACTTGTTCAGAGGTGAAGTTCCTAAACACTAGAAGTACACACTGTCCTAGGTAACTGTCTATACAATCCCTCACACTCTGCCTCTCAAACTATTCAGTCTTCTGGCAGATCTCCAGGTGGTATTATTAAGGTTTTTATCCTTACACAAGACCTGAAACATATTCAGGTGAAACAGCAATAAGAGCATGCTGGTTTGAACACCCCAAGGATATTAAAAATTCTCAAGAGCTATTAAAACTAGCCTAGAAGAGAAGTGGAAGGTGAAGAAGTAGGGGAAAATGTCCCCCTTGTCTCCCCCATAGACAGGCTCTTTGAGGAGAAAAGGTAAGAAATGTGATTGTCAATAATTTTCAAGAGATGGCACCCAAAGTATGAAGATGGTGACAATGTTGTGTGCAAACACCAGGTTAACCAGTGTTACACAGTATTGCAAAATGATGACCTTAATCCAGCTTCCAGAGTCATTAAACAGCACAACAGAGAGCAAATAGGGTGTTGCACAACACAACTCCAAGAACTAGCACAACAACTCTGAGACCAAATAAATCAACATTTTTACCAGCAACTATTAAACTAATATAATAAATGCTTATAACTAATTTGTTTTCACATGCTCTGATAACATCTGTCATTATCTGAACCCTTTGTGCCTTATGTCAGGCACCAAGAAACACTGGTTTAACCCCAGCCAACAGCTAAGTACCACATAGCAACTTATTCACTCCTAAAATTCATATTTTGAGTAAAATTAATAGTAACAGCATTAGCAACAACACTACTATTATTACTATTACTAATGATAACGATAGGAATGAAGTAAAAAAATTACGTACCTTCTCAATATCTCACTGAAGTACACTCCCCCAGTGAAAGTATTTTCTTTAAACTAATTCTGGTGTCTTCACTAATTCTTTAAACTAATTCTGGTGTATTAAACAAGCTGGTTTTTTGGTTGAATTTAATATTTGTCTGTATCAAGCAATGCAAGTAAACAGCAAGCCTACTTCATTCAGAAGGAATTTTTTATAGTGCCTTGCTGTTTAAGCTTCAGTAAGGATCTTGGCAAGTTTTGTTTTGTGTACATGTATGTATATAAACACATTAAAATGAACCAACAGATACTGCACACAAAGGTGTTTTGGTTTTTCTTTTGCAAGAGGATTGCAGTCATTTCATAAGACCTCGGCTCTGCAACTCCTTCCGCCTCACATTTTTCCCCTACTCCAGTGTGGAGTCCCTACCCCAGGAGACAGTCCTTCACAAACTGTTCCAATGTGCGTTCTTTCCCCTGGGTGCAGTCCTTCAGGGTCCCCCATAGGATTACCATTCCTACCAGAAAAGCTGCTCTAGTGGAGGCTTCTCGCAGTGGTGCCACAGGTCCTGTCAGAAGCCTGCTCCAGCACAGGCTCTCTGTGAGGTCACAGACTCCTTTTTCTGCACCCACCTGCTCCAGTGTGGGATCCTCCATGGATTTCAGGAGGATAACCTGCTCTACCATGGCCTTTGCCATGGTTTGCAGAGTAATCTCTGCTCCAGCACTGGGAACATCTCCTCCCATTGCATCTTCAGTGACCTTGTTGTCTACAAAGCTGTTTATCTCACATATTCTTACTCGTCTCCCCAGCTACTCTTGCATGGCAGTTTTTGCTCTTTCTTAATTATATTACCAGAGAGACACTACCACTATAGCTGACTATCTCAGCTTTGGCCAGTAGCAGGTCTGTCTTGGAGCCAGCTGGAACTGTGGGAGGAGCTTCTGGTGTATTCTCACAGAAGCCACTCCTGCAGCCCTTCTGCTAGCAAAAAACTTGCCACAGAAATCCTATTTTATGCATGCGTGTGCACTGTAAAAAAATCACTAAACTAGTTGGGATTGTGTGAAGTGTAATTAAAAGGCATCTGTCTATATCTTCTGTAATGCAGCTGAGGTGTGAATTATGGGTTTTGCAGCTGATGTCTGAATATATTTGCTTCCACCATAGCTAGCTGTCACCAGTTTTTAACATGATTGTGTACAGATCTTCCAGTATAGTCTGAACGTCATTATGTACACATGGAGAAGGAAGGATATGTAAGTAGATGTTTAATTTTGGGTAAGTCAATGACCAGAAGTAGTAAATCTGTTAAGAGCACTTCAAAACAGTTTGGAGCCCTGCTGAAGGGCTCTGTTGCCTTTTTATTTGCAATACAGAAATCAGTAAATAGATCACAGGGCTCGTATTTCTCCACAGATGAGAGTTCTGTAAGGCAGCATGTGTCCTGACTTACATATAGTTACGGCAATTCATCTAACTCTATCTGTAGCTAAAAAAATGTGTAATTGTGAAGCCAAGGTGTCATGTCATGCCTGGCTAGTGATATGGTTTTAGGGGACCATATTTAACTAAAAACATTGCAGAACAGTCCTGAAGTGTGGAGTTGACATACAGTTTAAATGATTGGAAACAGACTTCGTTAGGAAAGAAATAAAAATACATGGGAATAAAATAAAATGAATCAAAAATCAACTCACCAATTCTCTGTATTTTCCTTCAAAAATTAGTACACTATTTTTCACTATGATTCTTAAAAAAATACACAATTACTGAAATAGCTTCAAAATGCATTAGTTTTGATTAATTTTCATTTTCAAAATCTACTTTTACTCAGAAATTCACATTATACCATATATCATACCTTTCACAATTACTATATTTTAAAGGAAAAAACCCTCAAAACTTTAAATGTAACAAAAAATTACCAAACCAAACACAACAACAACCCTTTACCTAAAGTCAAATATATAAAATACAATGTTATTATGAAATATGACGCTGGAGTAAGACACTGATGCTTTACTGAAGCACTGATCTTGGTCCTAAAAATGAAAACTAATCAAATATCCACAAAGATTATTTTAATAAATTAGAGATTAAAAAAACCCAGATTTTTTAAATAGTTAATATTATTTCTCATTTTACCATGAAATGAAAATATCTTTCCTTAAGTGCTAAGATTCATTCTCTATTTTACACCATTCTTCTGTTTCATGATGTTTTAGAGTAGATTTGGTTCCTGAGTAATCCTTCAACCCAGTATTTTGCACAGTTTATAAGTGCTATCATGTAAGATTGTTGAGATACATTTACATCCAGATCTGATCCTGGAATCAGAAGTAGCTCTGCAGTTCTTCCATCATAGAGGAAAGACTTTGGTGTATCTTCACAAAATAATGGACCATGACTTAAATTTGTGTTACTTTAGAGCATATTTACCTGATAAAAAATGTGAGTGGTCATTTGTGAGTCAGACATATTTACTATCTGGGATTATATGGAAAAGTTCAATAAAGTGTGACTATCTTCTTTCTTCATTGTGCAAGAAGAACATGAAATCAAATAGAATGATCAGGCAATTTTAAAGCAAGAGAGTGAACAAACAAAAATTTCTTTCTTACAATGCATTATTAAATTGTATAATTCACTGTCACAGGATTTTTTTGGTTACTGATAAGTATAAAGCTGTTTAGGATTAGGAAATTTATATAAGGAACACAACCTGTAGTTAAGTACAATGATCTAATGGGTTGGAACTTGTGGGCTGGAAAACTATCTGTGACTGGTGGAGACCGGAAGAAATCAGATGTTATCTACATTATGTCAAATACTCTTCTCAACATCTGCTTCTGGCTACTAGCAGTTATCAGATATTAGTTCAAATCACTCAGTTTATTACCACCAGTTATATAAAAATATCAGATTTATGCTAGTTCTCTGGAAGAAAAATACCAAAATCTGTTTTTCTATAAAATAATTTTCGTGTGTAAAGTACAAATTGAGCATTATCAAAGTAGTCTTTTCAATTAATGTACATTGAAAACTTATTTCTCTCTAATATTCTTCTTTCATGATTGATTGTTCAAGATGGCAGTCTTAGATCAAGACTTGCTGAAGAAATACCCTTAAAAATTCTTGTTGTCCCAGTGTTACAAGATAGAACACCAAATCCAGACAAAATTACTTTTTGGAATGAGATACTGAAGTTAACTTACAGTGATGAAAAGACTAAATTAAATTTTGCTTAATCACAGTGATCATGGAGAAGAGAAGAGAAGAGAAGAGAAGAGAAGAGAAGAGAAGAGAAGAGAAGAGAAGAGAAGAGAAGAGAAGAGAAGAGAAGAGAAGAGAAGAGAAGAGAAGAGAAGAGAAGAGAAGAGAAGAGAAGAGAAGAGAAGAGAAGAGAAGAGAAGAGAAGAGAAGAGAAGAGAGAGGGGAAAATGAAGAAAAAGAAGAAATAAATCACCATTTGTGAGACTACTGGACACCTGCATTTCCTTCCTTAGGTGCTTCATAAGCTCACTGGGCAGGAACATACATTCAGTTACACTTAGATAAGTCAGAAAAAATTCTGTTGAAGTCAAGAGCTGCATACATAAGAAAGTGATGTAAAGTCCACTGTGTCTGCAGACACAATCCTGTATATTCAGTATGTGGCTGTTTTGTAAGCACAGGATAGCTGCAGTGCTTCTGCTCCACTAAAACAATCTGGCAGTACCTCAAAACAAAATACAAACTCTCCCTATACTTTTGAAGCTGTATTTTGAACCTTCCCAGCCAGCTGGCAGCAATATGGTACAGACATGCTATCATCCTCTTTTCCTATGAAAGAGCTGTTTATGGGTGACAAAAGGAGAATGAGGCAAATGCACAAAACTGAAAAGAAGAAATTTCAGACACAGACAGAACAAGATAACAAAAACTAACAACATCATTTGGAAGTAGTTTAGGAGAAGTGTAGCAATGTATTACACTGATAATCACTACAGTAGGTTTGTGTTTCATTTTTCTAAAGATGTCAATAACATTTAACTACCATTCTACATCAGATTTTTATTTCCCTGGATAATATTTTTAATTACTCGTATTTCACCTTGTAAAATTTCCTTAAAGGAAAAGCTTAAGAAAATTGTTATATATATATGTGACCTAAAACACAATCACATTGTTCTCCTCTGTATTAGTATACTCAATTTACATTAAAGTGGAATGACTATGTGTCAAAGCTGGTTTATCTGATTTCTTGACCACAAAGGAATAAGAATACCATTGCATAGAAAAGTATAAAAGAACTTGGCTTATCCCATAAGGGGAGAAGAGACTAAATTTTGTTAGTTCCCCGTGGTTAGAAATGCGGTGAAAAAGCACCGAAGATCCATAAACACAAACCAAATCATTGCTTATATGTGTCCACACTACTTAATCACACAGGCAAAATATGCAGCTTCAAACTGGTACAAGACGTAGTTACTATTAGAAAATGTGGAAAATTTTGATTTAAGCTAATGTAGAATTAGTTTTCTAAGTAACTTCAGTTAAGTTTCATCTAAGTAACTATAGTTTTTGAAAGTTAGACAGAATGTCCCTCTGATAGCATATTTTTCCGATAGCATGTTTTTCTGATAGCATGTTTTTCTGATAGCATGGTGGAGCTTTTTTAAATAGTGTTTTCCCAGACATTGTTCAAAGAAAAACGGTAACATCTCTTGTTAAGTATGGTATTTGCTGAACAGGTGTGTTTCGCTCTGTTTGCAGTATTCCCTATCTAAAATGTAAGGTCAGACAGAGAACTGGCTCCAAACCTCCAATTAGTAGAGATCTGGCTGTTGTGAAGCTCATAACGAAATTAAAATTAGTCCTTGGAAAGTAATACAATATGCATAAGGTATCTATCTGGGAAAATTTGTACATATGCATGTAAGTGGGAAAAATATCCTGTCCCCAATTCTTGTCTTGTTACACATTGGTGGAAGTCATTCCTTCACGCATCCAGTGCTAAAATAAAGGATTCTTGCTTTCTCAAACTCCAAAATGAATCTTAGAGACTTTATTTCCTGGCATTTTTGGTATCAAAATATTATGATATGTATGTAATATAAGCAGCACCAAACACGATGCTACGATAGGCCATGCGCTATTCAAAAAGAGAAAAAGAGGGGGGAAAAAAAACACAAAAGGAAAAGAGAAAGATCATCAGTCCTGGTTCCAACATAGATCCAACCGACTGGGAAGTCAGCCCATAGGAGGTCCCCACCTGAAGTTTCCCCTATTGCTGGTCTCTACCGCTCAGCTTTTATAGCTACAAGACTTCTGTAGCTCAAAATAATGTAATTTAGTTGATCCTTAACGACCGGGAGTGTTTGAGACAGGAAAGGTCAAGAGAGCTTCTGCCCTTTGTTCTTATCTTTGGCTGCTAAGTACTCCCTCAGGGAGTATCCTGTCCCTTTAATCAATCCCTTTTCTCAGCAGATCAAAGGCTCATAAGGGCTCTCAGAGTCCCTGTCCTGTCTCTGATCAGACAGAACTTGCAACTAATTTTATGGGTGATGAAGTACGTAGTGTGGTTTTCGAGTGCCAGAGAGGCTCTGATGTTTCTCTCTGTGAAGCTCCTATCTGCCTGCCCTGTCTCTCACCTTCACAGCACAGTATACAACGCCACAGAGACCCCGGTATCACCTTGGGTAAAGAAATGCATCACCTTCCATATTCTTAGTGCAGAGAAGGTGAGAAAGTTTTTTCCAGTGAGTGAATAGTCACACACTGTATATTCAGTTTTTACTTTTCCTGATATATGAAACCTCTTCCACACCACATGGAGAGACCTTCTCTCCTCTCATCTTCTGCTAGGAAAACCAGTATCTCTTGCTACACAGATGAATGGATGATTGTGATTCAATTATCTAAGTTTAGGCTTCTCATGAAACAGTAGATGCTACAGGGTGTCCTCAAGCCGCCACTTAAAAAAGGCTCAAATTTCCACCAGTCCTGTGTCATCACAAGTAGTCGTACAGATATTTGGATACCGTAGGAGGTCTCAGCTGGCATCAGAAATTCATGTCTGAAAACTAATCCAAACTCTCATCTTCTCATCAACTGTGAGACAATACAGCTTGTTATGTTCAAATGCCTTTTTCTAGCATTAGAACATCTGTTGCACTTGAGAGAAGAGACTCAGTTCTGTCCTTATCTGTTTACAAAATGACCTGTCTTGAACAGCTGTATATCACTTTTCTTTTCTCATTTCCCTCACAGTTTCAGTGATTTGCCACCTATAGGCTACAGTCTGTTTTGTCTGAATTTCACTTGTGTTAATTGACTTTTTTTTCCAGTTTAATTATTTTTTACTCTTGAAGGCAAGACATGGGTAGGGAGATATTCATTATGGTGTCTCAGGTGGACTCTGAAGAATAAATACAAAGACCAAAGACCAAATTCATTCTTCCTCACAAGATGCATGACTAGTTTGCACAGTTAGTCTACATTTAGGAGGAAACTTATAGTAATTTCATAAATAGGGGCTTATGATTAAGAAAATAGTTATATTTGATTGATAGAACCTTCATACTGTAACCATGCATTTTGTATGCTGTCATGCACTTAAGAATTAATAAATAGCTTGACTTCACAAAGTATTGTGTCCAGATTTACCCAGTAATGACAGCTGTTTTGAGCAGAACTAATTTCTCTGTGATATTAATCTTTAAAAGATACTGACTGGACACCTCAAATGAATAATATAAGTCCATAATAATATAAGTTAGCTCAAAAAGGTGTCTTTGTACTTAAGTGGATTCAAGCATCCATAGATTCTTCTGCTTCAATAGCATCTTCTGCAAGATGAAAAAAATAGTTCCCTGCTGTGGCTTACCATGGTGAGTGAAGCAAGAACAACACATCAATATGATGCAGATTCAAGCTCGTTTATTAGCTGCTTCTGCAGATATTTATAGTGTGTGTTTCTTCCATACATGCAAGCATTCCTGACTTGGCAGATTGTGATTGGTTACATATGTCAATCCTTGTGCCTAACTTAAGCATTTAATTGGTCATTTTATGATCCCTTATTTACATGTCTTAGAACACATTAGCAACTTTGTATCCTATTTGTACTTTGCACAACTTATTCTAGCCAGACGGTTCTGACCGAAGTTTAACCCTTTCTGCTTCTCTTCAGAACTGTCCTTAAGGCCTAAAGTCCTGATAGTCGTTCAGGATTGCCAGTGCCCCAACAGTTCCCCAAGAACTCACTGTGCTGTTTTTCTGCTGAGATAAAGTCAGTTCTCTTCATAGTAGCTAGTATGGGGTTATATTTTTGGTTTCAGCTGAAAACAGTGCTAATAATACAGGGACGTTTTAATTATTACTGAACAGTGCTCATACAGAGTCAAGGTGTTTCCTGCTTCTTACATTGCACTGTCACAAGTAGGCTTGGGGTGCAGAAGAATTTGAAAGGGAAGACAGCTGGGACAGCTCACCCCAACTAACCAAGGGGATATCCCATACCGTATGGTGTAATGCTCAGTAATAAAAAGACAGTGGAAGAAGAAGGAACGGAGGACATTTGGAGCGATAATATTTGCCTTCCCAATTAATGGTTATGCATGATGGACCCCTACTGTTCTGGGGATGGCTGAATATCTGCCTGCCAAGGGGAATTAATGAATGAATTCCTTATTTTCCCTTGCTTGAGTACACAGACTTTTACTTTACCTATTAAACTGTCTTTATCTCAGCCCATGAGTTTTCCTACTTCTACTTTTTAAATTGTCTCCCTAATCCCACCAAGGGGTAGTAAGTGAGCAGCTATAGGGAGTTTAGCTAATGTCTGGATTAAATCGTAACACTCCTGTAGCTGTGGAAGAGCCCTCCGGTTATCTACACCGCATTCATAAGTGCGCTGCCATTCAAATTTTAAAGCTTTACAAATTTTAGTTGGCTTTAGTGTGGAAGGGTTTTAAAAAATTTATACTATTCTTAATACACTTCTGAACAATTTTCTAATCCCTTTGAAGAATTTTAGTTCAAGTTCAGTACTCTAAACCAGTAAAAGATCTGGTGTTGAATCAAAAGAGATCACTGCCTAAAAGGTGGTTAAACTGAACTTATAATTATTGATGAAATTCTGTATTTTAAATGACCTAGAAATCAGTGTAACTGAAGTTTCATACTTTAGGGTAAATTATTACATAAACAGCATTCAAAATAGGATATGTATTGGTATTTATATGTTTATACTCACTATACTGATTTCTAGGTTATTTAATGCAAGGACATAATTAGTCTCATAGTATGCCTATGCATACTTAGAGTACGTATGCAGTATGCTTGTACAAACAGAAAGAAACCAAAAAGATGGTAAAGCACTGACTTTCTTCTAAAAGAGCTTTTATAATCTTTCCACTCTACTTTGACAAAAAAGTATTTTCTTTTTTTTATACAGTGGTTGCTCTAAGAGTATAGTCCATTTTAATTTTTGTTCTAATTCACTAATTACTTTAAAAAAAAATAGAGAAAACTGAAAGAAAATATTTTTCTACATTTCAGACATCAAGTTTTATATTAGTAATTTAAAAATTCTTTGCAATAGTCATCCCCCCAACCAGATTTTGTTTTAAAACATGTCATTTATTAAAGACAATGATACATGAAGTTGTTGGGTTTTTTTTCCTCCTTTTCTTTCAGAAGTCAAGGAAAGAGAATTTAAAAGATAGGAAGTTTCTCCCATGTAACCTTTCAGAGAGTTATGCCTTCCTTATGTCCTTTGGAAACTTCTGAGGGCTCTGACTTACAGTTTCATGTTGGCAGATGAATTACAAATCCAAGAAGTCCTTGTAAGAGTATGTGTAAAAAAAAATCATCAGGAGGAATGAAAAAATAAGAAAAATGCCAAAACCTAGACTATATTTACGTCTCCTTAACTCTACAGGATAAAACTCATACCATAAAAACATTTTTACATACTTTATCAAGCAGTTTTTCCTTGTCAATTATAAATTTTCTATTACCATCTATAAAATAAACCTTAGTCTAAGAATAAAAACTGCTTTAATGATGTACGCTAGAAACTTTCTCTAAGATTCCCAAAACTAGATTAGACATCTTTGGGTTTTACACATCTAATACACCTTTTTACAAAGTCATATAAGAAGAGAATGCTTTAAACAGTGGTAGTCAATGGATAAAGTGTGACCTTTTGAGGGTCTGTGCCATCCTTTACTGATCTCTGTGTGTCTATATCTGAAAAATGATATATTATCAAGTGGCTTGAATTACCTTTTCTATTGGAAACTTTGTAGAATTTGACAATCAAAACACCTTAAAGAATACTATTCTATAAAAAAGTACAGATAAAATAATCTGTAATGCTGTGATCACCATTGTTGATATTGTTATGCCTTCAGATAACGATTTTTCCTAGTTTCTTAGATATTCAATTTCATATATTTTGTTCTCAGCATGAAAATGATTGCATACTATATAATCTTTATATGTCAGAAACACACTTTGTATCATATCTTATGCGTCTTTAGCCTACATTTTCTTTTGATATCTTCAAGTCTTCTACAGTGTAATCTCTGCTAGCTGATAAGGTTTCTTCCCAATCAGAGTTTCCTTCTTATTGTAACGCTATTATGCATATCAAATTAGTTGATGATACAAAATAAATATCTTTGCCTAGTTCAGTCACAAGCATATGCTACTTCAGTAAATTCAGACTGTCACATTTTCGATGATTTAGACATAGTTTGCTCAGTTGTGTGTGGTACTACAAAGAAAGTATGCCTCGGGTACATTATACTACAGCAGAATTTTTAAAAAGCCCTTCTTTCGTTTTTCTTCTTACCAGAGGAACACAAGCCAGACCTTAATGCCATTAAATCAAAATTACTTTTGCCCTCACAGTATCTTCTCCCGATTAAAGATAACATTCTTCCAGTGTATTACTGTCAATTGCTCTGGGGTGGTCGTTCTAATTATTCTTAATGCTCAGCATTTTAAACCGGTATCTGTGTTATTAGCCCTGCTTTTAACCAATGAAACTGAGAAAACTGATGCAGGCTCATGCTTTCCTGTCTATTGTCCTTGGTTCTTTTAATACCGCTTATCACTAACATCATTATTACTATGTCAAGACTCTGAATCTTCACAACATTACCTCATTCTACTAGAAAAGAAAAGAAAAGAAAAGAAAAGAAAAGAAAAGAAAAGAAAAGAAAAGAAAAGAAAAGAAAAGAAAAGAAAAGAAAAGAAAAGAAAAGAAAAGAAAAGAAAAGAAAAGAAAAGAAAAGAAAAGAAAAGAAAAAAAAGAAAAGAAAAAAAAAGAAAAGAAAAGAAAAGAAAATAAAATATTTTTTTACTGCTAATCCTTGGGAAACCAGGTCAAGAGTTTCCCCTTAAAACTTTCTATGTAATTTCCAATAGTACTGTTATTACCGAAAGCAATTAAAAAATGATTGCCACTGGTTTATAGTTGACTTAGAAACATATAGGTATGATTTATTCAATTATTTTCATCCTGGCTTTCATCCAGTTAACAGCACTGAGACAACTTTTCTACATGTTTGGAATGATTCCATGCAGCTTGCTGAAAGGAGTGACTTTATAATTTTTATCCTGCTGGATGGATTTGATGATACTTTTTTCAGTGGCACTTGGTTCTTCTAGAATGAAGTCCTGTTTCTCTGCCTATGTCATTAAAACAGTTTACCATTCACTGCCCTATATTATTTTTTAATTTACCTCTAGCTGTATTTATTCAAGTACAGCTTATTTTATTACCTGTTTTTTTGATTTTCTGCTGACATTCTGACACTTGTCTTCCTAAATTGTCAGGACCTAGACTATCAATAAGTTAAATAGCACTTCTGAAGGATTATATTTACTCTTCATGGCAAAGTAACACAGCTAGTATTCAGATCTGGATTTTACAAACGTCCATGATATAATATACAATTTGAAATTCCAGTAGTATCAACATATGTAGAAGGTAGAGTTATATTTTCAAATTCCGTAACAGTGTAAAAATAATTTAACACACCGTACCCTGCTTGGGTACACAGTATCTCAATACAGAAATTGAACATCTCCCACTGCTGTTACAAAACCAGGAAGATCATCAACTCTGCTAGCTTTTCTGTCATACCCGTGAAATATTCTCAACTTATTCCAACTTTAGTCAGTAGTTAATTTTACTATGAAGAATGATTGACTATATTGTTTCTATATAGAGAGAGCTCCATTAACTTTCAGCAAGACAGATGATCAATTTCAAGAGCCTGCTGCTTACACACAGAGTCCTTCCTGCTGTTCCTCAATTTATTTGTAGGACATTTTTGTTCCTGTACTCACCAGGATGTGTTTTATGACCTCATTCCTCTTTCTCTCTTTCTTTTTTTCGTATACAGTTAATGTTAATGTAGAAGTAAATATGCAAACCATATAAGTACATATTTATGGGATATTTATGGGATATTTTAACAAAAACCAAGACATATAGAATTTCATGATAACACCCTGGGAATAGACCTTATAAATTTCTGCATGTTGTTGAGCTTATATAGAAGCGAATCACTGAATGCCTCATTATTGCTGGTATCCACAGTCTGTTATCAAAGTGAAGTTAAATATCTCAGATCAGTACTCAAATGATGTTTAAACACCAGGCTTATATATCCCTAGAGTATTGAAATAGCTTAATTTTAATCAGGAAATCTCTATAAATTTTCTAAATTTTAGAAGGAAGTTAGAAAAACTTTCCAAGTTTCCATGGATCATTTATCTGTGAAAGACAAACTCCAAAAAAAGAACAGATGAAAGGCATCAGTGACAAGTTTTATTGTCTGTTAATACAAATCAGCTCCTGGAAAATCAAAGATTACTTCTCAGTTTTGAAACATGACCACTTCTCAGGCCGCCCATACACCACATTTGATACTTCCTTTTTAGAAGTCAAGGGAAAACTTAGCTGTCTACTGCCCATCCTTGCCTCAGTACTCTGATAAGAAAAATACTGAAGTGCAGAAAGACAAGAGAGAAAATTAAGAAAACGATGGTATATTTAGCTAGGTCTCACAGTCTACATAATTGTGACAGTAGAAATGGAGACAACACCAGTCAAGCATTCTTACTCTGCAATTAGAAGTAGCTCAACTAAGTCTTCATATACCAGTTCTTCCAAATATCTGTTTTAGTCTTTCCTTGAATACTATCTTGTCCTACAGAACTTTAACTTCTTGCTCTGTTTAAATATTTACAGGATTATTTTCTATGCCATCTTTCTTGTTCCATTTTCATTGCTAGCATAATTTATTTGTCTGGGTCTAGACTTGATGTTAATAGGCTTTCAACTGGTATCAATTCGATTATAATGTGAAATATGCTGTAATTTAGTAGTACTAGTTGGTAGTACTAAATACTGTTCTATATTGGGCTCTCAATTTAACAGTTTTAGTATTTGCTATTATATCATGCAGATTATGGATTGCTGGGCTTGAAGTATTGCTTTTAAAAATCACAGTGCTCTGCGAACAAAATTTTGAATTCAGGATAAAATTCATATGAGTTTCTAAAATGTGAGTTGTGCCATCTGTCTTAAAATACCTGTCTCTATTTTCTAGAAGAATATCCAAGGCAGCTAATTTGGACTAGAAAATCAATATTTATACACTGAAGATCAGTGTGCTGAAGTGAATTGGGCCATGTATCCCAGAAACCCTCCAAAACTGTCAGCTCAAATGAAGAGTATTTTTTCTAATGCTTCAGTCATTTTTCCCTTTATTTTTAAAAATGTATATATGAAATTGATTAATTTCTTCAAGTGTAATGTTTTCAATTTTTCTTTAGTACAATTTGATAGTTCCTCACTCTGTTTATATATATATACATGTTTTATTCACACTTATACATAAATATTTATGTATATACGCCTAGAAATAAATCTATCTAGATAAAGTCTTTCAGTCAGCTATCCATTCAGCAATTTCAGTTGCCTTTATAAAAATAAATATTTTTTCTTAAACATCTTTCCAATGCTTTTTTCATTTCTAGAGAGCTCCAGTGACCATTTTGCCAGCACCATGTTTTTCAGTTTTTTACTTATTTTCTTCTTCTTGTAAATAAATCTCCTGCTTCTTTCTCCCTTCTCAGGCATCAGTTTCTGAGGCAACTGAGTCATAGATTAGTTTTAAGGTGGGTCTTCATCATAACATCAAGGAGTTAAAACATTAACAGACATTAAATAGAAGAACTCTGAAAGGAACAAGAAAGGATCTAGGGGATCATAGTAATTTAGCCTGAATCTCCCTTGTACATGCATACAGCAAGAAAGCAGCTGTTTCAAAAGACTATTCAGGATATGAGCCTCATTAGCCTCTGAACTACTCTCTGGAGCAATATAGAATCATAGAACATTCCGGTTGGAAAAGACCTTTGAGATTGAGTCCAACCGCACCCATCGTCCACTAAACCATGTCCTTCAAAAACTCATCTACCTGTTTTTGAAACACCTCCAGGGATGGTGACTCAACCACCTCCCTGGGCAGCTGTTCCAGTGCCTGACCACCCTTTCAGTCAAGAAATTCTTCCTAATATCCAGTCTGAACCTCCCCTGGCATGACTTATGGCCATTTCCCCTTGTCCTATCACCTGTCACTTGAGAGAAGAGATCAACACTCGCTCTGCCACAGCCTCCTTTCAGGCAGCCATAGACAGTGATGAGGTCTCCCCTCAGTCTCCTCTTCTCCAAGCTAAACAACCCCAATTCCCTTAGCCGTTCCTCATAAGACTTGTTCTCTAGACCCTTCACCAGCCTCCTTGCTCTTCTCTGGACGCGCTCCAACACCTCAACGTCCTTCTTCTAATGAGGGGTCCAGAACTGAACACAGTACTCGAGGTGTGACCTCACCAGTGCCAAGTACAGGGGCACAATCACCTCCCTTGTCCTGCTGGCCGCACTGTTTTTGATACAGGCCAAGATGTCATTGGCCTTCTTGGCCACTTGGGAACACTGCTGGCTCATATTCAGCCTGTTGTCAATGAACACCCCCAGGTCCTTCTCCTCCAGGCAGATTTCCAGCCATTCTTCCCCAAACCTGTAACGCTGCATGGGGTTGTTGTGCCCCAAGTGCAGGACTCGGCATGTCTCTTTTTTTTGCTGACTAGATGGGAATCGTAGGAAAATCAGTAACTGTATAGGCAAGTATAGTTTGGCAGAGTGAATAGTTTCATATGTCACGACTAAGAAAATCAAAGGGCTGGAGAACCTGCCCTATGAGGAAAGACTGAAAGAGTTAGGCCTTTTCACCCTGGACAAGAGAAGGCTCAGGGTGGGCCTCGTCACAGTACTTAAAAGGTGGCTACAGAGAGGATGGAAGCTATCTTTACATAAAGATTTGCAGATAATACAAGACGTAACTGGTACAAATTGCAGCAAGAGAGGGTTTATCTTTTAATAAGAAAGAATTTTTTACAGTGAGAACAAGCATTCACTGGAACAATCTAACCAGTAACATGGTAGTCCCCGTCATTGTACGTTTTAAGAGATGTGATTGGTGTGGTGCTAGATATTCTAATATATAGGGGTGCTATATATTCCAATGCCTTAACACCCTCTTCATGAATTTGAAATAGTATGAATCCTGGTCTTTTGGAAGAATGAAATTATTCACAATTTTGAAGAAAAAGGCTGAAATAAATGTTTGTATGTTTCATTTCAGGCACTGAATATAAAAATGCTCTATTCCAAGACTTATATTTTGCCCCAAATAATAATTTTCCATTTAAAATTCAACTGACACTCAGATAAAATTTGTTAAAGAAAAGGGGCCAGTAAATTCAACAAATTAAAACTATGTTTGTTTTTACTAAGTTTCAACTTATTTTTAAGTTGATTTAATTTAATCTATAATTAATTGTTTTGAAAAGTATAGATTCTTAACTTTTTTGAAACTAATTAGGAATTTGAAATATGCATTGCACTCTCATTCTATTTAAACTGAAAAATTACGTATTCTGAGCTGTAAGATTTATTCCCTCTCCTTTTTTTTTTTCTTTGACACTTAGTAGCAACTGGAAAGATCCTCTCTCCTTGAAATGTAATAGAAACCTCTAAAACGAGATAGTTTTTGTGTTCAAGTAAAGCTCAAGGGACATAGTATTACTGAGTGGTCTCTTTGCCTTCCAAGACAGAAAAATCTCAAGGGATAGTGAAAAAAGAGATTTTTATCAAGTAAACTACACTTGTACTTTATCGATATTTGTAGTTTTGTTTCAGTTTAGCTTTGTAACTTTACTTTCAATTTTGTAATCTATAATTTAACCATTTTATTTCTGTGTGTATTACACACATGTGCGTGTTTGTTTTCATTTTAAGTGTAACCAGCTGCTCAAAATGACCTGAGGTAAAGGCGACAAGCATGATTTATCTCACACAAAAAATATAGAAAAAGTAATTCAAAGAATCCTAAATTGGCCTGCATCCTTGATTGGATTTGAGAATCTAGGGGACTGGAGAGAATTTCCACTGTGCTACAGTGTCACTATCATCATATGCCAAGACACAAAGAAAGGTTTCCCCAACAAGCACCAACTTAAAGCACCTTGGCAAGCAAAATATTAGCTACAAGAGTCATCTGTCTAGATAAAAACATTTAAAATATAGAAATTTGCATATGATGAGGTGTTGAGTCTGAGATCCCTTTACTGCCAATGGACAGAAAAAGCAAGTCTTAAAGCATGACACTTCTTCAAATAGCTGCTCAGAATTGGTCATAAAAGAGGGTGAAAGACGCCTACCTCTACAGTAAAGACATCTAACACTAATCTAGGTGGAAAAAAAAAGTTTTAACAACACTTCTTTCAAAACTGTTGTGCTAGAAAGCATATTTTGATACATGAAATAATAGTGAAAATAAAGAAATAATAATTTAAACCTGATACCTAAAACAGTGCAGATGAAACTTTTTTTGAATAACATAAAGTACTGTAATTACGTTTGGCAACATCACTCTTCAAGGACAAGTCTTTAATGAGTATATGAAGAAGTCTCTGTCAAACCAGAAGTAACTTATGAGAAAATCTTTAATCTCATATTTTATTAATAGTCCACATATTTTTTCTTCAACTTCTTATTTTCATAAAACCATTTGTAAACTTCTGAATAGGTACTAAGGGCTTGATTTACTAAGGATTGTGCCCGATTCCATCTTATTTTACATGCAGAAGCTCTAAACACTGTATTTGATATTATTACTTTACCAGATGCTCTTAGAACGCCTTTCTGCTGACAACTAAATGAGATTTCTTCTAACAAGTAACTACTTCCTTTTGGCTTTAAAAAGAGTCCTTTACAAATGCAGTATGAAATGAGCTTGGTAGTTTTTTGTTATGTACTGAAAGAAAATTCTGATGCCTTGAAAAAGGCAGAAAAACATGAGCTAAATGGATAGAGCTGTGCTTTTTAACTTTTAGCCTGCTACTTACTTCAATCAATTAAGAATTCTCTGTGTCTTGCCACAGCATGTGGCTCCCACAGCATAAATACTTTATGCTCCATTTGTTCTTCTGTAATACCTCCCAGGGAGTAAAATTCAGGTTTCTTTACTTTTAATTCTTCCTCCCTCTCCCACCAGCATAAGTATGTATACCTGAAAAAGCTTAATATTTCATGTATAATAATTGGACTACCTGTGCTCATTAATTTTGTATTTTATATATGATTTTACTTAATTTTTTACTCATGGTTTTTAGAAAGTTGTCTCTGTGGCTACCTAAATTTAAAAATAAACTTGACTACACATGGACCACTACACTTGCAGACTTTTAAAAGATGTCCAAGTATTTATTGCATCTACTGAAAAACACTTTCTATTACTTTATATTGATCCTTTCCTTAAATAATTAAAATCACAGTTGCACTTATGTGTGTTTTCTAGTAAAGTCTATGTCAACTAATAATTTCACTAGAAACATCTAACAATTTCTATAGTTCTCAAAATATCTGAATTTGGACCTGATCTTGCTCAGGAAAATATAAAATAAAAACATAACGCAGAGTCCCCAAACCATTAGATTTGTCTTGCCCAAACAAAGAACTAGTGCACGAAATATTGTAATGACTATTCAAAGTGGATTTTGGTTTTGGTATCTAAGTGGTGATAAATTGAAAACACCCAGACTGGTAGTTCTACTGCCAGTTCTTCATCTACAAAAAGGAAAAATAAAAAACTTCTGTTAATCATATGATTAGATTTCCATTTTATTTTCTTCAAATTAGTAGTCATTTACAGAAATAGACTGCTGCCAGAGTCAAGAATGTGAAACATGTACCTCATAAAATCTCTGTGGCACAGGTCAAAAATAATATTTTTTTTTTTAATTTGAATACCGTTAATCCTTGGTGACTTTTTAGGAATGGTAAAGAGAAGCTAAAGTTACTTAGATATTTATAATGGTGATTTAAATATAACTGTTTTCCTAAGCTCTAGAGTTGCCAGAGCTGTCTGACAGAACTGTTTAGCACACCCTCTTTTACTTCTTTCAAAGATAGAAGACAAAAACTTTTTTTTTTAGCAAGAAGAATTTTCTAGTCATTGACTAAATTCTAATACAAAAGGGAAACATTTATAGTTATGATCAAGAGTGAATGTACGCTATTTGCTTTTGGTAATTCAAAACCACACATTGATGGCCTGTCTACAGTTAGCAAGAAAAAAAATAACTTTAGGGACAACTAGGTAACTTTAAACTGAAGAAAAACATTTTTTCATAACTTAGTACAACATTCAAGATTTTCAAGACTTTATTTATATACTAAGTGAAAAATGATGCTATTAAGTAAATTTTTAATATAATAATATTTTATTATAATGACTCTCCTCAATTAAATTTACTATCAAAAATCATTTTATAAACACAATAGTAAGAAACTTGTATATAGTTAAAAATAATAGAGAAAAGATATGAACAGGTGATCAAAAAAGATTATTGTTTCCTCATAATAAGCATACTACATACAAACTACCACAGTACAGCAAACAGTTAAGCCAATGTTTAGAATTCAAACGTTACTAGACCTCTTGCATTCACTCATCCAAGCCATAAAGATCTCTTCTATGTTAAAAAGTAAGGGCATGATTATATGACTTGCTGGCTTTAAATGTACTGTACAATATAATGCTACAACACAGGAAAAACACTTATTGGACAGTGAAAATACTAAGGCTAAATGATATTGCAAGAAACATTATAAAAAAATGCAATCTACATGGGGAAAATCAAACCCCAAACTAAACTGAACAAAAACCAATTTAAAGCTTTGGGGTTTTTACAAACTCTACCTAAACTATTGGATAAGCATTTAGACGTGAATTTCCTGCTGAAGTTTTTCATAATCAAATATCTTTTATCCAGTTATGTTATTTATGTAAGTAAGTCTAAGATAAACAGCTGCAAATTTGGACTGTACTTTTCCATCATTTCTGTATTTTCTTTTTGACAAATGAGGAATTAGTTATCTACCTTTCAACTTAAATATTCTTCTGGAAACCAGTGGTTTTATCTTTCTAAATTGTTTTTAATATCTTACATTTTATTTCAAATGTATATGTTATATCTTTCTGAACTGCAATTTAAACATCTGAAATAATATTACTGTTTGAGTGAAAAGGACAAATAATAGAAAATATGGTAAGAGCTTGATGTTTGTCTTTTTGTTAGAGAGGGTGGGAAAGAAAAAAATAGGGTGATAAAAGGAAATAAGTGAAAGTAAAGTTTTAGAATAGCAGTCCTCAGAGAACAAATCCATTGGTCAAAACTATAGAAAATAAAAATGACTCATAAACTCTTTCTATTAAAACATCTATGTATACATGTATTTTAATTTCTTCATGTAAAAAGCTGTTTAAATAGTGAGGTTGAATTTTTGCAAACTTTTTAGGAAAAGTTAGGCTTTAGGGCCACTGGAAATATTCCTAAAAGATTAAGCAAGGAATTGTACATAAATCTTATCATTCAGGGTTTGACCTTATTCGCAAAGACATTCTTGATGTATTAGATTTAGTTGTGTGTATTCCCGTGAGTGATCTTCTACAACATAGCACATTCATTTTTATATACATGTGACTAGGCTCCAGAATATGGCAGTTTTAGATTTTTTAAAGAGTTCCCATTTACCACAAATTCGCTTGCCTTCTGATTGTCTAGTACCATGCCTAAAGGAAAAAAAAATAAATTTATAAATAAAGTCTGTAAATCTTCCTTATATTTTAACCTAATAACATAACTAATCAAAATAAAACCAAGTCCAAACAATACTCCCTTCTAAACCAAGCATCAGCATTTGGGGATGTTAGAAGCTTCCCTAAAGGCTGCATGGAGTAACAGCCCTTTTGCAGCAGATTCAGGTGCACCAATTATCTTCTTAATAATAGCCCATGCACAACATTTTTATGACTTTTATATTTGTAGATGCATATATCTAGGTATAAACACAGAGGCAATTTCCATATTTAGAACAAATTGAGGTTGTTGTTATAATCTAAAGGCATGGGCTACTTTACATCAATACATGTATTAAGTTTTATATATCAATGCATAAACATGGATAAATGCATGCATATGTATACTATATACATTTACACGTATGTGTGTATAGATACAGATATAGATATATCAAATTTTGGTGTAACATCAGCAAATAACCAAAAGGAAAATGGAATTTTCTGCTGTAATGTAATAGTCAGCATGACTCAGTCTGTATCTCTATTATGGATCAATGTGTTAAATGAATTTGCTGCTTGAATTTCTGTGCTGCTAGCTATCTTTAAGTGGTGATTCATTTAGTCAGCTGCGGCATGACTTTGGAATAGCATGATACTTAGAAATAAGATACAGATATTACATCATCCTCAATGCTTCAGAGAAAAAAAAAAACAACAACCTTTCTGCAGATCTTCAGCGAAGAATGAGTTAATTTTTCCATCACACTTTACTGTTTTAACAAGTTATGTTTCATTTGATGATAAAAACTTGGAATGAAATCATATGCTAATAAATACGGTTTCATCTTCAGAAGGGTTCTGCTCAGTCCCAGGCTGGAGACACTGGAACCATCTCTCAGTACTTTTTGGGAGTTTGCAGGGGCTGGAGGCTCCCTGAGGATTGAGACCTGGGGGTCCCTCCAGGGTCTGCCAGGGTTTTACAGGGTCCCTGTCCGCCCTGGCAGTCAGACCCTGGTCCCACTCTCCATCCAGGAGCAAGGCAGCTAGGGGCACAGCGACAGGCCAAGGCTGGGCCTGTGGTTGGACCCACCTCGGCACAGCCCGTGACCAGGCAGGGCAGGGCAGGGAGCTGGAGATGGGCCCTGTGGTGGCATCACTGGGACAGTGACTGACGGCTCTGGGGGCTGACTTGGCGTCCTGGGCCATGGGCACAGTAGGGGTAGCCCTGAGGAGGCTGGGCAGGGTCAGTCATGACTGGTGGCGCCCTCAGTACCCTGACAAGATTCAAGACTCTTGTTCTTTTTCTGACTGTGCAGCACAATGCCTTTTAGAGGGCTACTAGTCCTTGCTCTCTGAATATCTCCGATAAAAACTTACCTAGGGGAGGATCTGTCTCTGTGTTCCTTCAGATGTTCCATTTCGCATGTTTCTTTATCACATTGCCCATTTAAAATCTTGTCAGGGAAAGGAAGGAATTCATTGTTTAAAGGTGACTCGTCATGCTTAAATCCTTGTACCACCACAATGTAAGCATTGCCCTTTCAGATTCTGACTCAGTTAATCACCGAAGGATCCACTCCTGTGAAAGTAACAATGAGATTCTTCTGCTTCTAACAGCCTTTTTACTTATTATACAACTTGTTGACAATCAATTGAGAAATTTAGAAATACAATAAATAATATACATGTACATATTCTAATGAAACATTCTTCCATCTGCTACAACTAACTATATTTTCAGTATGAGCATAAGAATCCCCATGCACTGTGAAATTCTGCAACATATTCAGTCTGACAAGAGGAAAGGCTTTAACAGCCAGTCTCAGTTCTTAGGTAGATTACCTTGTTTATCAGCCAGCTAGGTTTCTCCAAAGTTTGCAACTCAGGCCACGAATAATACAAGAACAAAATTAGAATTAAAAACAAGTTACCATTTATGAATATAAAACACAATAGTTACGCTTGTGAAACGCTTACAAGTGATCAGTGAATAAGTGAGAAGGCAAGTCCCATGAGGTTCACTGAGAAGCGGGCATTCCTTTGCTTGAATAGTCATCAATGATAAAAATTAAAATAAACAAATTAACTCTTATTTTACAGTCAATGGTTCGCAGGCAAGTAAGTAGCCTTCACCGATCAGTCATTTTTTACATATAATTCATAATAATACAAAAAATTAAGTGCATATCCTATCCAGATTTTGTCAAACACCTGTAGAAACTAACAGCTTGAACACAATCTGTTTGATTTTATCTATAAAAAGTCATACTGTATATAACAGTAAAAACTGATAACAACTATTACACAAATCTATCCGACATTCAAGTAAATCTCCTGAACAAGATACTGTGAAAGAAATACGTAATATTTCTTTGTCATTCTGCTTAGGAATTCATGATCTCTTTACAATGTGGCAGTGAATTTCGACCACAGTACAGGCACATGTTAATAAGATCATTTTGTTTCACTTTATTTTTTATTGTATATAAGAACATGACAATGAGAGAAAAACTGACATGTGCCTTTTTATAGTGGCCAAAAATCTATGAATCAAATCAACCCCTTGAAGATAATGCCTTCATAAAAGTTACTGCACAATACCATTGCATTATGAATTATCTGGGCTTTGGATTTATTTATTTTTTAATCTTTATCTGACATTTCCAAAGGAAAATATCTTTTACTCATAACCAAATTAGCACTGTCCCCTCATTTTTGGGAAATCAGAGAACTTTTGATAAGAAATTTCACATTGTGCTTTGATTTCTTTTGTTTCATAGAGTTATTTATCTCAGTTCATTAAGGGCAACTAACCTGCAGCAAAATATCTTTTTTATTGCATCTATGTCATCTGCTAACAAGGCAAGAAGTGCTAGTATCGTTCCACTTCAAGTGTTCTGACCTTATGTGGATATTTTGTCAACTTGCAAGGATATTTTCTGTATGCATTATTTTGGTGTCTATGCAGTTACTTGAGTTTGATTGTCCCTCAAGTAGGGAAAAAAAAAAGGCGTTTTACTTCAGATATGCCCATATGCTAAAAAGACCTACACAGAAAAACAACATTTAATTTTCCAAGAACTAACAGACTGTACAGTGAGTTAAACAAAAGCAGTAAGAATACTTGAATGAGTCACCTCAGTGCATCTTGACAGTGAATATTGCTAAAAACAATTTTCAAGCTGAATTCTAAGATGTGACTTGAAGATTCAGCCAGAGTAAAACTAAGGAAGCTACTTATAAAACATTTTAAATATTATCTTTCAATTGAAAGCTAATAGATGTAATAATTTATCACACAGACTCTGAACTCTATATTGTAAAGGATACTTTGCAAACATCATCATTGAAAGAAATACTAACTGAATTAAAATCTGCCCTTGAGTGCAAGTGCATCAAATATAAATACACTATTTTCAGTAGAGCAGAAACACATTACTTACTAAGACAGGAACGTGTAATATTCAAGATAAACACGTTTATTACCAATGTAGAAACTGTTAGTACCACCTACTGGCAGAACTGCAAAACTGAAAATTACCTTATGTTTATAATATTCTGTAATGCCAAAATTGCAAAAAAATTATTACAAGTCCAATCTCATCTTTTATTGCAAAAAATATGCAATTAACTATAGGATATTAATTAGAGTACTTAGGGCATATTTTTGATGAACTGAGTCACTACTCAATTAGGTATAAATCAAAGAAGGAAAAGGAAAGAAAAAGTAAAAAGAAATCATAATTGAAGTTTAGCAAAGTTACATAATAATTTAATTTAAAAAGCAGTAAAAAACCTCATCTCATGTTGCTAATTAGATAGACTTACTTTCTTGTCTGGACTGAACTAGGAACTCCATTCTCTTCTTACTCAAGGATTGACGTTTTTCTTTCAACATCTAGCAACATGTAACTGTCCTCCTGCCTTCCTGCCTGCCTTCCTGCCTTCCTGCCTTCCTGCCTGCCTTCCTGCATTCCTACCTGCCTGCCTGCCTTCCTGCCTTCCTGCATTCCTGCCTGTCTTCCTGCTTCCTGCCTTCCTGACGGCCTCTCCTTCCTCTCCTTCCTTCCTTCTTTTCCTCTCCTTCTTTCCTTTTCCAATCACCTGATATTTTACTTAAATTCTCCCCAGCCTTTTCCAGGACAATTTGCAAGTACAATTTTGTTGGAATTTGTTGCTGGCAATAATGTTGTACATTGATTTAGATAGCTACACAAAATAAAAGCAGTTGATCTTTAACTCATCATGTTTCTTCAAGGTACTCAAAACTTTGCACAGCATGCATATATCTTAGTTTGCTATTCAAGCCAAACAACCTAAGAAGAATCTAAAAGTATTCTTACATGAGAAATGTAACTAGAAATAAATGTTTCATTTTGATTACGAAATTCTTGGCCAGCAAAGAGTATTTGAATAAACAAGTATCTTCCTTTTCCACAGTTAAATGTAGTATAGTTTCATGGCTAGAAGTAACTTAAATTTAATTGAATGAAATATTTACATCCTTTTCAAATCTGGTTTAACTGTCTCTCAACTTTCTTTATATATTTCTTTTGTCTTCAGTCAGAGCACTACCTTCATACTTGGATTTTGCTCCCACTTGCAGCACCTAACACACCTCAGAAACTATGCACAGAAATACTGCAAAGGGACATATTGGGCTGCTGCAGTGAAAGCCACTTTTAAGCTGAAAAGCAATGTGTATCAAAGAAAATGTTTACATTATTCTTCCATTTTACTTATCATTTTATGGTTTTCTTACCTTAGTCATTAATATTTTACGTGAAACCTTCTTAAGTGCTTTGAAAATTTAAATTAACTACCATCTACTGAATTTTCATCTATTGTGGCAGTAATATCTTCAAAGAATTCCAATAGGTTAGTAAGCATGACCTCTCCTGCCTAAATCTATGTTGGCTGTCCTTAATCAAACTACATGGGTTTATTTTACATCAGAAATTTTATGTGTTCCTTTATATTCTACCAGAAAATTATAAACTCACTGGTTTCCCTCCTGACCATTTAAAATAATATAATGAAGTTATCGTTGATGCTTTACAATCCTTAGGAAGCCCTCCTGGGTGGTGTGAACTTTAAAAATGTCAGTGAAGAACTAAGTGATTTCCTCACTTGGTTCCCTTAACAATTTTTTTGCTGATCAGAAAAGATGGAAACATTTTAAGGGCTTTAATAAACATGCCCTCTGAAAATGTTTCCTGTTGTGTGTTAAATTGGAAAAAAAAAGTCTACCCCGTACAACTGCTCTTTCTCTCTCATCTGTCAGAGAAAATAATATTACATAGATAACTTCAAAACAAAACAAAAAACCACAACACAAATACAGGCAAGTAAAAATGCTCAGAACAAACCAACAACCAAACATGAAATGTCATATTAAATCTGAATGACCCTTTCCTTCGAGCCAAAAAAAAAAAAGAAAAAGCTAGCATAAGACATGACATATCAACCCTCATTTCTTTTTGAATAATCAGAAAAAATACAAATTAGGTCTTGAATTTGGCTGAGAAACAAAAACACATAAAAGAGGACTAGAAGGGGCTGGTGTGTTAGCCACTATCAGAATTGTATACATGTTAAAAAAATACTTTCCTTAATGCCTATTCATCATTTGCAGTATATTTTTTAGTAGATTTAGTAGATATTTTTATAAAGTACAGTTTACTGGATTTTTCCTTCTAGAGACCGAATATTCAAGGGTATTATGTTAGTTCTGCATTTTTTAAATTGGAAGTATTTACATCTCGTATAGTTCAGAGATTTGGTTCTATGAACCAAAAATTGTAGAATGAGTATTCTTCAGGAAGACCAAGTCAATAAGTGACTGCCATTTGTTAAATATATTTATAAATATTGACATAAACAAATTCTGAAAGTGTGTATTTTACTGGATTATGACTCAACAGAACAGGATTTTTTTGCTTTTTTGAACCTAAAATATTGGAATTGTGCAAGTATTACTTTATCATATAAGACAATGATTAAAGTAGATTTTGGATACTTTAAAAAATTCTGTCTTCTTGTCACCAGTATTTGACCTGGTGTTACCGTTAAAATTCTGCCATTATTTTCATGAAAATATATGCAATAGTATTTAACAAAAAAAAAAATCACCACAAGTATTAAGGGTTTAAATGTGGTTTGGCACAATCTTAGTGCTAAAGAGAATTTTAAGTAGACTCAAAGGACAAAGGTAAACAAATTAGGTGCAATCATAACTTTTGCATGCGCTAGAAGAAAGACATTGTTAAACTGGTAGCAAACACCAAGCGTTGTTCTGGCCTTACTTCATTCTGTTTCCACAGGGTTCTATTTCACAAAGGTCTAATAGCTCAATAGCATCCCAATTTTACATCTATGTTTTCCCCACACATTTTCTGAGCTCATTGCCACTTTCAGACAGTCACAATGTCGACCACTATGTACTGAGTTCAATTTCTCATGAGTATAAATAGTGGCAAAATTCTCTTCCTGTGCTAGTGGAGCAAAAGGGAAATTTTATTGTTTCCTCTTTAAAAGACAGAGTTTAACAACTTATGATTGCTACGGGCTTGTGGTATAAGCAGCCAGGGCACAGTCCTGATTTTTTCCTTTCTCTTTATTGTGTCTACACAGAGCATCTAGGGTTATTCCCTAAGGAATCAGGCTGCAAGACTGGATAGTCACAGAAAAAAGGACTGCGGGTCAAGTTTCTTTCTGTAGCTGCATTAGTTAAAATCAAGATTTGTGCTAACTCATTAAAACAAAGTATGTTTAACCTACACACTATTTAATATTCCTCAAAGAGTGAATTTGAAAACAAGTACAATCTTCTCTAAAAGTTTAAAGTTCTTTTTAATGAAAACATAGCAACTGTCAATATATGAAGTATCTTGCATATCTCTGTGTTATCAACTCTACTCATTCCTAACAATGGAAAAACACAGACTGCATTCATGAGGAAAAGTAATTACTCAAATAATTTTCTTTTAAATCTTGATCTTCATAAAAAAAAAAGTATTTTAATTACTTACAGGAATCTATTAGTAAGTGAAATCACCAGCTCCCACTAACTTTGAAAAAGGACAGAATGACTGAAATGCTGATTTTCTGTTCTAATGAATTCACGTAAGTAAATATATTACCATTTTTATGAAGTTTAAGAATTTAAATGATAATAGGCCAAATTCAGAACATACATATGAAAATTGAATCGTACTCAGTGATGCACCAATTTCTGGCACCTCTGTTTGTAGTAGCCCATTCAGCATAAAATATGGTATCAAAATAAATTCCAGTTTAATTAAAATTACCTGTTGGTTACTGAATGTTTCTTTAAGTTGAGGTCAGTAAAGGATACACTGCTCTGGGAGAACTAGTGAGAGAATTCAGAATGTTCTCAGAAGTGCTGACTGATGCTAGAGTATAGGTTGTTACTATCCTAACGATGACAATCGAAAGACAGTCATTCAAGATCCATTGGAAATATTGGGCACTACAGTTGTAGGGAGTGCGAGTTAAAGGACACTTTTCTTCTTCTCATCTCCCTTGGTTCTGGATGGATAACAAGTTCAAAAATATCTTTGGATGCCAAAAAGTTATTGGGGGGGGGAATTCTTTTTGACAATCTGTAGTGATAACTTCCTAGACCAGACATCATTCTGCACCCATAGTGTAGACAGTCTTTTATTGACAGTGGAAACTACAGACACATTCTAGTCCTAAGTGTTCTTCACTTGCACTTTAAGACATGAGAAGAAATACCTGCAAAATATTAAAGGGTTTTTGCTTTTATTTACAGCCCAATACTTCTACAAAGTATTCATAGTTAAAGTACCGTACAATGAGTATGAGGACTCTAGCTTTTCTCTGGAGACAGGAAAGGCAGAAAGGTGTTACTGCACTTTCCTGGAAAAAGATTATGCGTACCCTGCTTCGGTAATAAAATATGTAAGTCTCTTCAGAAAGATAACTCTGAAAGAACAATATGACTGAACTTATATAATAAATGTAGACAAGAAGGGAGTCACAGGTCTGTAACAAGAACCTAATGACAACTGAATTAGATTAGTCTATCCAGCTCTAACTGTAATGGGAATAGTTCTCTCCCTCTCATTTATGGTGTTAAGTGACACTTCAGATCTTCTTCAGCACTGTAGAGTATTGAAAAAAAAGAGAACTACCTGTGCAATGAGATTATGCTTGATAGAGGAAACAGGTCGGTTTATAGCTTTTTGTTTAAGTACTTTTTAGTCCTTTGTTTTTTTCCTCCAGTAACTCCATTTCTCACCACTATCTGAGAGTGAACAACTTTATGCCATGCCCTGAGAAAATCTTCCACATGATTATGTTTTTATTTAAAGTGTCTTAGACTTTTGCTACAAGGACTCTTACAGTAATACATTGAGACTTCAATATACTTGCAATGCTGTTTACTAGTATTTGGTGGGGAGATAAAAAAGTGAAAGCAGAGACATAGTTTGTTAAATGTGGAATAATTTAGAATATTTTGTCTACAAACATGAATGTAATATTTTAGTAGATAATATAAATTATTATCTTAAGACTTTTCACAACAAGATTTGTTTCCGCTTAATTTTGTATCTTACATTTTCCAAAATTTCCATAATAGGCATTGTCACTTTTAAAAGGGTAAAGTTATTAGCTGATGTGGTCTTTTTGTTTTGTTTCGTTTTTTAATTTTGTTCCCTTCCCCCAAAAGTGTCGAGCATGTTGATAGGAGCTTGGCAGGAGCTGGGAGATGCTTCTTTCACAGATCATCTTTCTCATGCCTCTGTAAGAGCTCCACCCCAGTCTTCTGCACAGCAAGAAATGGAAAACATGGACTTGTGTATGCACGATACGTCCAATCACCTTGCTATGTACAAGAGTGAACATGCTTCTCTATTCCAGGGTTAGAATATTTGAAAAAGGGATAGACCTGGATCTAAGTCTCTTGAGGGTTGTGTTTCTGTACAGGTTTTGGCTTGGATAGAGTTGATTATCTTTGCAGTAGCTCCTATGGTTCTATGTCTCAGATCTGTGACAAAACCACTGTTGGTGGTTGTAGTGGATTGATCATCCTTAAAAATAACCTTTGCAGACCTTCCTTAACAACGGAAGTCAGGATCCACAGAAGTATTCCATATCTTCCTTTAACGCAACACAACATATAAATAAGGTGTAGACTGGGGAGCAGAAGGTCCCTGAGTTGGTCCTGTCTGCTACTGAACCTGCGGGTTTTTTAATGGATCGGATTTGTTCGTCCAGCTCTCCACGGGGGTGGTGGTGTGGTAAGATTTCATTTAGTTTCTGACCTATTCAGTAATTATTTTATAGAAATTCCATACATCTTAAGGTATATGTTTGGTACAGGGCAGACGGTCTATACATGCTCCATGAGTAATATTCCCTTTAATTTTCATGTGAAGGTCACATGCACTATTATTTTCAAACCTTTCCAGAAAACCACATAAGAAGGCAGGCTGGTTTATAGATCCTGGTAGATGACATTCATAGTTTATCCCTTGTCCACGGATGCAGTTACTCTATCGTAGGCCACTAGGTTAGTCAGGCTTGATTTACACTTCTTGAAGACGTGTTAACAGTCTCTAATTACCCCCCTGTCTTCCATATATTTTGACATATCTTCCAGGATAATCTGTTTTATGATCTAACTGGGAACAGAGGTGAGGCTAGTTGGTCTGCAGCTCCCAGAGTCCTTCTATTTACTTCCTTGAAAAATGGACGTTATGTTTGCCTTTTTCTAGTCAGCTGAAATATTCTAGTCCAACCATAATAATTTATATATTATGCAAATATATAATATATATGTAATGTTTAATTTATATAGTAAATATTTGTTAGCTATCATTCTTACGCAAGCATATATACTATACTCTTATATTATAATAAATATTATACTTTATGATATGTTTTTATTTTACAGCATATATTATATATATTATGTATGTCTATATAAGCATATAGATACATTTCCACCTTAGCATTTCCAGGTGTCAGGTATTTTGCATACATTAAGTACATTATTTATTGTAGTAATGTGAAAGGATTTGAAAGACAAAATGTTTGGAGTGCATAGATGATTAGAAATGTTTATAATAGTTCTTTGTCGGTGTTGAAGAACAGAAAGCAGAACTCAGTATTGCAAAAAGGCAATCTTTTCCATCATTGTCTAGTATTTTCAATTTAAGTCAACCATGTACTTTTCCTGATTATGCTGAGGAAAATAATATCCTACCTAACTATTCAGTACAAAGAGAGTGCTCAAGGAATATGGTATTGTTTAATGTAAGTATGGTATGGAGAATGTCAATGTGAAAGGTTCTTCAAGTATTCATTTCAAAGGAAAAGAAACTTTTGAAAAAAAATGAAGAGAAAATTAGAAACCTTTAAGTAAGACCATTCAGTACAATGTACAATTTCATTTAATAACTGAGGGGAAAAAAAGACATAAGAAAATATAAATGCAGTGGAATCATCTACAGAAAGCATTTCTGAGGTGTCTGAATAAATCAGCAGCTCAGCAAGAAATGGATCTGAAAAAAGTGGTAAATTCTTGTGAATTAAAATACATTTATGCAACTATTTGAAATTGCGTTCACTTTATTGGTACGCCCAAAGCGGATAATGCATAGTTTATTTTTGAAAACTAACAAATAATCACTTAGCTGGTGCCACTTTTTTTCTCTCTAAAGAAAATGGTGCATTACCGGTTACATGAATTATAAGCAGATTTATATGATTTAGGAGCTGCAGTTTATTTAACAACATAGCAAGTACAACTGAAGAAAAACTGCATCGTGAACATTATGAAATTGCAGTAATTTTGTTCAGACTATTTTACTGAAAATCTGACACAATAATACTATTGTGCAACCACTTTTCTCATTTTTTTTCATCAGTATTGAGAATATTTTACTTGGTAAACATTTATAACGTTTTATCTTCCTGCATCCTTCAGGTCTTCCCATATTTAATCATAGAATGTCATCTGATTTTGATATTTCTTCCCAGTCTTCTCCTTCTATGTCTGAATAATCAGCTGATCACCCATTCAGGTCTTAATGATTCTTTTTTTTTTTCACTGTCAATTCTCTAGGATGTCTATTGCTGTTCTTACGAAATACCACCTTAGAAAAGTCCTTACATTCATTTCAAGCTGTGTTTACACTGTCAATCTTTTCTTTCCCAATAATTTCCTTTTCATCTCTACTTTGTGTCAACATCTCAATTTTGTTTCCCCACATGCGACTGTTATTACATTCTATGGCCTTTCACATGCATCACTTGTCTGTTGTCACACTGAGTTTCCTCTTCCACTGAACTGTCAGACTGAAAGTTTCTGTCATGACTAGTATTTCTTTGTAGATCTAGGGATAATGAATGGTACTTAAAATGGTGTTATTGTGCAATACATATTTTACAGAAGTGTTCAAATACTGCATAGATAAGCAAGAGGCTATGATAGAGGAAAAATTCATTTACTGAAGTTGTGTTTTGAAAAGATAATGAATGCACATATAAGGAAGTTTAAAAAGAGAGAATATATTAGTGGGTATATGTTGAAGACTCAGACACTACCCTTGATCCCTTGGTTATCTGTATGTGTGAATTAATAGAAAAGGCAGCAAGATGGACAATTTGTGTTTATAAGAATATATGTTATTTGAACTTAGACCAGGTTAGCTGCTAATGAATTTTCCCTAAAAAAAAAAGAAAGGTGTAGCAATCAGTAATGAATAGCACATAAGAAAGGAAAATAAACTGAGCAAATAAAATCCTAGAGTAATATTCTTCAAAAACAATGAACACTATTAGGACAGCTAAGTTTACAATATTGAGCATCTCCAACTAGTATTTGTCAAGTGGCATATAAGTGTGAGTTCTAGCTTTAAAAATCTAGAACAATAAATAATCTTTATTTTAAATATTATCAGAATTTTAATGTGCGCCAAATGCAGTATGGGTGTTATATAAAACAGAAATAAATAAATCAACATTAAAAAGTGTTTCCCTCAGCTGTTTTACTGATGAAGTTCATCCCTATATTGGAGAAGAGAATCAGATAAAATAGTAAATAAGTAATAATTATAATGTTAGAGAATTCTCCAATTTTTCCCCCAAAGTAAGCTTGGTTTTCCCTTAAAATTTTTGTCTTTTAATATTTCCAGATGGCATTATGTAAAAAAAATGCATCTATACATGTATATAAGCATATATGCTTACACATACACATATAGATATGTGTGTATATGCAAACATAAAAAAAATTGCTTGCCGTATTAGAAATACAGGGTATCATTTCTGACATGTTTTTTTTTCTTTGTAAATTATTTCCTATGTTTTGGATGGAGTTTCATGCAGTCCTTCAGACAAAAAAACCTACTACTAACTCACATGAAATGTTGTTATTTCTTTTATCCTAACAATCTTTTGACATCGTGCACTTAGTAGCACTGAAATACCAAAGCAAGTATTCTTTAATGTCCTTTAAATATGTTTTTTTAATTCATTTAGAAATTTTGCATTATGGAACCAGTTATTAAATATTCATAATTTTCCACTGTTGTGGGTGAATCTGTTCAAAGATCTTTTGCTTTCACATCTCCCTTGTAGAAAATTAGTGTATTCAAATGTAAAGTAAGCCCTGACTATGGTATATTAAATCAGATTAGTTGGCCATATGCAGTCTTGTAAAATCTGGAGATGAAATATGTTATGCTTTCTGTTAAAAAATATTACCAACCTATGTACATCGTCTATGTGGTTAATGCAGAATTTCACGGTAAACAAGGCTTTCTTTCAAAATTTTGTGTAAAATCATAAGTTAATTAGGACTCATGTCTGTTGGGATGCTTTTACAATTGGGACATAAATTTCAGTTGAAGTAATGTAAATACTCAATGAGTTTATGAAAAAAATCATCTAATCAACACAATCAAATCTCTTATTTGCTGCGTTGACTAAAATAAATATTATAGTCTAAGTATAATATGGTGTTATACATTATTTCATGTTTGGGATGTGAACTAGCATCTGCTGAAATAAGATAGAAACATTTTATTTTGCTTAGTTCGTCGTTGTTAAAATAGCTTATATGAAGACTTGTCTAAACAGTGACAATGGAAAGTGCCTCTATCACACACTCTTGACCCTCAAGTCTGTATTATCCCCCTTATTCTGAGTCAAAACAACTTCAGTATGTAATTTTTGTTTCATACTTCTATAATTTACATCTTTGGATCAGTCCACATCAGAGATATTTTTTTCTTATTGTGAATCTGCAATTCATCCTCAAAAACACAATAACTTTATATCATTGTATTCTATTTTGTATGTGTGAAAATCTTAAGAAAACCCAATCAAGTGAAGACCAAGAAAAGGTACCATCAGATTTTTGGACATAACAATAAATACTCAACAAATGAAAAGAAAATGACTGACAAAATTATCCTAAAAGATGCATTTTCTCAGCTCCAAGATTATGATAAATGCCCAATTTTCCATTTCAAAATAGTAAATCATATTCTGGTTTCTTCTTATCTCAAAGGGATAAAAACCCTATAGACTTGCAAACCTTGGTGCCTTATAATTTACCACTCAGCAGAAAGCCTCACAGGGAAATCAGGATAAGTTATGGCAACTTTTGTTACTTCAGGCACTTAATACCCTCCTGGGAGAAAGAACATGTAACTGGAACCACATGGTGTTCTGTAAGTCCACTGGTTTACTGTGGTTTCTTACATTTGTAAAACACTATAAAGTTTGAAAGGATAGCCTAAATAGTGACAAGAGTCTGGTTTTTCCCAAAGAACCCCTAAGAAGTGTAAATTTGGTGCAAGGTGACTCTATTTGATAACCTTTATGTTTAGCATAGATGGGGCAGATCAAAATATGCAGTCAAATGTCCTGCGAGCTACTTAACTCTTTACAGACTTAATTTTACTTGAGCTCCGCATGTTTCAGGTATCAGCCTTTTATTTTCTAGTTAGTCATTGTCCTCTACTTATTTTCATCAATAATACTTACCACCTACTTATTCAGAAAGTGACTTTAAATAGTTCTAAAAACACACACACACAGAAATATAACAAAAAGATATACAGCTGGTATTTTGACAGTTGAAGTTATTGTTTTAATACATTGTCCTTTTACTATTCTGAAGTTTCAAAATATTTTATTTAATATTTTTAAATATATTTTCAAAATATTTTGATATAACTTATTTATTAAAATTAACACAATAAGGTAAATGAAATTAATTTGATGCAGATACTTTCGAATTTCAGGGGTGGGAGGAAAAAATAAATAATTTTTTGGTTCATAATAGTATTCAAAGAAACAGTTTTCCTTTAGCTTAATCTAAAAATATATTTACTATAATTTTTAATTTTTAAGTCATAAATTTTGAAATTATAAGTAGCATACTTAAATTACATTTTCTGTGATATAACATACTGTATTGAGAACGCATTCCCAAGTGCTGGCAAAGGGGTGTCTGCAGGGGCAGCCTCTCTGAGGAGAGGCCAGGGCTGTCCCGTGGTGGACACAGCCATTTCCTGCCAACTCTCAGCAAAGGTGTGGTGCCCCAAGGAAAATACGTTTTAGAAAGAGCAAACTACTGCAGAGCAGAAAGGGGAGTGAAGAAACAAATGTAAGAGAAATCACCCTACAGACACAAAGGTGAGAGAAAAAGGAAGGGGAGCAGTTGCTGGAACAGAGATTGCCCTGCAGCTCATGGTGAAGACCATGGTAGGGCAGCTTGTTCCCTGCAGTCCATGAAAGACACCATGGTGGAGCAAAGAAAAAGTTTGAGGAGCAAAGAGAGAAGCAGCAAACTGTTACATGCTTACAGTAATCCTGAAATCTACTTTTACAAATGTTAATTTCACCATTTTATATCATAAAATGTTCCATTTGTTTCTTGCATCATTCACAGTAAAAGGTAATGAAGTCACACTACCAAACTATCATTTATATTTGCTTATTCAGAGCAGTAATGATGTCAGTATGTATCATTCTCGTATGCTGAGAAGCATGACTGAAAGCACAATTTTTCCCTCTGTTCTCAGTGCTGATGAGGCCACACCACACACAGAACTGTGTTCAGTTTTGGGCTCCTCGCTAGAAGAAGGACATTGAGGTGCTGGAGCACATCCAGAGAAGGGCAATGACATTGGTGAAGGATCTGGAGAACAGTTCTTATTAGGAGCAGCTGAGGGAACTGGGGCTCTTTAGTCTGGAGAAAAAGAGACTGCAGGGAGACCTTAATGCTCTCTTGAGTTATCTAAACGGTTATTGTAGCGAGGTAGGAATTGGTTTCTTCTACCAAGTAACTAGTGACAAGCTGAGACGAAATGGCCTCAAGCTGTGCCAGAAGACGTTTAAAGTAGATATTAGGAAATATTACTTCATGGAGAGGTTGTCAAGCATTGAAACATGTTGCCCAGGGAAGTGGTTAATTCATCATTCCTGGAGGTATCTAAAAGACATGTATGTGTGATTATCAGGGACTTGATTCGGTGGTGGAGTTTGTAATGTTAGGTTTACAGTTGGCCTCAATGATCTCAAAGGTCTTTTCTAACCTATATGACTCTGAGATTTCCCGAAACATAATGTTAGGTAGGAGACTGAAATTAACAGAGGAAACCTATTTCTCTCCCATTATTTCATGCTGTGACAGGTTTTATCAGTCACTTAGACTCATGAACATGAGGCTCCTGAGCAAAACACGTGGCCAACCGCATGCTTTATTGCAAGTAAGTTAGAGATACAGATACCAAACATATCCTTTTTATTCAACTGGAACCAAACTGCTTACAGTATTACAAAAGTGAACTAAAATCTGTTATTAGAGGTCAATGAAGGAAACAGGATGGCCCACAATGACATAAATTTGGAGCAAAAACGAAGCACATAAATGGTACTGTACTACTCATTTATAATATGTAAAGTAGCACAATATTTCAAGTGACAATTCTGACACAGATAAGTATAGCTTAGCTTACTTGAGTTTCTACTATTTCCAAAACAACATAATAATATTAAAGTAAATCAACCAGTGTAGACAGAGCACTAATTATTTTTTGGTGTAGGATGATCTACACTACCATAACACATTGAGTTTAGTTTCTTTGCTGTACCTTACTTTTAGTGTTTCATTAAGTTTGAGGTTAATAGACATTAAAATATGATCATTTCTATGGCTTCTTGACATTTCTGGAAAGCTTATCTGATAAAATTTACATGAGTTTGAGTAATTGTACATAAAGTAAATAGCAAGATATTGACTGAAATGTAATCTATGCAATCCAAACATCATAAATCATTTAAGGGATTTTGTTGAGACTTATATATGGTTTGGTTTGTTTTCTGTGACAGAATATAACCTAGGAAAATTCATGTAATGTGATTGTCTAAATTAAATGTGTGTTGATATTAGTATATATCATTTAAAAATAATTATGTACACACAAATTTAATAAAATGGCTACTGGCAAAAAATTAAAATCCCATACAGCAGAGAGCAATCACTTAATAGGACAAACCTCACTGACTAATCTTTTTCAAATTTAATATTGATTAACTTGCTTTGGTCCCATGCTGTTCTTCACTAGCTTAGGAAAAGTTTAGGATTGTAACTGAAACGATTTGGTAGCTCAGGGAGCAAACAAAAAGCCTTCCTCTGTCTCACTGAAGTTTAATAGAGTTTAATAGTGAACAACTTTTCCTGTCAAGAGGCTGCCTCATGCTATTTAAAGCACGCTACAATGTACGCTTTTTCAGTTATCATATGCAAAAAATAACGTCAGAAATAGTAACTCTACAGATAATAATCATATAATAGCAAAACTTAAAGTTCAGTACAAGCAGAGGAAAGATAGAACAATAAACAAAAAAAATGTGAATATAACTAGCCAACTACTTCTGAAAACAGAATCATAAGTGAGAAATGCAACCCTAAAATTACAGACAATTTGAATCAGAAAGCATGTATTCAACTCTTATCTGTTTAACAGCAATGAATATTATAAATTTTGTGACAGAGTGACAGCTCATTTTATCTTTTTAAAAAACTTGCATAGATCCTGTCATACAGTTTGGTTTGTGTGCTGTTGTTTGATATCTCAGCCAATAAGTAGGATGAACACAAGATTTGCAGAAAAAATTCTACTTAATCATTGATAAATACCTTTCACTATTAAACAAAATATCACTAGGGCTATGCATATCCATATTATTCTCATAAGTACAAGGCATAGTTTTTAATTCCCTAAAGTAATTCAAAACAGTGTGATATATTTGGCTGCCTTCTCTAAATAGTGTGACAAAATATTTTTTATTTGATATTGAGATGCAAATTAAAAATATTCTTTCTGGACAACTGTGAAAGCAACACGGTAAAGAATTTGTTTGAGGAGCATAAATTTAACAGCCTTTCTATTTTATCAAACTAATTCCTTTCTTTTTATTCTTTTCGTTTTTTTTCTCCCAGAACAAAGAGTACAATGACCAATTTAGTGGGAAATCTATATGAAACAAATTTTCTGTCCCTAAAGCACTCCTTTAGATCTGGGCTCCACTGTATTTTGAAATGACTTCTGTCAAGGCCATTGAGATTTCTATTGTTAGAACAGTAATTTGTTTTTGTACAAAATTACTATCAAATACAGTGTAGTCTGCAAGATATGGAGGCAATAACAAAAAAACATTCACACGGTCCATTTACTGGATGAGGTTGCATAAAGTCCATCTGATTATGTATAAGTGGTTATTAGGAAAGGATCTCTAACAACAGTCACAAGAGAGCTACAAATCCTGAAGCCATCTACTACAGAGTCATTTTATAGGAACTGTGGTTTCAGGAGTATTGAGTACATCATTGAATATTACTTCTGGACAACAACAAATGATGTTTTTACAAGCCTGCTTCAAATTGTACAGCTCAAGTGCCACATAAGTCTGTACTTTTAAGTCATAAACATTAAAAGCAAAGTGGAGAAATAACTATTGATAAGGGCAAACTCCCTTTGGGCTTCGCAGAATGGAAATGTTAAACCTCGATGGAATTCATGAGGCATTATGAAGTTCTGAAGACAGATATGTTTTCTTATGAGAACTGAATGCACTGATTTGTCAGCATAAAACTCTGAGTTTGTGTAGATCCTTGGGTTGTGGCACAGGGATATGATAGAAAAGTTATTCATGTCGGGGGCAATTTTAGAACAAGTAATTATTGTCATATTAAGACATGAAGGCCTGAATTCTTTAAACTTGCTTGTTCTTTAATTCATTCTCTTTCAAGATCTTTCATCCCTGCTATGATCCAAAGGCTATCCAAGATCAGAGAGAAGTGCCAGTAGGGCAGAAAGAAATCCTATGGTGCTAAAAAGGCTTTGAGGTAGATCTTAATACTGAAAGCATGATAGTTGACATCACAGGGAGCAAAAAGACATAGGAGGTCACATTTGGAAATTTACACCTGTAAAATATTGTTTAGACCTTAATGTTTAAGGGTAACACACCTTGCACTACACTTTCAAACCTTTTATTTTATGCTGCCTATGCAGTCTTTAATTTTCCTACTTTAATTTACAGAGGTTGTCTCTTTTGTGTGGAAAGCTTGTAGGCAATTTAGCCACTGAACTCATTCTTTAAGTGTATAAAGTCAAATATATATATTACAGCTTTGTAAGAAGTTTCTACTTTTTAGTACCTCTAATGAAAAATAAGCCTTGGCTATATGATCACCTCTCTTTCATTGACAGAGATAGAACTTCAGATTCACATCTGCGACTGGGTATGACATGAGCAAAAGTTACTACCTTTGGCATGGAGACAACAGAACCTAAAATAAATTAGATTTTTAATTCAGTTCAAACAAGGCATGATGATTTGGGACCTGCAAAGAGAAAAATACTTTTATTTTTGTTTGGTTGTTATTTTTTTCCTGAAATAGATTTTATATTGAGAATTCTATACAAAACAATTTCTTCCTGTCTTGATGACTATGATATTTGGAGGGCCTGAAGATAAACAATTATATTACTGTTTTTTAAAGAAATTTGAAAATACCTCTTGAAGGTGAAAAATTAATATTCAACTCATCATCATTATGAAAGTCACTCAAGAGGCTATCTTTTTAATAGTTTCAGTGAAGTATTATCTCTTAGCCCACCTGAAACATTTCAACCTGAAACTTCAGCTTATGAAAAGAATCCCATACCTTCTTATTAAATAATGTGTTGTCCTGGGAAAATTAATAATTATCCTTTTAAGTTCAGACTTCTAGCAGATCATCCTGCTTCCTGATACTCTGCATCTTGGCCAATATCGGTAGTGTACACAGGATGTCACACACATTATTCAGTTAAATTATTATTCTATAAGATCAACTACTTTGTGGAGCCTTACCTACATTCAAAAGGCTTTGACATGAGTGGCTGTTGCCGTCAACACCCTAAGTGTCACTTACAGTCCACTGAAGCCATGGAATCACTTACGATCCTTTGTTTGCTCTCGGTGACTGGGTGAGTTACTGTATGGGTGTGTCATTTCTCATCTTTTTTATTGTGTTGATAAAACTTAGTATTATAATGTGTTGTTGGACTCCATTACTGTTTGGAACACAGAGTGGGAATGAAAAACTTAGGTCTTTCATAGATGAAGAGGTGTTGATCCGTAACAGAGAGCTGTACATTAACTACTAGGCTGTCCATAGGCCAAATACCTTATTGGCCTAGAAGCTGGTGAGAAGCTCAGAAAATAACCATACCTGACAAAATTCATCTGGAAATAAGTTTGAAAATGAGACAACAGCACTGATAAATCACTGTAATTATCTGAAATCACTTAGGAATTTCAAAGGACGAATTACTGTGACAAGTGTTTTAACAAAAGTAATGTTTTATAGTTTTGTATTTATACAATGCATTTGTTTAAACAAAAAAAAAAGCTCCTATTTGAGCTGGAATTAAGGTGTCAAAGTAGATAATCACAGTATGGTTTTCTTGCCTTATAATCTAACAGAACTGTTACTACATCCTGAATGCTGTTTCAACTTCGTATTGAAAGGACGGGAAGGACAGAGAATAGCATAGAATGAGCAGTATCATATAATAGAGCATGTCCAGATTGAAATAATGAGAACCCTGCTGTTTGGGATCCTAAGCAGGCCACAAAGGTCTGCTTTATCTATTTAAGTGTATTGTACTTGCATGGCCAAGGAGGTGTGTGTTTAATTTCTTTAAGTGATCTCCTGAAGTCAGCTCCAGTACTAAGATTATGCTATTGCTACGCTGCTGTTCCTTCTCAGGGTTAACTCCTGTCTCTCCAAGGTGGACTGATCTTCACCAAAGGCAAAGAGATCTGTACAATAATACAGATTTGGAGAACCATTTTACCTGTTTGTTGCTGCTTTGAAGTTTTTCTCAATTTCATTCAGTCAAAATCACATTTAAGCCTTGAAATGGAATTTAACATGCCTGCTTACAGCTCTGCTACACGATGTCTCAGAGCTACACCAACCATGAATATATTACTTGACTGACTTTTACTTCTCCCAGTTTGATATGAAAGTCCCTACTTGGGAAGACTTCAGACAGTACTTGATATGGAGTATAGCCTCTTTACTGTAATTCATTCATTACATTCAAAATTCTGACTTCCAGCTATTATTACCTTTGTGAAATCATTACAAAGAAATTGCAATTTATTCTTTTTTTAAAAAAAAATCCTTCAAATCACCTATGTATCTGCTTAACAACTATACCAACAGCCTAGATATTCATCTCACTTCCGGAAACTCCAACTTCTTCCATACACTGTAGCAAAATATCAGATAAAAAGTCCCATATTCATGCTTGTAATCACTAGTATATTAATCAGAGCAGAAGAGATTTTCCTCTGAATGCCATAGTGATATAATATAGTCTATAGTGACTTCTTCCTGTCAAATTACTTGGCATATTGAAATAAATTATATAGAGTAGAGTTGTAAAATATGTAAAGGTAGTCTTATCCATTGAAAATTGTTGCCTGGGATTATATTCAAATGATAAAGCAGAAATGGACACATAAGGAAAAACCTGGTTTGCTGCATTTTTATATCTATGGATTTTGAGGTACAGCTTACCTTCCTTCAAGACTGAAAGGGTTTTTTTTCTTTCTGTATATGCTAGAGGAATTTTTTTTTTTAGATTTTCTACATTTTTAAGTACAGACGCTGATTTATCTTTTCATAGCTTTTGAAATGAACAGAAGAGATGTCTTTTTTGTCTTTAATGTTTTTATTTCTTTAATCATGAAAATTGTCTCCTTATTTGGCTAGTAACAATGGTGATAATATGTTAATACATGTAAAATCAAACTAAACTTGTACTCTACTAAAATTTCATATCAATTTGTCTCTTTGTTTTTTTTAATATTGTTTTCAAGTCCTTACTGTTGAAAGATGTGCTCCTGTTTTACTTTAGGATCAATGATCTGAGAATTTATTAGTCTCTAAAAAAATTAATCATGTACATACAGGTAAGTATCTAGAAGGGAGACATATAAGTTTCCCTTATAGTTAAAAGAGTTTAACTTGACTCACTTACATAAACATGTATATGTCATGAACAAAGAAAACCTGGACAAACTTAAATACAAAAAGGAAGCCTACAGAAGGTGGAACAAAAGGGCCTGGGAGGAATACAGAGAAATTGTCCAGGCAGCCAGGGATGAGTTTAGGAAAGCTAAAGCCCAGACAGAATTAAATCTGACAGGGACATTAAGGGCAACAAGACAATCTTCTATTGGTACCTTGGTCATAAAAGGAAGACTAAGGAGAATGAGGGCCCTCTTTTGAAGGAAATGGGACAAATTGTTGCATGGAATATGAAGAAGGCTGAGGTATTCAGCAACTTTTTTGCCTCAGTCTTCACCAGCAAGGGTTCAAGCACACCAAGCAAGGTACAGAAGTCAAAGGTAGGCACTGGGACATCAAAGAACCACCCTCTGTAAGAGAGGATAAGGTTCAAGATCATCTAAGGAACCTGAAGATGCACAGGTCCATGAGAACTGATGAGATGCATCCACAGATCGTGAAGAAATTCGCAGATGAAATTGCTAAGCTACTATCCATTGTATCTGAGAAGTTGTGGCAGTCCGGTGAGGTTCCCACTGACTGTAAAAGGGGAAACATATCCCCCAGTTTTAAAAAAGGGTAAAAAGGAAGACCCAAAAAACTACAGGCCAGTCAGTCTCACCTCTGTACCCAGCAACAAATTGGCAGGATAGTCATGCTCAAACAGTTGTGTTCAATGGCTCAATGTCCAAGAGGAGATCAGCGATGAGTGGCATTCTATGGGGGTCAGTATTGGGAGTGATGTTGTTTAACATTGTTGTTGCAAACATGAGCAGTGGGTTTGAGTGCAGCCTCAGTAAGTTTGCTGATAACACGAAGCTGTGTGATGCTGGTCATACTCAGGAGGGAAGGGTTGCCAGCCAGAGAGACCATGACAGGCTTGAGAGGTGGCCCTGTATGAACTTCATGAAGTTCAACAAGGGCAAGTGCAAGGTCCTGCATCTGGGTCTGGGCAATCCCAAGAACAATTACGGGCTGGACAGAGAATGGATTGAGAGTAGCCCTGAAGAGCAGGCCCAGGGGGTGTTTGTGAATGAGGAGCTTAACGTGAGCCAGCAATGTGCATTTGCAGCCCAGAAAGTCAACTATATCTTGGGCTGCATCAAAAGAAAATCCCTTTCAAGCCAAACCATTCCATGATTCTATGATTTAGACCATTTGATAACGGTCTATGTCTTCTTTCAGTTTCCAGGTGTTAGTTTACATCTGTGTAGATCTTCCAATGTCACATCTGTCATATTTTTCTGACAAAGATATCTCAAATCATATTAAACACTTACTTTTGGGAATATGAATTAAAATACTGCAGTGTCAGTCAATATAATGAATGGAGTCTAGAGAGTTATTCAGTTAATACGTTCTTAATTTAGAATAGGCTAAATACCTCTCTAGGTCTATAATAAGAAGACCTGAAATGACTGTCATAGGTGCTTAGAGATCTAGTTCGTAAGAACAGTTCCCTTACAGATCCCTAAATTTCTGAATTTGGGAAATTAATGTAATAAGATGTAATATGAGATCTTATGAAAGGGGAAGGTAATTATTTACCAAAAACGGTAACTAACTTATTGGCTTCTTCTGGTGCTTATCGTAGTGAATTTCATGCATTCAATCTATTGTAACCACATACTTACACATATAAAATGTATGTGTGTAATGGTCTGGTTAGCGCATCTTTTTTTTGATCAGCGATAAAAAGAGAGCCTACCAACTGTGGAAGGCAGAGTTGACTACTCAGGAAGAGTATAGGACTGTAGTTAGATAATGCAGAAGGAAAATCAGAGAAACAAAAGCGCAATTTGAAATTAATTTGGCTACTTCTATTAAGGATAACAAAGAGCACTTCTACAAAGACTTTAATAACAAAAGGAGGGGCAAGGAAAACCTCCATTCTTTGTTGGACTAAGGGGGGAACATAGTTACCAGGGATGAGGAGAAGGCTGAGGTACTCAACACCTACTTTGTCTCAGTCTTCACCAGTAGGAGAGGTGGCCCTCACGATAACTGGCCTCCGGAGCTCACAGGAAACCAAATGCCCCCCCCGTGTTCCAGGAGGAAACAGTTTATGAATTACTGAGCCACCTGGATCCACACAGATCTATGGGACCTGATGGATTCCATCCTAGGGTGATGAGGGAGTTTGCATAAGAGCTTGCCGAGCCACTCTCCATCATCTACCAACAGTCCTGGCTCTCTGGGGAGGTCTCAGATGATTGGAAGTTGGCAAATGTCACGCTAATGCACAAAAAGGGCTGCAAGGAGGACCCAGGCAGCTATAGGCCTGTCAGCCTGACCTCAGTGCCTGGCAAGGTTATGGAACAGATCATCCTGAGTGCAATCACACGGCACCTTCAGGATGGACATGGGATCCGACCCAGCCAGCATGGCTTTATGAGGGGCAGGTCCCGTCTGATGAACCTGATCTCCTTTTATGATCAGGTAACCCGCCTGGTGGATGAAGGGAAGCCTGTGGATGTAGTCTATCTGGACTTGAGCAAAGCCTTTGACACTGTCTCTCATGGCATACTCCTGGATAAACTGGTAGCCTACGACTTGGACAGGTGCACTCTCAGCTGGGTTAAGAACTGGCTGGATGGCCGGGCCCAGAGAGTGCTGGTGAACAGGGCTGTTTCCAGTTGCGGGCCGGTCACCAGTGGTGTCCCTCAGGGATCAGTGTTGGGTCCAGTTCTGTTTAACATCTTCATCGATGATTTAGATGAGGGGATTGAGTCCATCATGAGTAATTATGGATGAAACCAAGTTGGGAGGGAGTGTCGACCTGCCAGAAGGCAGAAGGGCTCTGCAGAGGGACCTTGATAGGCTGGAGAGATGGGCTGAGTCCAACGGGATGAAGTTCAACAAGGCCAAGTGCCGGGTCCTGCACTTTGGCTACAACAACCCCATGCAGTGCTACAGGCTGGGGACAGAGTGGCTGGAGAGCAGTCAGGCGGAAAGGGACCTGGGGGTACTGATTGACAGGAGGCTAAACATGAGGTAGCAGTGTGCCCAGGTGGTCAAGAAGACCAATGGCATCCTGGCCTGTATCAGGAATAGTGTGGCCAGCAGGACGAGGGAACTGATCCTTCCCCTGTACTCGGCATTGGTGAGGCCACACCTTGAGTATTGTGTTCAGTTCTGGGTCTCTCAGTTCAAGAAGATATTGGGGTGCTGGAGCAGGTCCCGAGAAGAGCAACAAAACTGGCGAAGGGACTTGAACACAAGTCCTATGAAGAGAGGCTGACGGAGCTGGGGTTGTTTAGCCTAGAGAAGAGGAGGCTCAGGGGTGACCTCATCGCTCTCTACAGCTATCTGAAAGGAGGTTGTAGTCAGGTGGGGGTCGGTCTCTTCTCCCAGCCAACCAGCAACAGAACAAGAGGGCAGGAGCTTAGACTCTGCCAGGGAAGGTTTAGGCTGGATATCAGAAAAAATTCTTCACAGAGCAAGTAACTAGGCATTGGAATGGCCTGCCCAGAGAGGTGGTGGATTCACCATCCCTGGAGGTTTTTAAAATAAGACTGGATGTGGCACTTAGTGCCATGATCTAGTAATCATGATAGTGTTGGATTAAGGGTTGGACTTGATGATCTTGGAGGTCTCTACCAACCCAGATGATTCTGTGATTCTGTGATCTTTGTGCCACAGAAGAGAAGGGACACCAGCTATTGAGTCCTCATTGCCTTTCTGGGTTTCTTCTCAGGGACAGAAAACTTGTTTTTTAGACATATTTTTTATATCCTTTAAGAGTCATCTTTCCTGTTATGCGGTGGTCCTTTGCATAAGAATCTTGATGTTTCATCCACAAATGTTAGGCCAAATCTTGCTTTCCTTGTGCTTTCCTTGTTTGAAATATATGTCTATATTCTATTTTTCCAGGTCGGCTAAAGGGAAAAGAAATAATGCACAGGATATGTCACAGCCTTATGGCCTTTTTTGGCTGAAGCATGTCAATACATACAGTATTAATAACATCTCAGGTCCCTTGGAAACAGGAGACAGAGGCCTTAATCTTATAAGAAAATAAACCAAGACACTAGGATGATCAGGTCAATTGCTGCACTAATCACCCAAAGAATACAAATATTCAGGCTACTCTAAAGCCGTACAGTATGTTCAGTGTTGCCCACTAGGGCAATAAGCTGCAGCAGCTGCTGAAGAAGTGTTCAGAAACTGGGAGGAATCTATTGACTGGAAGAAGGAAAAAAAGTTGATGAAGAAGGATGTTGATCATACTCAAAACTGGATTAAAACAGTGTTTTTAATTAGAAATACAATAGAAACTATGAGTGAGCACAGAATTCATTTTTCCTAAGAAGCCAGATGACTGCCCATTCAATACTGTTTCTAAGCTCACAAAGAAGTTCATAAAATAAATAATGGCACTACTTGAAACTTCTTCAAGAACTCAGACAGTATAACTTGGAGTTTTTTAAACTCATGCACATATTTTAGAGCAAATAAGAAGTAAATATTGCACCATTATCTCTACAAATGTGTGTGACAACATATCAGTATGAATTAACTCTTTGAGTTCATTGTTTTGAAGACAAGTTCTGTATGCTGTTGCTAGGACTCTATAATATAATTCATATTTTACATAGCAATCGTAGAGTTATTAGGCATTCTCCACAACAAAACATTCACAGGGGAAAAATAAAGATTAAATGGTGTGAAAATCATAATAAGTTACATTAATGTGCCCAGATGCACTGAAGTTTTGCTCATTGTAGACAGAAAGACTACATTCTTAAAAATTTTAAGGCTGAAAATAAAAGTTAATGTGGTAAAGCATATTAATATCATAATTCAAAATCATAACTGCTGTTATTGCTGGTGCACTACTACAAATGAAGTGAAATATCTGAAACTATGAACTATAAGAATGAAGCTGCAGAATAAGTTGATTTAGGCCAAGGTTTTCAAGAGTATCTAGTATCCTTTATTGACAGCTACTGTTAGAGTAAGATAGAAAGAGCATTTAAATATCCGTTGAACTAGAGAATAGAAATCTATGATAGACAGTCTGACTGACATGAAGTAGAATGTGGCAACACCTTTTACATCATCTCATCAAAAATACCTAGTGAGAATGACACTTAGTCCTCTTATTCCTTTTCACACACAGCAAGAATCATTTCAACAGTCACAATATCTGCAGTTATTTTTTGCCTTTTGTGGGATTGTAGAATTATTTTTTTTTATTATTTCTAACTTCTGTCCTATTTGAATTTCTGGGGTTCAGATAGCTGTGACCAACAGCCAGGAAGATAAATGTCAGACTAGTAAATCTGCTCAGGAAGATATCTGGCACTCTGATCGGATGTCAGCAGAGACATCTTGCATAGCAGAAGGATGTTATCAGTAGATCAGCCAAACAGAAAGAATGTCACGAATCCAGCTACTGTGGATTCTACTTTAGTGCTTTACTTATAATTAAATAGACTCTGTCTTCATACCATAGCTGGGTACAAGCACAATTTATTTCAACTCAAAGTTTATTGTTAGCTCCACACATATTTCTAAACTCATATAATCTTCCTTTCTTGGAAGCACTTGGATTGTGAGTGGCAACATAAACTGTAGAAAAAAAAATATTTTACATCTTGTTCTACATAATCCATGCAGTGATAACTCTCTATTGTCTCTAGGGAGTGGCTAAGATTTTGGGAGTCCAGGCATGACATCAAAGCATCTCTAAATTACGTATTTTCACAAATTCCTCTAGTATCTTCTCCTGTGATACACTGTTTACTGGAAGGTGTCAGACCAATGTATCTGATCACTGATTTTGCTGCATTTGAAAATAATTATCCCTTATAATTTTTTGACTCTCAGCCTGTGTGGTGTCAATATGATACTGACATTTCTTCAAATTGATAATGTTGGCATAAGCGAAACCTGCACTCGCAGTTGCACTGCATTTGTTATATTTTCTGTATTTCAGAAAAAAACCAGGAAGTTATGTCTTCCAAACCAAAACAATCCAAGGAAACCCCCAACTATTAGCTGATATCTGTATTTCTACATTGATTTGGGTTTGTTGAATGCTTTCTCTCATATAGAATATATACTATGTGCAATCTGTTTCAGACTAGTCTCAGTTTTGCAGTATTCTCTTATTCTAGCTTCCTTTCACATTATTATTTACATTGTCTAGAGGTTTCTCAGTTAT